>OX336396.1:217167254-217627606 GCA_946902985.2 Meconema thalassinum | reverse complement strand
TTATGTCATTTTTTATAGCAGTTAATTACTTAAACTATTCCTCGAAAACTATCTTCCCCTTGTGTAAAACCATGGCTATCAGTCACCATCACTTTGCTGCACGCTATGTTTCACTTCTTTCGTTATGTAGAGGGATGGCCACGGCCGGCTCCTCCCCCCTTCCTCGCAATTGGAAGTCGCTCATGAAACCGCTTGAAACTCTGAATTCCATTGCATCTAGAATAACTATTCTTATGCATAACCTTCGTCTCAATGTCCCAGCTTGTCTTCTTTGCTCGGAAGAATTAAGCTTCTTTTTGTTGAAATTGTTCGATTTCGTGATCCTCTCAATTATGCGAAATTGATGTCCTACTTTATTTCATATAGCTTTAAATTGCTTTTTCACGTCCAAGTTACGATTGACTGCATGTCGTGTTACTTGTTCTACTTTAAGTTACAGCTGACTCAATTAGTGTGTGTGCACTTTGAACTGCTTGTTTTTGAGACTCGTGTGTATACCAGTCTGAGGAACGCCCAGTCGTTGTTTATTTCCTGTATGATTGACACAGTTCAAAACAAGTTTCTCTTATCTCAACTCTGGCTGATTGCCAAGCATTGTCTAGCGAGTTGCTACTGCAAGTACGGAAGTCGTTCACCTAGTTCTCAAAATAAACTCGCTCCGCTTAAGGACTCTGTCAGCTATTTATATGTCTTATCTCGTTGTACTATGTGTGTCAAGGCCGTGCTTATTTACGTCTTCCGCTTACTCATGCTCGTATTACATAACTGCTTTGATCCTCGTTCCAAAACTTCGTTGCGTATTTCTCACGCGCTCATGAATTGCAATTTGCTTGCATATTTTGCGATCTTAATGTTCATTGATGAACAAACTTGTTTTTTCTCGTCGTCACCTTCGATGTGTTTTTGTATTCATGATTGTCATGTCACGTTTTTCGATGACTTAAGTATTTTTCTGAGTAAACCCTTTGATACTCATTATAACTTGAGGTCATTGTTTATAGCTCCTCGTTTGTTACCTATGGCGTTCTTGCTTTCTACTCGCATAGTTCCTTTGTTTATTTGGTATATTCTTGTCCTGAATAGATGTACTTGTTCCTATACGCTTTGTTTAAACTTGTCAATTCTTCTTTCTCATCGTATCGTAATCTTTACTAGTGCTTTATTTCCCTCAGTTTCCAGCTATTTCGTGATTGAAAGTGTTGATAATTCTCGCCTTTCAACTCCGCTTTCCAATGACCCTGATGACCTCCTTCCACTTACACCTGGTCGCTTCTTTACACGCACTTCTCTCTCTGCCCATCCTCCCCTTTCCATTTCTTTCAGGGATTTTGATTTACCTATTGCTTGGTGTAAACTTGAAGCCCTCCGTAATTCTTTTGGAAAAGGTGGAACTTGGAATATTTAACTTCCTTGCAGGGGAGACAGAAGTGGTTTCTTTCCAGTCCCGACATTCAAGTAGGAGACTTGGTCTTGGTTAGGGATATTTCTCCCCCCCTAGTCTGGCCTTTTCGAAAAGTGACTAAGTGTTACCCTGGAAGAGATAGGAGAGTCAGGGTATTAAGAGTCTTGACCAATGATGGTCAGATCACAAGACTACTTTTCGGTAATGGTTCATTACTGTACTTGTTTTTCATGCTCCCTGTTGGTGTCTTGCCCTCCCAGTATGGTGCATTCTTGAAATGCACGGTACCTGAGATTACAATTTTGAATGCTTTTGCACGTTCTTTCCTCCCTTTTTGTCAGACACCAACAGTGACCTTCTGTTCTTTCTTAGGGGTTCAAATTTCTTATATTTTGTGTGAGTCTGTTCCAGATATATATTCTGTGATCCACCTAGCGTCATATGACAACAAATCTCTGAAGCTCTTCAACTCTTCCTCGCGCAAGAGGAATTCCACATCCATTTGGCTACCAGATACTGTTGTCAACTCTTTGAAGACCAGCTCAGCAAAAGAAGATTATTTTGTTTTTATTAAGTTGGTTATGCTGATATGTATACCTTTTGTTTTCCTACCCCCACTCTCTCCCCCTTCCGTGGTCTCTCCTTGCTTCGCTGTGCTGCTCTCACTTCTTCGTCTGCAGTTGACTCGATCAGTCAAAGCTCTTCTTGAGCTTAGCCTCCTCAAACCAAGAGGCTCACTCTATTCTACGCCATGTTGGCTAGATAGTCTTCAAGGAACTCCGACTTCAACATGAAATCGAGATAAGTACCTTTTTAAAAAGTTTTAACCTCATCTTCATGGTTTTAACTTTCAAGTGCTTTTAATTATAGGCAGTGTGAAACTATTTACTTTGGGGCAATAATCACTCTTCGTGGGATTTGCCATGTTGAGCTTTTTTCTTGTATAAGCCAACCTTACTATAAAAGAGCTTTTCTTAAGCGATTCAAACGAGAAATCCTCTCGCTACGTGGGATATTATATAATACCCGCTGCCTATAATTATAAACTATTTCCTCCGTTGGATTTTCTCAACCCTATTTTCTGCTAAGGTCGTTCTGGAACCTTCCAGAACTTGTTCTCTATCTGCGAGTCCTGCCATCATGTATTTCTCACGTACTTGGGAGAATTCTGGTTAAAACTAAATTACTACAATAGTGAATTTTCGTCCTCCGCTGGAACCTCTGGAAAATTCTATGGCGCATTCAATTGTAAATTACAGCTTTTTTAAGTAATAGACTTTCACCTACATAGTGCAATCAGTTATCTCCATAATTGCAATAACTTTTATTTCTCATAAACTTCAGTGTTTCTCCAGTGAACTTTGCATCCATCTTTACAGACTATAGTGTTAATCAGTGCTTGCTCAACTTTTCTACCGCGTCGCGATCGTCCGGTTATATTAAATACGGCCATGAACATTGATCCTATATCCCAATGATCTTTCCTTAACCTTCTACTAACAACCATTATTTATGAAATTGTAACTTTCTATAAGGTGTTACTCACGAAGTACCCTTCCAACTTTGCTAGTTTAACATTGATTAAATTCTGTATAATTGCTTGTGTGATACAAGTTTTAAATCACGTTGTCCCTTTCCTATACAGCAGGGAAAACAATTCTCTCAACTCTTGAGTGAGTTATTTTTTGGTCTCGCTAAATGAAAACTGCCTCATTTAACTGGCGAGTCTTATTCAAAGTATCAGAGGTCTAGAACCTTCCTTCTTATTAACTCTTCAGGTTCACAGTAAGTGACCTGCTCTCTTTGTATAATCCTCATATATTAACTCTGTATAAATATAAGAAGTTGTAGGAACTTCCTTTTTCTTTATGTTTTACAGTTTGTTATCTTCGAAGTTGTTATTCTCGTTAGAATGTTCTTTCGAAGGTTTCGTATAGTACACTGCTTGTACTCCTGTAAATGTCAAAACTTTAATTATTCCATTTGCCTATTTATGAAATCTTACCAAGATTTTAATACACGGTTAAAAAACCTTAAAAATTGTCAATTGCCTGGAGCAACTGTTTGATGTTGAAAGGTCTGCGACCTCATTTGTTAAAAAGTTCAAATGAACTATATTTATTAAAATCATATTGCACAATTGTTAATTTCCTCAAACTTCCTGCATTGTTAAATAAATTAGATATTTATTTTTGGATTCATCATTTCTCTGACACTACAGTTAGGCAGGATCCTGGCTTTCCTAGCTCCTCCTAGGTTTATGCCCTCGTTAATGCTTAATAAAGCTCTTACTATTTGCCTGGCCAGATCATCACCCTTCCCTATAGTACTTTCATTCGTGCTTGGGAGGAAATACACTACAGGTTCTCTCTGGCAAACTGCCCAAGCCTTAGCTGCGGTTCCCGTTAGCCTCGACCAAGCTCGTACCTACTTTAGGTATCCGAGAGTTAATTTCTATTGGCAACTTCTTCTAAGTGTATTTAAACTTCAACTTATTACTTTTGTGGGACTCTCCTCCTATTCTTCTATCCTTCTTTTCCAATTCCAAAATCTACTTCCTTCTTTTAATCATCTTCCCTTGGTGGGTGGGTTATTCCCTAGCCTATAATCTACCCAAAATTTGGTACCAGAAACCCGGGAGAGTCCATTTTTTATGTCCATTGTTTGTCAAGTGTCATTTGACAATACTTTGCAAATTTTTAATATCTCCTTTGGATCTTTCAGCTATATCTACGTCGTGCAAAGCCTGTGAACGGGAAAGAGGCCGCTCCTGTCTCCTTTGGTGTGTCCCGTTCTTGCTATCCATTCGCTGCTGCAAACCTGACAGCATCTCCAAGGTTCTACAGTTTCGTGAGTTGTATTTCAATTTATTATTTTTGTCATGGCTCCTGCCGAAAAAGATGAAACTCTTATTGCTAGACGTTCTTCTTATAAAGGGCAACTCACTAGATTCCGAAATTTCATCAGCAAATTAAATCCCGCCGAGTGTGATTTAGATATCTTGACTCATCGCCTTAAGTTGTACGAACGGTCTTATGATTATTATGACCAAATTCAAACTGAGATTGAATCCGCTTGTCCAGAACTGCAATTGGACCGGGATGAGGTCGAACCCTTGTACTTTGAAGGAATTGCAAAGGCCCACCAACTGATCCGCAATATCTCAGAACCGGACACTAGGGTCATCAATCCGGCCCAGTTAGCACCCGCTTCAGTTCACAAGAACAAACCGAAACCGTTACTTCCCAAGATAAGCCTACCGCACTTCTCAGGCAAGGAAGGTGAATGGTATTCTTTTTACGAACTTTACTGCTCTTTAATTCATGAAAATATCGAGATCCCAGACATACATAAATTTTACTTCCTTCGTACGTCTTTGGAATCTGAGGCCTTGACCTTGGTAGAGTCACTGCCTTTAAGCGCAGACAACTACCACATCGCCTTTAATCTCCTTAAAGAGAGATATGGCAATTTACGGTTGAGTGTCGCTCGTCATATCCGTTGTCTCTTCAACTTACCTGCCGTAAAACCTAATGACGTCGCATCTTTAAGAGACCTCTTAGATTCTATGCAGTTAAATGTCAGAGCGTTATACCAGCTAAAACAGCCTGTCCAAACATGGGACACCATACTTATTCACCTAGCTACATCAAGATTCGATTTTTCGACACTGAAAGCCTGGGAGATCGAACTCGCTCGCAAGGAAGAATTTTCCTTCGAACACCTTGTCTCGTTTCTCAACAGTCGATGTCAATTCCTTACAGCACTCGCATTTCAGTGCGAAAAAGTCGAAACGAATCCTCAGTGTCAAATTTTTGAAAAAAAACTTGCTTCTTCAAAGGGACATCAGCCCCCATTTGTCGAAAACAAACAAACCCGTTCTTCTTTCAATCATTCAAGAGAAGATATCAGGCCGCTTAACAAATCGTTAAAATGCACGCTCTGTAAAAAGCTTCATACATTGTATTTGTGCAAATCCTTTAAAGAATTGTCTGTCGAAGATCGAAGAAAGTTTGTCTTAAACAGCAAGCATTGTTTCAACTGCTTATCACCTAAGCATTCTTCTTCGAACTGTACGTCATTAAATCTTTGTTTTCATTGTAAAAAACCGCATCATTCGTTATTGCACGTTCACGATAAATCGAGGTCATCAGCACTCGCCTCTTCAAGCTCCATGCAGAGCAGCTCCGAACAAACTAGTGCTTCTTCTTGCATTTCCAACGCCGAAACTTTTCATAGTGCGCAAACCTTGTTGACCACTGTACAATTTGAAATCCAAGATAGATTTGGAAATTGGTTCAAAACCCGTGGTCTTCTCGATTCCGCTTCAACGCACAACTTTGTTTCGCAATCGTTGATTAAAAAACTAGGTCTTTCGTCATCGCCTACTTCTATCAATGTGACCGGCATTGACAATTTGAAAACTCAAGTTTTGCAGTCTTCAAAATTGAAAATCAGAGACGTTTGTCAAAGAAACACCAATCTTAATTTAAACTGTCTCATTCTTACCAGTATTGGTAAAGACACTCCAAGTCACTCCATTAATACTTCCAGTTTAAAGATTCCTTCGCACTTAAGGTTAGCCGATCCTCAGTTTAATGTTCAAGGTCCCATTGATGTGCTTTTCAGTGCCAATGTTTTTTGGAATTGCATTCGCAAACAAACACGCAAGTTATCTTCAACCGTGGTCGCTAGAGACACCGATTTTGGTTGGGTTATCACTGGTGAGATCAAACATACCAGTGTTCAAACCAAAGCACAATGTCATTTCGTCACAGCTGACATAAATCCCATTTCTGAAAAAGAGAACGCTCATGTTTCAAATCTCAATATTTTTGAAAACCACTTGTCGAAACGATGTCTTATAGTGAATAACTGCGCTAACCCTGTAAGTTGTTTAAATGGTTTTTCCTTCTTCCCGCACAAAATGGCAATTCAAGTTCGCCTTGCTTTGTGTTATTTCGTATATCTTCTTATGTCATTTTTTATAGCAGTTAATTACTTAAACTATTCCTCGAAAACTATCTTCCCCTTGTGTAAAACCATGGCTATCAGTCACCATCACTTTGCTGCACGCTATGTTTCACTTCTTTCGTTATGTAGAGGGATGGCCACGGCCGGCTCCTCCCCCCTTCCTCGCAATTGGAAGTCGCTCATGAAACCGCTTGAAACTCTGAATTCCATTGCATCTAGAATAACTATTCTTATGCATAACCTTCGTCTCAATGTCCCAGCTTGTCTTCTTTGCTCGGAAGAATTAAGCTTCTTTTTGTTGAAAATTGTTCGATTTCGTGATCCTCTCAATTATGCGAAATTGATGTCCTACTTTATTTCATATAGCTTTAAATTGCTTTTTCACGTCCAAGTTACGATTGACTGCATGTCGTGTTACTTGTTCTACTTTAAGTTACAGCTGACTCAATTAGTGTGTGTGCACTTTGAACTGCTTGTTTTTGAGACTCGTGTGTATACCAGTCTGAGGAACGCCCAGTCGTTGTTTATTTCCTGTATGATTGACACAGTTCAAAACAAGTTTCTCTTATCTCAACTCTGGCTGATTGCCAAGCATTGTCTAGCGAGTTGCTACTGCAAGTACGGAAGTCGTTCACCTAGTTCTCAAAATAAACTCGCTCCGCTTAAGGACTCTGTCAGCTATTTATATGTCTTATCTCGTTGTACTATGTGTGTCAAGGCCGTGCTTATTTACGTCTTCCGCTTACTCATGCTCGTATTACATAACTGCTTTGATCCTCGTTCCAAAACTTCGTTGCGTATTTCTCACGCGCTCATGAATTGCAATTTGCTTGCATATTTTGCGATCTTAATGTTCATTGATGAACAAACTTGTTTTTTCTCGTCGTCACCTTCGATGTGTTTTTGTATTCATGATTGTCATGTCACGTTTTTCGATGACTTAAGTATTTTTCTGAGTAAACCCTTTGATACTCATTATAACTTGAGGTCATTGTTTATAGCTCCTCGTTTGTTACCTATGGCGTTCTTGCTTTCTACTCGCATAGTTCCTTTGTTTATTTGGTATATTCTTGTCCTGAATAGATGTACTTGTTCCTATACGCTTTGTTTAAACTTGTCAATTCTTCTTTCTCATCGTATCGTAATCTTTACTAGTGCTTTATTTCCCTCAGTTTCCAGCTATTTCGTGATTGAAAGTGTTGATAATTCTCGCCTTTCAACTCCGCTTTCCAATGACCCTGATGACCTCCTTCCACTTACACCTGGTCGCTTCTTTACACGCACTTCTCTCTCTGCCCATCCTCCCCTTTCCATTTCTTTCAGGGATTTTGATTTACCTATTGCTTGGTGTAAACTTGAAGCCCTCCGTAATTCTTTTTGGAAAAGGTGGAACTTGGAATATTTAACTTCCTTGCAGGGGAGACAGAAGTGGTTTCTTTCCAGTCCCGACATTCAAGTAGGAGACTTGGTCTTGGTTAGGGATATTTCTCCCCCCCTAGTCTGGCCTTTTCGAAAAGTGACTAAGTGTTACCCTGGAAGAGATAGGAGAGTCAGGGTATTAAGAGTCTTGACCAATGATGGTCAGATCACAAGACTACTTTTCGGTAATGGTTCATTACTGTACTTGTTTTTCATGCTCCCTGTTGGTGTCTTGCCCTCCCAGTATGGTGCATTCTTGAAATGCACGGTACCTGAGATTACAATTTTGAATGCTTTTGCACGTTCTTTCCTCCCTTTTTGTCAGACACCAACAGTGACCTTCTGTTCTTTCTTAGGGGTTCAAATTTCTTATATTTTGTGTGAGTCTGTTCCAGATATATATTCTGTGATCCACCTAGCGTCATATGACAACAAATCTCTGAAGCTCTTCAACTCTTCCTCGCGCAAGAGGAATTCCACATCCATTTGGCTACCAGATACTGTTGTCAACTCTTTGAAGACCAGCTCAGCAAAAGAAGATTATTTTGTTTTTATTAAGTTGGTTATGCTGATATGTATACCTTTTGTTTTCCTACCCCCACTCTCTCCCCCTTCCGTGGTCTCTCCTTGCTTCGCTGTGCTGCTCTCACTTCTTCGTCTGCAGTTGACTCGATCAGTCAAAGCTCTTCTTGAGCTTAGCCTCCTCAAACCAAGAGGCTCACTCTATTCTACGCCATGTTGGCTAGATAGTCTTCAAGGAACTCCGACTTCAACATGAAATCGAGATAAGTACCTTTTTAAAAAGTTTTAACCTCATCTTCATGGTTTTAACTTTCAAGTGCTTTTAATTATAGGCAGTGTGAAACTATTTACTTTGGGGCAATAATCACTCTTCGTGGGATTTGCCATGTTGAGCTTTTTTCTTGTATAAGCCAACCTTACTATAAAAGAGCTTTTCTTAAGCGATTCAAACGAGAAATCCTCTCGCTACGTGGGATATTATATAATACCCGCTGCCTATAATTATAAACTATTTCCTCCGTTGGATTTTCTCAACCCTATTTTCTGCTAAGGTCGTTCTGGAACCTTCCAGAACTTGTTCTCTATCTGCGAGTCCTGCCATCATGTATTTCTCACGTACTTGGGAGAATTCTGGTTAAAACTAAATTACTACAATAGTGAATTTTCGTCCTCCGCTGGAACCTCTGGAAAATTCTATGGCGCATTCAATTGTAAATTACAGCTTTTTTAAGTAATAGACTTTCACCTACATAGTGCAATCAGTTATCTCCATAATTGCAATAACTTTTATTTCTCATAAACTTCAGTGTTTCTCCAGTGAACTTTGCATCCATCTTTACAGACTATAGTGTTAATCAGTGCTTGCTCAACTTTTCTACCGCGTCGCGATCGTCCGGTTATATTAAATACGGCCATGAACATTGATCCTATATCCCAATGATCTTTCCTTAACCTTCTACTAACAACCATTATTTATGAAATTGTAACTTTCTATAAGGTGTTACTCACGAAGTACCCTTCCAACTTTGCTAGTTTAACATTGATTAAATTCTGTATAATTGCTTGTGTGATACAAGTTTTAAATCACGTTGTCCCTTTCCTATACAGCAGGGAAAACAATTCTCTCAACTCTTGAGTGAGTTATTTTTTGGTCTCGCTAAATGAAAACTGCCTCATTTAACTGGCGAGTCTTATTCAAAGTATCAGAGGTCTAGAACCTTCCTTCTTATTAACTCTTCAGGTTCACAGTAAGTGACCTGCTCTCTTTGTATAATCCTCATATATTAACTCTGTATAAATATAAGAAGTTGTAGGAACTTCCTTTTTCTTTATGTTTTACAGTTTGTTATCTTCGAAGTTGTTATTCTCGTTAGAATGTTCTTTCGAAGGTTTCGTATAGTACACTGCTTGTACTCCTGTAAATGTCAAAACTTTAATTATTCCATTTGCCTATTTATGAAATCTTACCAAGATTTTAATACACGGTTAAAAAACCTTAAAAATTGTCAATTGCCTGGAGCAACTGTTTGATGTTGAAAGGTCTGCGACCTCATTTGTTAAAAAGTTCAAATGAACTATATTTATTAAAATCATATTGCACAATTGTTAATTTCCTCAAACTTCCTGCATTGTTAAATAAATTAGATATTTATTTTTGGATTCATCATTTCTCTGACACTACAGTTAGGCAGGATCCTGGCTTTCCTAGCTCCTCCTAGGTTTATGCCCTCGTTAATGCTTAATAAAGCTCTTACTATTTGCCTGGCCAGATCATCACCCTTCCCTATAGTACTTTCATTCGTGCTTGGGAGGAAATACACTACAGGTTCTCTCTGGCAAACTGCCCAAGCCTTAGCTGCGGTTCCCGTTAGCCTCGACCAAGCTCGTACCTACTTTAGGTATCCGAGAGTTACTTTCTATTGGCAACTTCTTCTAAGTGTATTTAAACTTCAACTTATTACTTTTGTGGGACTCTCCTCCTATTCTTCTATCCTTCTTTTCCAATTCCAAAATCTACTTCCTTCTTTTAATCATCTTCCCTTGGTGGGTGGGTTATTCCCTAGCCTATAATCTACCCAAAATTTGGTACCAGAAACCCGGGAGAGTCCATTTTTTATGTCCATTGTTTGTCAAGTGTCATTTGACAATACTTTGCAAATTTTTAATATCTCCTTTGGATCTTTCAGCTATATCTACGTCGTGCAAAGCCTGTGAACGGGAAAGAGGCCGCTCCTGTCTCCTTTGGTGTGTCCCGTTCTTGCTATCCATTCGCTGCTGCAAACCTGACAGCATCTCCAAGGTTCTACAGTTTCGTGAGTTGTATTTCAATTTATTATTTTTGTCATGGCTCCTGCCGAAAAAGATGAAACTCTTATTGCTAGACGTTCTTCTTATAAAGGGCAACTCACTAGATTCCGAAATTTCATCAGCAAATTAAATCCCGCCGAGTGTGATTTAGATATCTTGACTCATCGCCTTAAGTTGTACGAACGGTCTTATGATTATTATGACCAAATTCAAACTGAGATTGAATCCGCTTGTCCAGAACTGCAATTGGACCGGGATGAGGTCGAACCCTTGTACTTTGAAGGAATTGCAAAGGCCCACCAACTGATCCGCAATATCTCAGAACCGGACACTAGGGTCATCAATCCGGCCCAGTTAGCACCCGCTTCAGTTCACAAGAACAAACCGAAACCGTTACTTCCCAAGATAAGCCTACCGCACTTCTCAGGCAAGGAAGGTGAATGGTATTCTTTTTACGAACTTTACTGCTCTTTAATTCATGAAAATATCGAGATCCCAGACATACATAAATTTTACTTCCTTCGTACGTCTTTGGAATCTGAGGCCTTGACCTTGGTAGAGTCACTGCCTTTAAGCGCAGACAACTACCACATCGCCTTTAATCTCCTTAAAGAGAGATATGGCAATTTACGGTTGAGTGTCGCTCGTCATATCCGTTGTCTCTTCAACTTACCTGCCGTAAAACCTAATGACGTCGCATCTTTAAGAGACCTCTTAGATTCTATGCAGTTAAATGTCAGAGCGTTATACCAGCTAAAACAGCCTGTCCAAACATGGGACACCATACTTATTCACCTAGCTACATCAAGATTCGATTTTTCGACACTGAAAGCCTGGGAGATCGAACTCGCTCGCAAGGAAGAATTTTCCTTCGAACACCTTGTCTCGTTTCTCAACAGTCGATGTCAATTCCTTACAGCACTCGCATTTCAGTGCGAAAAAGTCGAAACGAATCCTCAGTGTCAAATTTTTGAAAAAAAACTTGCTTCTTCAAAGGGACATCAGCCCCCATTTGTCGAAAACAAACAAACCCGTTCTTCTTTCAATCATTCAAGAGAAGATATCAGGCCGCTTAACAAATCGTTAAAATGCACGCTCTGTAAAAAGCTTCATACATTGTATTTGTGCAAATCCTTTAAAGAATTGTCTGTCGAAGATCGAAGAAAGTTTGTCTTAAACAGCAAGCATTGTTTCAACTGCTTATCACCTAAGCATTCTTCTTCGAACTGTACGTCATTAAATCTTTGTTTTCATTGTAAAAAAACGCATCATTCGTTATTGCACGTTCACGATAAATCGAGGTCATCAGCACTCGCCTCTTCAAGCTCCATGCAGAGCAGCTCCGAACAAACTAGTGCTTCTTCTTGCATTTCCAACGCCGAAACTTTTCATAGTGCGCAAACCTTGTTGACCACTGTACAATTTGAAATCCAAGATAGATTTGGAAATTGGTTCAAAACCCGTGGTCTTCTCGATTCCGCTTCAACGCACAACTTTGTTTCGCAATCGTTGATTAAAAAACTAGGTCTTTCGTCATCGCCTACTTCTATCAATGTGACCGGCATTGACAATTTGAAAACTCAAGTTTTGCAGTCTTCAAAATTGAAAATCAGAGACGTTTGTCAAAGAAACACCAATCTTAATTTAAACTGTCTCATTCTTACCAGTATTGGTAAAGACACTCCAAGTCACTCCATTAATACTTCCAGTTTAAAGATTCCTTCGCACTTAAGGTTAGCCGATCCTCAGTTTAATGTTCAAGGTCCCATTGATGTGCTTTTCAGTGCCAATGTTTTTTGGAATTGCATTCGCAAACAAACACGCAAGTTATCTTCAACCGTGGTCGCTAGAGACACCGATTTTGGTTGGGTTATCACTGGTGAGATCAAACATACCAGTGTTCAAACCAAAGCACAATGTCATTTCGTCACAGCTGACATAAATCCCATTTCTGAAAAAGAGAACGCTCATGTTTCAAATCTCAATATTTTTGAAAACCACTTGTCGAAACGATGTCTTATAGTGAATAACTGCGCTAACCCTGTAAGTTGTTTAAATGGTTTTTCCTTCTTCCCGCACAAAATGGCAATTCAAGTTCGCCTTGCTTTGTGTTATTTCGTATATCTTCTTATGTCATTTTTTATAGCAGTTAATTACTTAAACTATTCCTCGAAAACTATCTTCCCCTTGTGTAAAACCATGGCTATCAGTCACCATCACTTTGCTGCACGCTATGTTTCACTTCTTTCGTTATGTAGAGGGATGGCCACGGCCGGCTCCTCCCCCCTTCCTCGCAATTGGAAGTCGCTCATGAAACCGCTTGAAACTCTGAATTCCATTGCATCTAGAATAACTATTCTTATGCATAACCTTCGTCTCAATGTCCCAGCTTGTCTTCTTTGCTCGGAAGAATTAAGCTTCTTTTTGTTGAAAATTGTTCGATTTCGTGATCCTCTCAATTATGCGAAATTGATGTCCTACTTTATTTCATATAGCTTTAAATTGCTTTTTCACGTCCAAGTTACGATTGACTGCATGTCGTGTTACTTGTTCTACTTTAAGTTACAGCTGACTCAATTAGTGTGTGTGCACTTTGAACTGCTTGTTTTTGAGACTCGTGTGTATACCAGTCTGAGGAACGCCCAGTCGTTGTTTATTTCCTGTATGATTGACACAGTTCAAAACAAGTTTCTCTTATCTCAACTCTGGCTGATTGCCAAGCATTGTCTAGCGAGTTGCTACTGCAAGTACGGAAGTCGTTCACCTAGTTCTCAAAATAAACTCGCTCCGCTTAAGGACTCTGTCAGCTATTTATATGTCTTATCTCGTTGTACTATGTGTGTCAAGGCCGTGCTTATTTACGTCTTCCGCTTACTCATGCTCGTATTACATAACTGCTTTGATCCTCGTTCCAAAACTTCGTTGCGTATTTCTCACGCGCTCATGAATTGCAATTTGCTTGCATATTTTGCGATCTTAATGTTCATTGATGAACAAACTTGTTTTTTCTCGTCGTCACCTTCGATGTGTTTTTGTATTCATGATTGTCATGTCACGTTTTTCGATGACTTAAGTATTTTTCTGAGTAAACCCTTTGATACTCATTATAACTTGAGGTCATTGTTTATAGCTCCTCGTTTGTTACCTATGGCGTTCTTGCTTTCTACTCGCATAGTTCCTTTGTTTATTTGGTATATTCTTGTCCTGAATAGATGTACTTGTTCCTATACGCTTTGTTTAAACTTGTCAATTCTTCTTTCTCATCGTATCGTAATCTTTACTAGTGCTTTATTTCCCTCAGTTTCCAGCTATTTCGTGATTGAAAGTGTTGATAATTCTCGCCTTTCAACTCCGCTTTCCAATGACCCTGATGACCTCCTTCCACTTACACCTGGTCGCTTCTTTACACGCACTTCTCTCTCTGCCCATCCTCCCCTTTCCATTTCTTTCAGGGATTTTGATTTACCTATTGCTTGGTGTAAACTTGAAGCCCTCCGTAATTCTTTTTGGAAAAGGTGGAACTTGGAATATTTAACTTCCTTGCAGGGGAGACAGAAGTGGTTTCTTTCCAGTCCCGACATTCAAGTAGGAGACTTGGTCTTGGTTAGGGATATTTCTCCCCCCCTAGTCTGGCCTTTTCGAAAAGTGACTAAGTGTTACCCTGGAAGAGATAGGAGAGTCAGGGTATTAAGAGTCTTGACCAATGATGGTCAGATCACAAGACTACTTTTCGGTAATGGTTCATTACTGTACTTGTTTTTCATGCTCCCTGTTGGTGTCTTGCCCTCCCAGTATGGTGCATTCTTGAAATGCACGGTACCTGAGATTACAATTTTGAATGCTTTTGCACGTTCTTTCCTCCCTTTTTGTCAGACACCAACAGTGACCTTCTGTTCTTTCTTAGGGGTTCAAATTTCTTATATTTTGTGTGAGTCTGTTCCAGATATATATTCTGTGATCCACCTAGCGTCATATGACAACAAATCTCTGAAGCTCTTCAACTCTTCCTCGCGCAAGAGGAATTCCACATCCATTTGGCTACCAGATACTGTTGTCAACTCTTTGAAGACCAGCTCAGCAAAAGAAGATTATTTTGTTTTTATTAAGTTGGTTATGCTGATATGTATACCTTTTGTTTTCCTACCCCCACTCTCTCCCCCTTCCGTGGTCTCTCCTTGCTTCGCTGTGCTGCTCTCACTTCTTCGTCTGCAGTTGACTCGATCAGTCAAAGCTCTTCTTGAGCTTAGCCTCCTCAAACCAAGAGGCTCACTCTATTCTACGCCATGTTGGCTAGATAGTCTTCAAGGAACTCCGACTTCAACATGAAATCGAGATAAGTACCTTTTTAAAAAGTTTTAACCTCATCTTCATGGTTTTAACTTTCAAGTGCTTTTAATTATAGGCAGTGTGAAACTATTTACTTTGGGGCAATAATCACTCTTCGTGGGATTTGCCATGTTGAGCTTTTTTCTTGTATAAGCCAACCTTACTATAAAAGAGCTTTTCTTAAGCGATTCAAACGAGAAATCCTCTCGCTACGTGGGATATTATATAATACCCGCTGCCTATAATTATAAACTATTTCCTCCGTTGGATTTTCTCAACCCTATTTTCTGCTAAGGTCGTTCTGGAACCTTCCAGAACTTGTTCTCTATCTGCGAGTCCTGCCATCATGTATTTCTCACGTACTTGGGAGAATTCTGGTTAAAACTAAATTACTACAATAGTGAATTTTCGTCCTCCGCTGGAACCTCTGGAAAATTCTATGGCGCATTCAATTGTAAATTACAGCTTTTTTAAGTAATAGACTTTCACCTACATAGTGCAATCAGTTATCTCCATAATTGCAATAACTTTTATTTCTCATAAACTTCAGTGTTTCTCCAGTGAACTTTGCATCCATCTTTACAGACTATAGTGTTAATCAGTGCTTGCTCAACTTTTCTACCGCGTCGCGATCGTCCGGTTATATTAAATACGGCCATGAACATTGATCCTATATCCCAATGATCTTTCCTTAACCTTCTACTAACAACCATTATTTATGAAATTGTAACTTTCTATAAGGTGTTACTCACGAAGTACCCTTCCAACTTTGCTAGTTTAACATTGATTAAATTCTGTATAATTGCTTGTGTGATACAAGTTTTAAATCACGTTGTCCCTTTCCTATACAGCAGGGAAAACAATTCTCTCAACTCTTGAGTGAGTTATTTTTTGGTCTCGCTAAATGAAAACTGCCTCATTTAACTGGCGAGTCTTATTCAAAGTATCAGAGGTCTAGAACCTTCCTTCTTATTAACTCTTCAGGTTCACAGTAAGTGACCTGCTCTCTTTGTATAATCCTCATATATTAACTCTGTATAAATATAAGAAGTTGTAGGAACTTCCTTTTTCTTTATGTTTTACAGTTTGTTATCTTCGAAGTTGTTATTCTCGTTAGAATGTTCTTTCGAAGGTTTCGTATAGTACACTGCTTGTACTCCTGTAAATGTCAAAACTTTAATTATTCCATTTGCCTATTTATGAAATCTTACCAAGATTTTAATACACGGTTAAAAAACCTTAAAAATTGTCAATTGCCTGGAGCAACTGTTTGATGTTGAAAGGTCTGCGACCTCATTTGTTAAAAAGTTCAAATGAACTATATTTATTAAAATCATATTGCACAATTGTTAATTTCCTCAAACTTCCTGCATTGTTAAATAAATTAGATATTTATTTTTGGATTCATCATTTCTCTGACACTACAGTTAGGCAGGATCCTGGCTTTCCTAGCTCCTCCTAGGTTTATGCCCTCGTTAATGCTTAATAAAGCTCTTACTATTTGCCTGGCCAGATCATCACCCTTCCCTATAGTACTTTCATTCGTGCTTGGGAGGAAATACACTACAGGTTCTCTCTGGCAAACTGCCCAAGCCTTAGCTGCGGTTCCCGTTAGCCTCGACCAAGCTCGTACCTACTTTAGGTATCCGAGAGTTACTTTCTATTGGCAACTTCTTCTAAGTGTATTTAAACTTCAACTTATTACTTTTGTGGGACTCTCCTCCTATTCTTCTATCCTTCTTTTCCAATTCCAAAATCTACTTCCTTCTTTTAATCATCTTCCCTTGGTGGGTGGGTTATTCCCTAGCCTATAATCTACCCACATGTGACACAATCCATGGTTCAACTAATTTCACTGACAATTGGCGCAATTTTTCTTTACATTACTTTATCGACGCTCTTTGGTTTACTCGTTCTATACTCCATGTGAAATAGTACCAAATGCGTGGGGTTGGCATTCCGGAATTAGTGAGCAACATGGCGCCGAAAGACTTCATTTCTGCTATATAAGTCGTGTATCTATTTGGGAGGGCGGGGTTTATGGCAGCGGACGAGTCAACATCTATTATATTAACATCTCCGGATACCATTACTAAAGGTACTTTGGCAAATTTCATTACCTAAATTTTTTTATACCTTTGGTCTCCTCTGCTGTAGCGCTACCGTTGTTCTTTACCCAGGTACAATTATTTTTTGAAAAATAGTCTTTTATGGGGTGCGATAGGAAACTTACATATTGCTGTTCTAATTGGTTGCAATCGTACTTTTCGCCTCGTAAGTCAGTGTGGCGCGGGGGGATGAAACTACTATAGATCCTTCGCTTCCAAGGCCTCTCTGCCAACTGACAGGTTCACTGCCTGAGCACTCGCTGCGCTGCCATAGCGCTGCGGTCCAACTCGATTGCTATTGGTTGAAGCTCATGCGGGGTGGATACGCCGGTTACATTTAAACATGTCGCTGGCAACTGGCTATCCTACTCATGATCGTGTGTGTTTGTGCTTTTGAGGCTTCCAACATGACATTCCTTCGTAGGATATTGCATTAATACGGTAGGTATTTATTTCAATAGTTACTTCGCAGTTTTGCTGCCAGGATATGATTTTAATATCTACCCATTATGATAGTGTTTCTGTTTACGAATTGTGGGCTTTATTGTGATTACTTCGTTCAGTGAAGTATTCTCAATTCAAAATGATTTTAGCTAGATGGCATATTAGAATGATTTTGTGAAGTATTGTGAACTTTATGAATGGCTTTACATAGCTTAACCCTACTTTATTGAAACAGAGCTAGGCCTACAGTATGTGCAGAATGGTTGTGAACTGGTTACCTTATTGTGTTTCTTTTCTCTTCTCAGGTAATGAGGCACTTCAAGGAAAGCAGATTATATACTACATTTGTCCAATAGCCTATAGACAGGAGTTGCCTGATTCTGTTGTCCGAACAGTTGTTTACTAATCCTATTTCAGCAAAGGTAAGTTACCATATTGATGAAACTTTGATCTATTAATTTTACACCAGTACCGGTATAGGGTAGGCCCAGGTGTTATGTAGGTTTTGATTAGCAATACACTTAGTTCATACCCCCCTCTGATAAATTCATATAGCCTATTGCACCCTGGCATACTGTTAGATGTGTGAGAAAGTCACTTGAGGAACTGGAATGTGCCCTACTTCTTTTGATAGTGCATGCCACGTGTCCTTATCTGTGAATGGCACACAGTAAACCTAATTGGAATCATGACACTATTGCAGGGAGATAATCAAAATATACAGGTGACGTTATTAGGAATAGTTGCAGTCTTTGCTTCATTTAGGGCTTTTAGACATAGTGAACATCAGCCTCGTATACTGCTTGATTGTGTGTAATCTGCCTGATAATATGTGTAATTATGATGAGATAAAGACTAGGTTGGAAATGAAATGCTATATGAAGCTGTTCGTATGAGCAGACTCGGATGGGTCATGCAAAGAGAATGGGGGAGAGAGATTACCTAAGAGGTTAATGAGCTCGGAGGTAGAGGATACGAGAAGCAGAGATAGACGTAGGAGGCTATAGTTAGTTAGTTTCAGTGTTTAACGATTTATTAAAGTGAGAGGTGTAGAAGCAGGGGATCATAGAGGTGACTTGTTTGCAAACAGAGGCTTGCAGACTGGACTATAAAAGGCTACATGTACAGTATATAGCCTATATAACATTGCAGTGAATATAATGACTAGGCCTATCGGTTCCCCTTAAGTCAATCACAAAATTGAATTCAATGCATATTGCATCAAGAAATGCTTCAATCGGTTTACTGATTGGTAGGCTATTTGTGTAACAAATGAATTAATCCACAAATTAATATTGTTCATTTGAGATTTTTTCTTTTTTTTCTTTCTTCTATGGATGTTTTTGGATGGGCTATATAATATCACAGTAAGAGGGGGGCATACACATAGATCTTACTGCTTACTGTGCTTGGGGTAAATTGTGAACTTCCGAGATGGTGGATTTGTTCTGATGTAAGTTACTGGCTAGTGGCATTCTGCACTTCAAATAACATCTAATATTAGTTCCAGTTTATAACTTATATTTATTCTAAATGCACTTTTGTGCATTCATTAAAGCAGCATTATCCTAATATCAAGGCTACAGTGGCATTCACCCAGGGGGTGAGGCCTGTTACACACATCCAGGCCAATTAGGAAAGTAATAATATTGTATTATTAGTATTAATAACAATGGAATTAAAGTGATCGGGTAACTTAGTTTATCCACACTACACTTGTCCCCTCCTTCTATGAGCAGCAAAAGTTCTATATGTGCATGCTTAACATTGTAACCTAGAGAGTAGCTGTTTACTGTCCTTGTCACAAGTTGTTGCTTCAACATCTTTATTATGAGATGTATGTGTAACGACTATTTAGGTACACAATGTAATTTGTTGTAAGGAATTCACCTTCTGTGGTCTCGGGGTATAGATGTGCCGTGCGAGCCATAGAGTAGCAGCGCTGCACAGTCTATTGGCTACACCTGTTCATATTGAAACTTCATATCCCGAGGTCCTGGCTCCATTACAAATACACACACCTACTGCCATCACAATGTCATGGGTAATCAGACATATCCCATATACACTTTCCAAGTACCATAAAGCCACATGACCACGATATCGCAAAGCCCCTACAACATTATTAGGATTTTAATTGTATTTTTCTCTTACAGATTTGCAATATGCGTGGCTCTACCATGTGATGACAATTATCTACTGGGACAATGACCTGATGAAATTAAATATTACTCTTTTCATGAAAATGTTCTGTGGATTTTATTATCTGTAAAAACTAAGAAAGAAGAATATAATATGAACATATAAACACTTATTTTTGTCCTCATTTTTTCCTTCAGAATTCTGTTTCCTTCCAGTATCGTATCTCATTCAACAGCGGTTAATAAGTTCATATTTTATAGGGTGTGCATGGTTTGTATTGGTTTATTACATTCTTCTTAGATTACTGTGATCCCACAACACTGGTGGCAACTAAACCTCTCTTCTACCTGTCTGATATTATAACTTATAGTACTGTGTAGTAGGTGAATGACTTTCTAGTGTTACAAGGCCATGGGTTCAAAGGCCGAACTCAGCTGAGACTTATGGAAGGAAATCCCAATGTCACCAGTTCATCTCGCATGACATCCTCTGCAAAAGTAACCTTTAAGCACTGCCATTAAAAAATATAAACTATAAAAGAAATGTTAATGATAGAAAAACTATCATGAATAAAACATATAATACTAGAAAAATTAAGAGAGGGGACATGGGGAGAAAAGTGGGGGGAGTACTACGCAACTGCCGTGGTACAGGTTTCAAATAATAATAATAATGAAGGATATCCTGCGTCCTATCCTTCCCCCTAACCCTGTATCCCTCTCTTGTAACTACATGTAGTAATATGATTAATGTCAATAAAATGTATTTATTCACTGTTCCTATTGTTCTGTTTTACGCAAGGTCAGATATGAAAACTAAAGATTTCAGGCTGGTATTTCTACTATATTAATAGTAATAATCCATTATTATGAGCCTTTGTTTTGATATTTGCTCTTAAATAAAATAGAACAAAAGGAACAGGAATAAATAAAATACGCCGACATATATCATATTACTACGTGTAAATACAAAGGGAGCGGTACAGGGTCAGGGGGGGGGGGGGGGGGTAAGCGGTGGTACCAGTACGCGATTAAATAAAATTCAAATCGCCCGCGCTTAAATTTTAGTACACTGCCTCACCGCTACCGCTAAGTAGCAGGCTAGGCTGGTTGATGACGTAATCCTGACGGTTGTAGTTGGAATCAAATTTTAAGCCTGAGTAACCTTTCTCCCCTATATTCTTTGGTGTGGCGTTGTCATGTTGTGTGTGTATTTTTAGTACTAACATAATATTATCTTGCATTTCAGTCACTTCATCAAAAGTTAACTGCTCTTTTATTCTTAAACCGTTCACTCTTATTATCTGCAAAGCCTTCCATGCAAGGAGTAATAAGGAGAGGCCCTAACGGCAAGGAAGTGAAGCCAGAAGTTACTCCTTCGCATATGCTCAAAACATTGCGGTAGTCCCATAAGAAAAGCATGTAATGGTGTGACGTACGTACTTAAAAGTGGTGATATTTCGCGTGTGGGTCGAAATGTCGACATGTGGAGCATATGTTTGCACAAACAGAACTCCCACCTGCCAAAGTAATGTCATTTCACAAGTAAATCCACTTTATTTGCCATTTATTGTGTTAAGTTTTCATCCTTAGAGTAGCCACCTCACGGCACTGTTCTAGTATCATTCGTTAGATGTTCAAATAGTGGCATACGTGTCCACCAATATAATTATTTCGATTGCTAGGAATTAATTACGGATATTTTCCTCCGTTTCTTACTGTAAATAGTTTCTGCTTGTTAATTAATGAACGGTATTACTGTAATCTAATTACCCCAATCTATTTTCAACGTGGCTTGAGTTCTAGATTTATTGCTCGTGGGTGTTAGAAGATTGATATGACATTATTTGAATATTTTAGTGTGTTAATCTCAAACCTCAGCCTAGACCTTCTTGTTTAGTTTGTTACCGGAACTGAACTGGCCTATTTTTTAAAATCATCGTGCAATAAAAGCAATAACGACACCACCCAATTAGTTCGCATGCCTTACTATTTTAAATGTATTTAATTTAATTAATACACATTCGTGAATATAATGGCAGGCTTACTGGTATCTCGGTAATTATTTGCCTATTATTTGGTATAAGTTAAGAATAGTGATGGGTGTCTGGTTGCCTGAAAACCCACAATAATTACAGGTCATAAAAACTGTATACCGGTATAATACATAAATTTACCATGTGCTATACTATATTTCAGATCGGTGTATTGCTCAAGTTTGTATTGTAAAATTAAACGTTTTATGGCAGTGTACATGATTTTCGATTGCGACGAAAAGTGTTGTGACTGGCGTACACTTCACGCTAGCCAGCAAAGATCAACTAATATTCCTTGATTTCCAACGTCATATAGGCCTACCTTACAATTTCGTAGTATAGGCCTACCTGCACACGATTTTTTTTCTTTCGTAGTTCCGCCCCTTAAAGCAACAATAACTAACACGACTCTTTTACTGGTAATCATACTTAAATCCCACTAATAAATAAGCGTAGACTCAATTTACCGCTCGACCCGGGCATGTATGGGGGCGTGGTCAGTGCTTCAACTCTCCGCATGCTATAGCACTGACAGGGCGCCTCCTTATTACTCCTTGCTTCCATGCTACCCACCATTAAACTTTTAATCGATTAATTTTAGATATAGATTAATCGAAATCGATTAATTGCCGCAAATAACGATTAATCGATTTTGAATAATCGATTAATTGTTATTCCGAACACTCGATTAATCGTTATTTGCTTTGTTTATATGATCCTTGGTTTTGTCGATTGATCAATGTAATTTGCACTTTTAACTACGCTCTCACAGAACCAACATAGTATGACACAACTTGGTTTCTTAATGCAATCACTCGACATGGTTAGCCTGGGTAGTACCTTAATGGGTGATATTTTTGATTCTCTTAGGGGCTTTGCAACATCGTGGTCATGTAGCCCCGTGTACTGGGGTGTGTTTAAGACTTGCCTGATACCATGTGTCACTGTGATGTCTCTACCAGTGTGTGTATTTGTAATTCAGGTAGAATTTGGGTAGGAACCGACCGTGGCCTTAAATTAGGTACCTGGAGTTTAAGTGAGAAACCACGGAAAATCACTTCCAGGATGGCTGAGGTAGGAATCAATTCCGCCTCTTATCATTTTTGCCTCACGAGGCTGAGTGTACCGTTCCAGCCCCCACACCAGAATTAAATTTCTTGGCAGAGGAATCGAACCCAATCCTCTGTTGTGACATCCAAGAATGCTAGCCACTGCTCAACGCCCACTTTGAGGTTTCTTTTAACTTCGCTCCAAGGATTATCGTGTTGGAAGCCCTTTTTCAGACTTGCCTTAGTAATCGAAATTGAATGTTTTTCAGTCAGTCAACACAATTATACCCAATTGTAATGGATGATTCCTTAATCCTGAAAAAAATACTACATGATATTAATAAATACTCTTGGATGACCAGTTTCGATCTTCAAGTGATCATCATCAGATCCTTTATACTTAAGCTATTAAATCTACTGTGTGTGGAGAAGTATGGGTAATGGCATTTACAATGTATACACTTAGTTGCAGTTGCAATTAAACTAGCACAACTAGTCAAAATCTTGTGATTTTTTGTTGAGATACTGTTAGTGGTGATTGACCAGCAGGTTAGCTTGCTTAGTGTGATTATGTGATTGTTATTAAATGGTCAGGTTATTGTGGATGGTGCACTTAACAGTTTGAGCGATGTGTGGTCAGTTTTTGTGCACAACGTGTGGGCGGTTTTGATGACACAATAACCTGACAATTTAATAACAATCACGTAATGGCACTAAGCAAGCAAACTTGAAGGTCGATCACCACTATCAGTGTCATAGCAAAAAATAACATATCGACTATTTGTGCCAGATTAATTACTAGTGCAACTAAATCTATACTAATATAATAAAGCTGAAGAGTTTGTGTGTTTATGTGTTTAAACGCGCTAATCTCTGGAACTACCAGTCGGATTCGAAAAATTCTTTTGGTATAGCCTATGATAGCCTGATTCAAGAGGAATAGTTTAGGCAATGTTAAATTTCAGACAGACCACTCCATTCAACGCATTTAGGCCCTTTTGCACAAGTTGACACCGTTTCACCGATCTAATAACTTGACGGACATATTGTCGCTGGGCGACGACTAACACTGTATCATGATAGTCAACGCCGCACCATTGATGGACAGGTTGTCACTAGGCAACAACGATTTACTCTGTATCATGATAGTCCGGTAAAATTTGCTAAGGGACACATGGGAAAACTGACCGATTGACAATCAAGGATTGTATTGGACTGTAGTATTCTCTATGCTATCGTATGCACAGTTAATATTTCATTTGCGGGGCTTAGACATCGTGGTCATGTTGCCCCGTGTACATGGGTGTGTTTGTAGAATTTATGTGATAACCTGCATTATTGTGATTGTTGCACTAGCATGTGTAAATACGGTATAAAGCTCAATGTTGGTTTGTCTGTTATTTATACAAATCTACACCGTTTCACCGATCTGAACCAACTTTTGTATACTTACCCTTTGGAACCCTGCGAGTAACACTGTTTACATGAAATTTCGGACAGACCACTCCATTCCCTGCATTTAGGCCCTTTGGCACACGTCTACATCGTTTCACCGATCTTAACCACACTTACAGTCCAGCCGCTGAGTGTCCGGCTCTGACGTTTGGTGCTGGTGGGAGAATAGGGGTAAAGAGAACAATATAGCCAACTTACGGTAATGAGAAGTTGTTAATAGAACCTTGAAACTTGCCATCATTTTAATTCTTCTCTAACGTCTTCACTATTCAACGTGGAAGTCCCACACCCTATTTGGAATATTATGCATCATTTTGTTATTCTGACATTTTGCGGTTACCAAACCTAAATTCTTCGATCGCAGTGGAATTCCGCCTATGTTGACAAAGTCACTTACTACTAGTGATGTGGGACGGGTAAATACCCAGTGGGAAGGTAAATATGAATTGGGTATTTACCCAGTGGTCTTTTAAATACCCAAAATGAAGGTATTTTCAGTTTTTGAGCTTTGTACAACACTTTTTGATGTGTTGATGAAGTGTTGGACAAACAAGGACTGAAACACAGGTATTTGATGCCTTAAATTGAAATCAGGAACAATATTGATCCTTAAAAAAAAAAAAAAAAAATGGATGTCCAGGTATTTTTGGGTATTTATATGTTATGTTTTGACACTGTAACCTTGTCTTTAATTAGTTTTGTTTTTCCTTAAACTAAAGTAAAATATTGAATAAAACCTGTTGGTTGTTTTGTGTTTTAAATTTTTAATAAATACCAAGATATTGAGAAGGTAGAGTTTTATTACGATACTGGAAATGAGCAACAAAGATGTGGGAGGGAAACTCTACTTCTGTAGTAATAAGAGTTGCATATAATTTGCATATTAATTGAAAGTGTATGCCAAAATTCAAAAGGTAATAAAATATATTCAATAGAAAGGACATTTGAAAGAAAAAAAAATGCTTAGTAAATGTGCTTTTAAGTTATTTTTCATTCAATTTTAAATATTAAAGAAATATTAATTTTTTAAATCATACTCTAAATAACACAAATGCATGTCAGGAAGTTTTTTTAGTATGTGGGCTCTATAATGGGTTCAGATGTACTGTATGCCAGCAAGCATAAGGGTTGGCAACACTGCTTAGCTCATCCTACCCAGAATTCAAACTGACACTGTACTTCCCTCTCATTTTCTATTCTTTGTTCGATTTTCTATTTACTATTTACTAGCCTTTTTGGTTATTTGATTATTTATTTTATATATGAACTAGCGACCCACCCCGGCTTCGCCCGGGAACAGTTATGAATGCAAGGTGATAGGCTACTTCTAACGGAGGTCTTATAAGATATCCTTGTATTCGACATTAGTCATTTTCCCTCCAGCAGTGAACACGAAAAGATTTCGGTTTGATGTAACAAGCGATAGAGCCACATAAAGCTGTCCATGAGAAAAACATTCTCTATCAAGATCAACTCCAGTCAGGCTAAGTGTCTGATCCTGTGCTTTGTTTATAGTCATGCCAAAGCAGACTCTTACTGGAAATTGTACTCGTTTGAAACGATAAGGCAAATCTGAAGGAATCATAGGGATTCTGGGTACTAAGACCGTTCCTCCTGTACCACAGCTAGTTAAGATAGTTGATTCAATGAAACAGTTTTTCAAAGTTTTCTCTACCAATCGTGTCCCATTGCATGGTGGTTGTAAATTACGTAGCAATATAATAGGCACTCCCACTTTTAAAATAAGCTTGTGTGGTGGCAAGCCAGAAGGAAATAAAGAATTTAGGAATTCTGTAGGGTAATGAACAGCTTCTTCACTATCGACTACTGCGTCTAGCCTACTGAGTAATATAATACAGCCTGGGCAGTGAATTTGAAGAACACCAAGTCATTAGTTTTCACAACTTGTTCGTTTGTCGGCGATAATATTGCTCTTTCTTTAAACCATGAATGAGACTTGTTAGATAGGACATGGATTTGAGGATAAACGCTATCAATCAATTCTTGAATACTGCTTACTAAAGCACAGAAATCGTCACTGAGGGTAATTTTCCCGTCAATGACCGGTAAATCTCCATTTCCGACTCTAAGTAACAAATTAGCAAACAAACTATTATCTTCTGAAGATAAGAGTAGCCTACTCTCATGTTAGTTTTGAGTGCCAATTTGTTATATCTGGCCAGATGTAAGATATTTTTAATGAAGCGTTCACTTCGTCGGCTCTCTTTCCTCTGGTAACAACTGGTAAGATTTGACGAAAATCTCTGGCGAACAAAACTGTGCAGCCACCCATAGGTGTGTTCCGATTCCTTAGATCACGCAAGGTCCTGTCTACAGCTTCAATGGAAGTTTTGTGCGACATTGTAGCCTCATCCCATACAACTAAAGAACAATTTTGGATTAAACTGGCAGTGTTACTTTGTTTTGAAATATTACATACATTTCCATCATTACTGCTGACTTTCAAAGGAAGTTTAAATGTTGCATGTGCTGTTCTTCCTCCTTCCAAAAGAGTGGCTGCAATTCCAGATGATGCAACGGCAAGAGCAATATTACCACCAGACCTCACTTTTGCGAGCAACACATAAATCAAGAACGTTTTGCCTGTGCCTACAGGGGCATCGAGAAAAAACATCTTACCTTCCTTCTTAGTGTTATAAGCTTGTTTCTGATCATGGTTCAGACAGTGTTCTTCTTGAGCCACGGTTTGAAGGTGCCGAGAACGAAGTCCTTCTTTCTCTTGTGGCAATCTAGAAATTATTTGTTGCTCTGTTTCATTGTTACGTAATAAGCACTTTTTTATTTTGCGATGTCAATGAACTATGACCTATATCCGTTTTACATCTCTGCATGATGGCTTAACATCACTGACTGGACTATTAATTATAACGAATTCTTGTCAGACATAATTTAAGAAATGGCGAGGTGCATGAAACACAAATGCCCCTTCCGTCCAATCTTAACTTGACTGTGTATTTTGCGGAACGGAAAGTTCACAGGCGAAATGAAGAAAAACCGAGTTGAACTTTCAGGGAAACTCCAAACACATCCAGCCTTCTCTGAAGTCTTAACTCAACACGACTCGACGGTTTGCTGCTGACTGTATCTGGGGTAATAGGTTCGCCCGCTAGTTAGGCTGTAACAGGGGTGATAAGACTCGCCCTTAGCTAGCTCGTAAACTGTCGCCTCAATATTATAATGGACATGGTTGGAAGAAATTAAAACGTAAAAATACTTATCGTGGGCGATGTATTGAAGATAGAGATATGCTCTCCTGGATTTTATGTAGAACTTTTCATGCTGAACAATTCTTTCACTCATAGTATTTAGATATGTTTAACGGTTTGCCCAAAATAAACTTAAAAAGCGCTCGGACGCCAGGTTTTTTTGTTTATTTTTTCACTGAAATCGTTACTGCTCGGCTTCCTGTGATCATAAGTAAATAATTTTCTACAGAAATCATCCTTGAGATATCCTTTACAGAATTGTGAAACCCGCATCAAAATATATCCAGAGGTTCTCGAGATTAGCCGTGACATCCAAGAATCCTGGACTTAGTTTTATACTAAGTAGAGATGATTTTACAAACTGTTCTGAAAAACTGTACATTACACCTTTTGTAGAACTTGGCCAGTGCTCTGAATAAATTTCCCCCAACTTTTATCTCAATGTTTGCAAAAAAAAAAGCCTAGTTCAATTCTAACCCTGAGTTTTTAAGGTTATAACTGTTGAATTTTATCTCCTGATCTAATTCCCAATTCTAATTCTGTTTTTAAGTCCCAATCCTAATTAAATTTAATTTTATTAACTATCTAATGTTGTTACATTTCTAAAAAGTTAATGTAGAATAGTTTGCATGGTTTAAGGTTCAACTTACCACGACACAGGATTTTTAATGAAAAATCAAAAATACCCGGGTATTTACCCACATTGGGTATTTACTCGGGTATATACCCTAGGTATTTACCCCAGTTCATAAATATTTTACATCACTACTTACTACAATGAAGAATGTTGTCACCTGTACCAATCAGCGGTTTTCCCAGTAAGCCGGTCTTTAAATTTAGCTCTATGTTGCAAGGGCTCTCTTCTGTTGCTCTTTGTGCTAGTGCAGGTTTGTTGTTTTATTGTCTTGTGTGTGCACACTTACCGGTTAACTGTGTGTAATTATATTACTTAGTAATATGGTCAGTGGTTCGTCAGAATTCATTTAAAAACATGTGAAATATTTAATGTAGTCCACGCTGTTTTATATTGCGCGGTACAGAACCGGCAACGATGTCTCCCTCCCTCATGAGAAATGTCAGAGCCGGACACTAGACGGCTGTACTGTAATGTACTTAACCTTCGAAACCTTGCGGGTAACACTATCTACTTGATATTTTGAACAACTCTCTCCATTCCCTACATTTAGAACAACAGACAAAATGAACTTGAAAACTACATTTTAAGGTCCTAGAACCATTCATGTCCAGCGACAAGTAACAAATCAACCAAGTGCGGCCAGTGTGAAAAATGTGTAACTGATAATGAAGATTTGTGATGGGGAATGTGGTAAATCATACCACAGAACCTGTGTAAACATAAAGAAAAAAGTTTTTAACCGGCTTTTGTCCGACAAGGCCAAGAAATGGTATTGTGTCGTGTGCAGTGCAATGAGTAATAAGTCAACTGCGGATGAGGTTTCTAAAATCGCCTCGCCAGACGAGAATGTAAGTAAACCAGATTTACACGCTCTTGTTTGTGAAATCAACCTCCGACTGACAAAACTAGAAAACATTGAAAAGACTCAGAATGACACGCTTAAGTCCATGACATACTTTTCTGATTGTTTTGATGGTATGAAAAGTGACATTTCGACTGCCGCACAAACTCTGAAGCAAGCCTTGTCAGAAATAACAAAGCTCAGCCAAAGAGTTTGTGAGTTAGAGAAGGATAAGAATATCGCCTGCAGTGAGGTCAAATTATTAAAGCAAGAGAATCTCGAGCTTCAACAGTACGTCGGCGAAACAACTTGGAGCTTCATGGCGTGCCGCACACTTCAAACGAGAACCCCGTTCAAATTGTCAAGACTATCGCTGACCAATTGGGTGTCACAGTTGTTGAGTCCGATATTGACGCCTGCCATCGGCTACCACACAGCAGAGAAGGTCTTCCACCTCCTTTACTAGTCAAATTCTGCAGCCGGTTAAAAAAAGATGCAATTCTAAAAGGCAAAAGATCCAAACCCAATCTGAACTCGAGTGATGCAGGAATCAATGGAAGGGCTAGGCCTATCTACATAAACGAGCATTTGACGCCAGCAAATAAAGTACTTCACAAACAGGCAAGAGACCTCCGTAATTTAGGTTTTAAATACGTCTGGACCCGGGACTGTAAAATTTTCATCCGTAAATCAGATAGTGACAAGGCTATCAGGATCACCTCACCAGAAGACATTGAAACGCTAGTAAAAGACTCTTCCATCAACAAGGCTCAGCCATCCCATTCATAGTAATAATAATGAATAGACATAGACCTACTAGTTGATGTTGACTTACACACATCAATTGATGAGCGTAAATATGACTGTATCCACGACTACATAGCAGACACAAAAACTGAGGTTAGCCAAATCAAGTGTCTTCACCTAAATAGCAGAAGTCTAAAAAATAAACTAGAAGATATCGAGATACTAATACATATTGTGCAAAATCTTGATGTCATAGTGGTAACCGAGACTTGGGTAAAAAGTAATGAAGCTAAATACTTCAACCTAAACAACTATTCTGCTGCATTTGTACACAGAGACAATCAGGATGGTGGAGGTGTGGAAGTTTATGTCCACAAAAAATGGAATACAAAAGTTCTTAACCTAGTTGAGAGTAACCATAGCTTGATCCAGTTAGAGCTTATAAGAAATGATACTGTTCGTTTCAATAACCTGCATACTATTAATATAATTGCAGTATATAATCCTAACATAAATAACGCAACAAAATTCATGCAATCTCTCGAGCACATTCTCTCGAAAAACAATGCCAATCTTTCCTTATGCATTGGTGATACAAATATTAACTTATTAAACAAAAATAATGTAACCAAATCATACCTCAATCTACTATCAAGCTATGGTTTCACACAAGGCAATACTAACTATCCAACAAGAATAAGTGAATCAACAAGTACACTCCTTGATCAGGTGGCCACTAATAACTGTAAATATGCCTATAGAATAAGCAATATAAATAGTGACATTAGTGATCATAATATTCTTGTAACTGAGATTTTCTGGTCAAACTACTATCCAGGCAAAAGCCCAATCTCGAACATGACATTTAAATACGCCCCCAACAAGCAAAGGTCTAGTTCAAAAAACGTGAATAAAAACTACCGGTACATGAACAAAAACAAATTCTCTAATGATCTCAATCAAATAGACTGCTTAGATGATCTAAACGAAACTTACATCGCCATGAAACACAAAATCTTGACACAGACACCCAACAAAGAAATCACTGACTCACCTTTGAAGGTAATACACCAGAACCACAAAAACCCATGGATAACAACAGAATAAAACAAAGGGACCTACTACATGCTAAACTTAAAACTAGCATTCACAGAAACAATAACCTCTTAAAGGAAGAGCACATAATATGTAGGAACAAAGTGACAGCTTTAAAACGGAAACTGAAATCCTCATTCTATGAACATAAATTAACACTGAATGCCAATAGCATAAAAGATACTTGGAAAGTAATCAATGAAATGATCTACAACTGCACAACTGAAAACAAAGATGGTCCCAGTGAGATAATAATTGACGGTAAATCTTTCACAGGAAAAGAAAATATTTGCAATGCTCTAAACACTCACTTTATAAACATAGCACACAAATTAGCCAAAAACATCCTCCCCGGGAAGAAAGTTAATGAAATTAATGTCAACACAGATTCCATATTTATGACCCCGACTAATGAGATGGAAATTCGCAATATTATATTAAGCCTTAAAATGAAAAGTAGCCAAGACAAAGATGGTATGTCAGTGAAACTGTTAAAAAACTCCATTGACATGCTAAGTTGCCCACTAACTACTTTAATAAATTTATCGTTAGAGACTGGTCTGGTGCCTGATGATCTAAAAATAGCACGAGTCATACCAGTCTATAAAGGAGGTGACAAAAGCAATCCGGACAATTACAGGCCCATTTCGATCCTCCCGCCCATATCCAAGGTACTCGAAACAGTAGTAAAAAACAGAATTGTTAATTTCTTAAATAAAAATGATTACTTCTACAAAGGGCAATATGGATTCCGAGAAAACTCAAGCACAGAAATAGCCACAATTGATATTATCTCTAACTTGCAGGATGTCTTAAACAATAAGATGACAGCGAGTGGCCTTTTCATAGACCTGAGAAAGGCGTTTGATACTGTTGACCATGAAATTCTCTTAGGGAAACTTGATAAAGCAGGTATCCGAGGAGTAGCTTAGACATGGTTTAAAAATTACCTATCTAATCGTAAGCAGTATATTGAAATAAATGGCTACAGATGTGAGGAAGTTAATATTACCCACGGTGTGCCCCAAGGATCAATACTGGGTCCTTCCCTCTTCTTAGTATATATTAATGACATAGCAACACTCAGTTTTCATGGTAATATAACGTTGTTTGCAGATGACTTAAGCATCTTTTACAATGGGTACACCACCAACACGCTGATTACACACATGCAGGAGGACATGAATACTATACTTGGCTGGACCCAGTCAAATAAATTAACAATAAATGAAGATAAAACAAATTATTTAATAATATCTAAGCGTAGAACAAAGTTAGACATCACTCAGAATATAATGCTGAATGGAAAAGCAGTTAAAAGGGTCTCATCTGTCAAATACCTAGGCTTAATAATAGATGAAAATCTCTCCTGGCAAAAGCACATTGATGCATTAGTAAAAAAAATATCACCTGCCGCTGGGATGATAAAAAAAATTGAGCTACTATATCCCAAAATATCTACTCAGGAAAGTGTATTTTTCCTTAATCCATAGCCACTTAAAATATTTGAATACAATTTGGATAAAATGCTCAAATTACCTAAAAAAGGAAATTGAGGTAATTCAGAATAGAGCCATAAGAAATATTTATAACTACCCTTTTTTAACACCAACCAAACACCTTTATATTACGAGTAAAATTCAACCAGTAGCCCTAAATGCAGAAATCAAATCAAATGTCCTAATGTACCAAATCCTACACAACAGAATCCACACAAATTTAAACTTCACTAAACAATCTGATTTACATGCTTACAAAACTAGACATGCAGATGACATAACACTTCTCCATATCAATTCCAAACAATATGGCAGTAATAGCATTAAGTATAGTGCCTTTGTAAAATTCAATAGACTACCAGAAAATATAAAAATTGCACCTAGCCTACCAATCTTTAAAAGGAGGCTAAAACAGTTTATGTGGAATGATTATAAAATGTCAGTTTGAAGAAATTTCATAATCTGAGAAGACAAAAGAAGAACACATTGTGTACAAAAACGTATGGAAGCTACAAAATGTTGTATATATTTTCATACTGAAAACTTTGTAAACTAAACATTGTATTGTTATTTGTCGCCAACAAGATAAAACTGTACAATTCCTTTGTATAGGAGTCCTTGACTCGTTAAGGGATTAATAAAATGCATTATTATTATTATAGTGTAACTGTAAGAATATTTTACTAAGTCAGTTGTTGGCTGGCAATGCGAGCTGCATCACGTCGCCTGTACCAGAATTGCGAAAATAGTTACAACTTGCGCTGCTTATAAATTGGAGTCCCTGGGAGTAATTATTGCAAGACGATTTCTTACGCCCCATAAAACAGTTATCATGAAAATATTATGCCTCTGTATAAGTGTGATAGTGTTGGTGCAGTACATAGAGGTAATCAGCTGCAATAAGCGTTGGTGCTTTCAAACTTACTTTCATTTATTCAGATCCTTATCCTTGAGCAGTATGTGGCGATAAATGACACTATTGCTACTTCAGGAGCTCGGGACAGCCGAAGTTTTCCAAAGTGCTCTGATTATTTTCCTATGGCATTATGTGACAAAAGATGACACTATTGATCTCTACTTTTCTAACAGCCAATGAGATATAGGCCCTAGGCAGTGTCTTTTATGTCACATACACCTCTTTTTAATCATATTTTTCAATTCGTTTGTAAATTACATGTTTCAGTACTGTACAGTAGTTAGTAAATAGCCGTTTCCCTATTCATTATTGTCATTATCATTACGGGAAAATGACCTGAATGTTACCTGCATTATACTGTACTACTTATCACCCCCACCACCACCACAGAAAGTTATATTTTTAAAATATTATTTTCTGTTAATTTAAGTATAATATGCCAGTTCTGTAGTAGTATTCATTATCATCCATAAAACAAACAAATCCACCGGGCGAAGCCAAGCACTATTGCTAGTAAGTGTATATACAGGGTCATCGAAAAATAAATCCATCATTTCAAAAAATTATAGCACCGAAACCCTTTATGTTAATCGTGTAATTCTCTCACTGAACGCCAGCTGGTTAAAGTAAGTTTTGTTTTGGAGGGGACGTGACCTTGCTATGCGCACATTAGATGCGCAGTAGCCAAGGACGGCCGGGGGCGCGCGCGCCAATGACTGCACCGCCCGACAAACTGCACCTGATTACAAAGCTGTCATTCGATGGTTTAATCAGTTTAAGGAAACAGGGACTGTAGAGAAAAAATCTAGGCCAGGCCGACCACCAACATCAGCATTGAACGCACGCTTTCCCAATGGCTGGATTGGTACGTGCAATCATTTCAGGAGTAACTGTCAAGATGGCGGCAGAAATTCGCTCCCGCAGGTGCTCCAAATCCCGATTTTTTTCTGCATACACAATGTTTTTAATGTACCCCCAGAAAAAAATCCAAAAGGGTTAGGTCAGGACTTCATTGGTGCGCGCGCCCCTGGCCGACCTTGTCTACTGCGCATCTAGTGTGCGCATAGCATGGTCCCGTCCCCTCCAAAACAAAACTTACTTTAACCAGCTGGCGTTCAGTGAAAGAATTACACGTTTAACATAAAGGGTTTCGGTGCTATAATTTTTTGAAATGTTGGCATTATTTTTCGATGACCCTGTATTGTAGGGGTCTTCGGTACTGAAAATTTGGGTTTGGTTCGGTTCGATAAAAAAAATTGTACTTTGGTTTTCGGTACAAAATCGGTTCGGTACAACTCGGATGATTTTCACATGCTAAACTAGAGTAATTTTTAAACCATTAACAAAAAAGTATCACATGACTTCTAAAGATTATAAAGTAAACCAAATATTTGCCAAATAGCAAAATTTTTATTTAAAATACAGAAAAAATGTACCGATCAGCTATATAATAATATCGTATGGCCTCGGCGCCAGGTGTAAGCTTTGTTATTTGACACCTAGAGGGTAGCTTGCATGTCGAATTTCGTTATTCCTTGACTATGAAAGTCAAGGAGGTTAGATGTTAGATATCTAAGCTCCTTGAACACTATAGCGCTTTCTAGTAGAGAAATGAGGAACTTTGTGTTGGCGGAAACTCCCGAGATTAATTTTGCCATTATGAACTCGGCCTATGAACTCAAATGGGTTCTTCGACATGCCAATATCGTATGACATACGTATCGTATTTTTGCCGCCTTTCAAAAAATCACTTACCACGGCCAGGAGCGAACCTGCAATCTTGGGGTTAGTAGATCGACACGATATCCACTCACCCACCATGGCAAGTTACCGATCAGCTAATAATCTCATACAATGTTCCATTAACTTTCAAACTTGCCCTTTTAGTGTGGAGTAAGCCAATTGATGCTTACATTAAATAGACATTAGGCTCACACTGGAACACTTTAGTCCATAATTTGAAATTGTATTTATCAGAAGACTTATTGTGCTCTAGTATTTAACTAACCATTGAAGTAAAACATTGATGATAAAGGACACAATACTTTGGATGTAAAAAAAAATAGGTTTCCTTCAATTACAAGTAAAAAAAAAAACGCACAAAAAAAAACCAGACTTAGCATTAAAAAGACGGTAGGCCAAATTACAAATGTTGTCTATAAGAGGAATCTTAAATAGCCTAAGTTTTTCAGTTTATAAAATTATACCTATAACAACAATATACCTTGCAAATTACCGTAGGCCTACTAAAATAAACCAACCATATGAAATGGAGCATCGTAGCACCATTGAGTTACTCTAGGGGCAAAAAGTAAACAAAACACTTTAAATACACATAGGCCTATTTATTTATGTAATAAATACCTAATTTATTAAATCCCCCTGCCAGTACTGCCACCTTGAAGAAGGCAATCTGGGTTGCCGGGTGTTTTGGGGGCTTGCGAGCTCAAATGATCTTCAGAGCTATGCCAGCGGGAGCTTAAGCTCCTGGTAGGGCCACCCAAGCTAGACAGGTCTAAAGTGATGAGCCAGACTAAGAGCAGTACCCTGGTCCTCCAGGTTGGGGGTTTGGCGTGGGGTTAACAACCCTACCCCGTAAAAAAGCAATTGTGCGGAACCAAAGGACAAACAAAGCCGGACGGACTCAATGGAAAAACGACCTTGGCAACGGTAACGGTACATGTTTCTAGCTACTTGGAATGTGAGAACACTGGGGGAAGCCTGGAGCATTACAGAACTTGAAACAGGAACTGAAGAAACATATGGTAACAGTAGCTGCGATCCAAGAGCTTAAGTGGAATGGAAGTGGAATATTGACAACTGGGAACTACACCCTGTTTTATAGCTGTGGAGATAGAGGATATGGAGGCTCGGGTTTCATTATTGACAGAGTGCATAAGGCTGCTATATTGAATTTTAAACCTGTTAATGAAAGATTGTGTGTACTACGAATGAGAGCTCCCTTCTTCAACATATCCCTTATATGTACATATGCACCAACAGAAGAGGCAGAGCAGGCAGAAAAGGATACCTTTATGAACAGTTGGAACAGGAATTAACACAGGTGGCAAAGCATGATGTGAAGGTGATTATGGGGGACTTCAATGCTCAAGTGGGAAGAGAAAGTGCTTTCAGGAGAACAGCGGGAAGAGAGAGCCTACATGAGGTCTCTTAACGATAATGGTATCAGGATGATCGATTTTGCAATGAGCAATAACATGATCATCAAAAGTACCTGGATAAAAAGGAAAGATATAAGGAAAGTTACATGGTGCTCACCCGATGGGGTCACCAAAAACCAGATCGACCATGTCCTCGTAGACAGACGGCATGCTTCGGATATTCTGGTAGTGGATAGCTGTCGAAGAGCTGATGGAGACTGACCACTACCTAGTAAGAATTAAATATAGACAAAGGATAGCTAGCTACAGAGAGACCAAGAAAGCTATTTCACCTCGATTTGATGATGTGAAGCTAAGAAATGAGGAAAGCACAAAAGAGTTATATCAAAACGTTATGACCGATAGACTCAATACGGTTGATTATTGGACAGAGAGAAGTATTGAAGAAAGGTGGTCAGTTGTGAAAGGAATAATGCATGAGACAGCTGAAAATGTATTGGGTAAAAGGAAGCAAACAAAGACACAGGGATGGTTCGATGATGAATGCATGAAGAAAATTGAAGAAAGAAATGAGGCAAGAAAAAGAATGTTAGAGAGAAGAACAAGAAGAAATGTAGAGGTATATCAACAGAAGAGAAAGGAAGCAAACAAAGAATGCAGAGGGGAAAAGAGGAATTATGAAAAGCAGTGGTTCAAAGACTTAGAAGAGAGGAATACTGTGCAAGACACAAGATCATTCTACATTAGGGTTAAAGACATTAAGAAAGGATTTCAACCTAAGGCAAGCTTTTGTAAAGGTAAGAAATGAAATCTCATTGGTAGTAGAAATCAGATCCTAGATAGATGGGTGGAGTACTTTAGTGAACTACTGAATTCAGATGGGGAAAGCGAAAATATTGCTGAGGATGGAGATGTAGAAGAGGCGAACCTGGAGTCAATCGCTGAACCCACACTGGAGGAAGTTAAAAATTCTGTTAAAACACTCAGAAACAACAAAGCTCCAGGGGAAGATAACATCACAGCTGAGATGATCAAGCATGGCAGTGAAAAACTAGCAAGGATTTTACATGAACTTATTGTGGAAATATTGAACAAAGAAGACATGCCAGAGGAATGGAATACGGCAATACTCTGTCCCATTCACAAGAAACATGACAAAGCAGATTGTGGAAATTACAGAGGAATAGCACTGCTTAGTATTGTCTATAAGGTATTAGCAAAGATCATTGCAGGAAGGCTGAGAACCCACGTGGAAGCATATTTAGGGGATTACAAGTGTGGTTTCAGAAATAACAGGTCCACTACTGACCACATCTTTACTATCAGGCAGATTCTGGAGAAATGCTATGATTACAATATTGATGTACATCAGCTGTTCATAGATTTCAAACAAGCATATGACAACATTAGGAGAGATCAGTTATGGAAGACAATGCAAGAGGCAAGAGCACCTGTTAAACTGGTACAAATGACATTAACCAAAACCAGGTGTAAAGTGAAGGTGGAAGGTATATTATCAAAGACCTTTGAGGTTAATCAGGGATTATGTCAGGGTGATGTAATCTCTACGCTCCTATTCAATATTGCCTTGGAGAAAGTCATGCGAATGACACAAGATTGCAACCCAGGAGGAACATTATTGAACCGAGGGACACAAGATCTCACATATGCAGATGATATTGACATATTGGCTATGAGGAAGCAGGATCTTGAAAGAAAACTGGGAAAGTTAGAAAAGTATGGCGCTGAGATGGGGCTAAAGATAAACCAGTCAAAGACCAGGTACATGCTGGCATCCAGGAGAAAATACAGTGAAACGACAATAGTGCATTTAAATGGCAGTGAATATGAACAATGCAAGGAATTCAAATATCTTGGGTCAATAGTAACAGAAAATAACAACATAAGAGAAGAGATATATACAGTACCAGGATTGCAGCTGGTAACAGGAGTTACTATGCGTTAGGCAAGGTATTCCAGACGAGAAGCCTAAGTAGGAATCTTAATCTATCGCACAGTAGTGAGACCGGTGGTGACCTATGGTTCAGAGGCATGGACTATGACGCAAGGGGATGAGGAGTTATTACGAAGATGGGAAAGGAAGATACTTAGGAAAATATATAGGCCAGTGAATGATAGTGGATTTTGACGAATCAGGAACAATAGAGAGATCAGAGAACTACAGTATATGGAAAACCAGATTTAGTAGCCGAAGTAAAAAGCAATAGACTGAGAGGGCTAGGGCATGTTGAAAGAATGACGGAGAACCGGATGGCAAAGAAAGTCTTTGAAGGTAAACCTGGAGGACGTCGTATGAGGGGTAGACCAAGGATAAGATGGATGAATGACGTAGAGGATGACCTGAGAAGAATGGGAGTAAAAAGATGGAGAAGCAAGGCCGTGATCCGAGAGGAGTGGGTGAAGATTGTCCAGGAGGCCAAGGCCCTACATGGGCTGGCGCCAAGGAGTAAGTAAGTAATTAATTTATTAAATAAATGAATAAATTGAGTTACTCTTGGGGTAAAAATAAACAACAATTAAAATATACATAGGCTTTTTAATCAAGCAAACAAATTTAACACTTTTAGGCTAGATGTGTCTAGTAACAAAACATACTTATTACACTGCAGGTCTAATAAAAAAAACTCGGATAAGAAGAAAGTAAAAAATGCCCAAACATGCCTAATGAAAAAACTATGATGATAAAAAAATAAAAACACAACAAAATCAGTCCTACAATATATACAGACTATAGGCCCTATTTTTTTCTGAAATTTATAGGAAAATGTAAAGAAAAATTCACAAAATATCACAAATAGGAAAATAATTGCATTGTAACCTTGACGTATTTTAAAGTTTTGATGTAGAAAGACATGTTTTTGTATGTTTTCTGGAAGGATTCTAAGACTGGGATTTGTCACAACATTTCCAGCTGAAGAGAACACCCTTTCAGAAGAAACTTCTGTGGCTGGAATTCCCAAATACTTTTCTGCTAAGAGTGCCAATAATGGCTATTTGTAAAATTTTTCTTGCCACCACATAAAAGGATCATCGAGAAGGTCTATGCATCCTTCAGAAAAATATGCATATCTACTTGAATGTCCCCTGATAAAGCCAAAAACTTAAGATTAGACCAGGCTGCTACAATAATAAAGCTTCACGCAGGCTGAAAAGTTGTAAAATTAAATTGCTTTATTTTTCTTATCAATAGAAAAATAAAATAATAAAAAATAGTGATTCCATTTTACCAAAGTTAACTCGAAATGTTGTTTGCAGCAGTATTTAAGTTTTTGTTGTCACAATCTATCATATTGACCCATTCTACTTATCTTGGCAGTAGGCAAACTTCATTTTTCTCATTCGTAATGTTCTGGAGTCATTTACTGTAGTACTCACCTTTGCTGTTTTTAATGCTCGTATCTGTAAATGCATCTCTGTGAGTTGCTATGCGGCTTCGGTGGCGTAGTTGGTAGCATGCTGAACTGCTGTGCCGGCCGAAGTCGTCGGATTTTTTTAAGAGCGTTAAAAATCCTTCAGTATGCCTTCCTTCGGAGGGGAAGTAAAGCCTGCGGTCCCATGTCATAGATTTATGGCATGTAAAAGATCCTTTCACAGACTAAACTTGTGAAAAGCTAAATTGTTAGGTTAGATTTCGTCAGAACGCTCTATTAAAGTTCCAACGTTCACCACTAGGTATCATTGATATCTGGTAGCGAAAGTTGGAACTACTTGAAATAGAACAGAACTTGTAGCTCACCCCATGGGTGTCCACCACTATGTATCATTGATATCTGGTAGCGAAAGTTGGAACTACTTGAAATAGAACAGAACTTGTAGCTCACCCCATGGGTGTCCACTTGAAGCAGCTACAGCCTCTGGCGAGCCGAACATGTCCTCGGACACTCCCGGCACTAAAGGCCATACGATAAATAAATAAATGTTGGTTGCTGCTTTTAGAAACGATGTCCACACTGCTGACAGGTTGGCCTATTATTAGAGCTTGTTGAAGAACTCTCATTTGCATCGAGAGGGGCTTTGTCAACCTTGGTTACTTCCACCTAAGTGTCACTTTGGCGACCTCTTTCAAAGGGATCGGTAAAATCGAATCTTTGAATCGAGGATCAAGTAGCATGCAAAGTTGATCAGGTTCTTGATCATTCAATCCGGGAAATTTGGTGTGAAGAGACTGAAGAAGTGTTTTTGCAAGTGTGATGCCAGATTCTTTTTCCTCTATTACTTTTTGTAGTTCATTTACTATTCCATTCAATAGTGCTATAACCATACTTCTACGGTAGTAGATTTCCTTTCAGAGGAGACCCCTAAAGTCGTGTCATAAACTGGTTTCCTTCGGAGGGGAAATAAAGCCGGCAGTCCCATGTCATAGATTTATGGCATGTTAAAGAACCTTCCACTAATTGCACCTGTGTGAAGCTAAATTGGATAGGTTAAGAATGTAAACAACGCTCTTAGGTTTCTATGTTCGTTGCCAAGAACCGACTGTGGTGGCATCTAGTAGCTAGGTTCTGAACTAGGCCTAGTAGTCGTTGACGGTGGCGCTTGGCGGCAAAAGTAGGAACTATTTGAAAAATTCTAAGTTGCAGTACTTAAATTAAAAAACAGATAACACACACTATTACAGTCATCACAATTAACACCGGTTATCAGACAGATTCTACACACCCCCACAGTACACGGGACTACATGACCGCGTTGTTGCAGCCCCTAAACTTAGGAACCAACCAAACTGGTTTCAGTATCTTTACAATCGTAAGACTCAATCAGCCCACATTCTGAAGAGCTTAGGACCTTAGGTCATCAATGCTACATTTGGGTTTACTCAGTTCTAGGCACAATGGTTCCCTTAGCTGTAAGAGCCTATCAATCATGAGGTACTCACTATTCCATCTTGTCTCAACAACCTGATATCAACTCCAGTTTCCACAGGCCCAGCTGCTCTTGGCACAGATGCAGTTGATTTTTGGCTGTCGAGCTATGCTTGAAGTGACTTGCTATACTCCTTCCTACACTTTTTGACCAAACTGTCAAAACCAGGGTAGTTTTTCTTTGTCAGCTTTACTGCCAGATTGAGGGTATGTGCAAAACTTTTTAAATGAACTATGATGTCCGCATTGGCCAATGCTGTTTTCATGTTTGCTGCATTGTCGGTGACACAATAAATAGTTTTTTTTTTTAAATTTTGAAGACCCCATTCCCTTATCACTTCATTCAAGTGGGATAACATATTTTCTACTGTATGGCTTTTTAGAGAAAGGGACACAACCTGGAAGAACGCGGCAAATGCTGTGTGCAACAGGCAGGTCGGCTTGTTTCGGGTGGAGGGTAACGGCCACAGGCACGACAGAGCACTCTACTGGCAACTATTCGAAACGTCAGACTACGCTCTTTGTAATGGTATGCGACTCATTCTGCCATGTTGCTTGCATACTGCGTAATAAAGCTTCAAAATCAGTTCATTCTTTATGAAAGACCCTGTATTGTGTTATTCTACAGTGAGTCTCTCTCACGACTCGTCCGTCCGGCACGCCCAGCTTATCTATCTCCCGTTGACTCATCACTCCTCGGTCGACAAAACATAGCACTTCACTAACGTTATCCGGGCATGACATGAGATAACAATTAAAATTAATAAAATAAGCTGCTACTACCTTATGACAGGAGATGTTCTAAATGTTCTCCTTCTACATCCACAGATTTCCGGCATCGTCTTAGGAAACTCCGATTCACACGCATATGTTCGTCTTTCGTAATTGAGACTATTTCTCTCCGGATATGTTAATATTTTTCTCGGATGAAGCTTGGTTCCATTTACACATTTACGCAGAATAACAGATATTGGAGTAGAGAAACCCCCCATCGCATATACGAAATTCCTCTACATAACGAATGGGTCAGAGTATGGTGTGCAGTGGATGGATACATTATTATAGGGCCTATCCTTTTTCAAGACACAATTAATGCACAAAGGTATAGGGATAATATACTCAAACCATTTGTTGGCGAACTGACTGACACTAACTCTCGAAATGGATATATTCAGCAAGACTCTGCCACCGCGCATACTGCTTAACTTAATTGAGGAAATTTTTGAATACCGTGTAATTAGTACGGAATTATGGCTGTCACGGTTCCCATATTTATCTGTTTGTGACTTTTATTTATATGGGTGCTTAAAGAATAAAGTGTATGCAAGAAACCCTCACACATTGGGCGAACTGAAAGAACATGTCCGGAGAGATATAAGCTCAATTACGGAAGACGAACTTATGCATGTGAATCGGAGTTTCCTAAGACGATGCCGGAAATGTGTGGATGTATGAGGAGAAAATTTCCAACATCTCCTGTCATAAGGTACGAGCTTACTTAATTAATTGTTATTTTCTTAATTTTCATTGTTATCTCATGTCATGCACGGATAAAGTGAGCGAAGTGCTATGTTATGCCGAGCGGGAGTGATGAGTCAACGGGAGACAGATAAACTGGGCGTGCCGGACGGACGAGTCTGAGAGAGACACCGTAATTTGTATACACGATCATAATACTCATACGTAATTCACAAACCCTTATTAAACTAAACTTATACAGTGCTCAAGAAAGGTTTTGCATATTGCGATTCAGTAACTTGTTTATTATTGCTATTTGTGTCTAATCATATTATACACAATATAGGATACATACAAAGAAATAAAACACCCAATCTGCTTTGCAAAAGAGACACACAACGAATAACAAAAGTGATATTGTTGGACTGAGCACACAAACATCCTTTTCATATTGGGACATATCAATACCGTGTATGGCCACCACGAACTCTGAAGCATGCTGAGCACCAACGAAACCAATGTGGTTTGGGGCAGATTATCCCACTCTTGGACAGCAACAGTTGCTAATTGTTTGTTGGGGGATTGGGACAGTGCGAAATTGACCTTGAGCTCTTTCCATCCATGTTCAATACATGCATAATAGGCAGAATAGGCAGGCCACTCCATTCTCTGTAAGCCATGCATCTGAAGGAATTGATTGACCACCGTAGGTCGATGGGCACGGGCATTATCGTTCACTAGTGTAAATTGTTGCAGCGAATCCTGTAACGACAGGTTCAAGGATATTGTCTCTATACACCAGACCAGTCATGTTACCGTGGATAGGAATTAGAGGCGTACGGCGACCGAACATGATTCCACCCCAAAACATGACTGAACCACCTTGCTGTTGGTGGCTTTCCTGGATGAAGGGCTCTTGAAATCTCTTACCCACTCGGAGCATTCGAGTGTGGCGACGTGATAGTGATTGTAATAGTGATCATATCTAACACATGTAATGTTTCCAGGAGTGTTATTTACTCATAATTCATATTATTTTATACATTGTACTCCACCCAGTCATTGGGCAAATTCAAGTTGACCGACTGAAGCGTTACAACTGATTGGTCTTTGTGGAAACTAGCAGGGGTGGATTTAGGGGAGGGAGACCGCCCAGGGCCCCGCGTACGGTGGGCCCCACGCCATGGATTTTTTAAAAATTTAATTAATTAGGCTAATTATAGTTTTCAAACTAATCTATAATTCTTCTTTTTTAAGAGCAGCTATGACCTCCCTTGACCGTTTAGCAAGTTTAGATTTCAGTGAAATTGTAGAAGACTTCAGCCGGAAAAAAAAGCCGCAAGTAATATTTTAATATTTTATAGTTTACATAATCTTCTTCAAGGGGACTTAGGTTTCTTTCACAGCCTATTATTTAAAAAATGTACTGTAGTGTATTCAAAATATTGTAACTATTCTTTATTTTATTATTATTACAAAACTATTTTCCATTTGATTTGATATATTTTTTATTTCTTATTGTTGTGGGTCCCACCTTATCATATAGCCCAGGGCCCGGCAAGGCCTGGATCCGCCACTGGAAACTAGGCTAAAACCAAATTTAAAAAATTATGTTCCTGTCCTAAATTGTAAACAGCCTTCCCAACAAAAATTGAACAAGATTCAATAGGTGAAAACTCTTCGTTTTCTTTTTCTGAAACCCTTCCCAATTTGATTGATGTTTGCTCTTCGCTCTTCCCTGGCCACTGACTATTATTTGGTTATTGTTAACATAAACAAAGAAGGACATGTATCTTTACGCAAAATTTAACTTTTATAGATTTCTATACATTATTCCGAAAATAAGTCTAACTCAACTTAAGCGATGACTTCTCATTTAAACAATTTTCAAAACTTATTTTCTCTTCTCGTGTCTACTAATCAATTAATCGATTGTAAGAATGTTCAGAAACCCCAATAACAAATTCTAGGATATATGTATTTCTAGGCCTACCCCCCTTTTTTTTTTTCCAGTTTTGTCGGGGGTGAGGTGCGGATGATTTTACGTCCGGACGACCTTCCCGACGCCAACCTCATCAGAGAAATTAAATGAAATTGGGTGAGGAGTTGGAAATGGACAATGCTTTTTTGCCTGGACCTGTCTACTGAGTCTAGGAATAGCCTGGTCTTTTACACATTAATGCAGTGAGGGTTAGGTGTGCCAACCAATATCATGAACATCAAAATAAAATTAAGCACCAATTTATATTTGCTATGTCATATGTATAAGCGAGTAGGCCAGGTTGGTGCCATAACTTATTTCAAATCTTGGCACACCTAGCTCAATCCTTAACCCTAATACATATTAATGTACACACTATAACACCTAAACCCACCATTTGTCTTGGATTATTTAGGACCAAGTGCCCCATGTTGAGGATACACGTACTGTATGCCCCCTATTTAAAGCGATTAAAAACACAATTGCTTTAACATATTGCCAACATGTGGGATACCAAAACGTGGAGAAGGTTATTGATGCGCGAGCACTCCCACTCTGCATAACAACAACAAAACAGTGGTAATGTGGCCCACAGGACCATGCTGCCTAGTAAATATTGGTCTAGGTAAAAACCATTGGTCTGGATATAGATTATTGAGGGGTTGGCATTGCTGTATGTGTTGATAAACTAGCGCTTAGAGGCAGTCCAGCTGGGCTAACGAAGCGACCCGAATACTCACGACCGCAACCGATCATCCATCCCCCTTCACGATCTTTTGACACGCACCGAGACAGACCAGCACAGCGGGGCAAACCGAACGTACTCGAACTTCACAACCTGGACCGATCATTAGGGCTAGGATTCTTATATAAATACTTATTCTTCACCTTTCCTTATGCATAACTAAAAATGATAAATGTCCATGAATTAGAACCTTAGCTATCTTCTAATTAAATTTTATTGCTACATATTTTACATATTTGATAATAATGACATTTGTTTTAAAAAAAAATCTTTAAAATTAAAATGTTGTGTTTTTATTTTACATATTTGATCAAAATGACCCTTTTAACATAACTTTACTTGATTTATTTAAAATTACATATTCTGTCTCTTACTGTAAAAGAAAAATATTTCTTCGCAAGTGAAATATATTTGTTCACTAGAAACTCAGGTACATGAAAGGGATTTTCCAAGCAATTCACAAGCTGTTAAGAAAGGGCCAGGGAAGATATTAGTGGAGATAAGGGGATGGACACCCTGCCGGAGACTCAGCGGCTTGACTTAAGTTTATTTCAGTTGTCCAGTGAATGCCTGAGACTCTAAGAATTAATGCACAGAACAACAAATCAAGCGATTATTCACAGAACAAATATCCCATCGATAAACGAAAGAAAAATGGCTCCTCGAGGATCATGCCCCGCTTGGTCAGTCTTAGTATATAGTACGAGGAAGAGGTTGGCTGATCGGTTATATTCGTGAGCGTTCGGGTCACTTCGTTAGCCCCGCTGGGCTCTCTCTAAGCGCTAGTGTTCATAATTCAAGCATATAATGGCCAACACAGCTATTTAAAAATGGGATGGTGGGTGGGTTATGGTCAGCGGAGGAGTAAACGCCAATTACTTCATCATTTCTAGATTTAACTTAATTTGTATCATTACATAAAGTATTTGGGCTAATTTCAGTAGTTCAGCCGCTCATGCCGTGTTACCAGTTATGTAGAGATAAATAATAAGCTCATGACAGGGAGACATGTAGGGCTGTATCAAACCAGTCTACTAAGACTGAAAACTGGAACAACAAAAACAACTTAATTATATCACAATAGCACAGGTTATCAGAAATTCTAAACACACCCAAGTACACTGGAAACTCGTGTAGTGTCCGTTGCCATCAAAATCCGAAAAATTTTCTATAGAAATGGCCAATGCATTGCCAGCTGGATCACATCCCTCCTGGCTGCTTTATACTGCCTGCCCATTCAACACTCAGAGGCGAACAAGATAGATTGCAGCACCAACCCACTGAGATCACCGCGGCTTTTTCACTGCCAGCTTCATCGCGTCCCTCCTGGCTGCTTTCAACTGCCTGCCCATTCAACACTTGGAGGGGTACAAGATATTATATTAATTACTGCTGGCTGGATCGCACCCAGTAGTATTATAGACACTGCCAGCTGGATCGCATCCCTCCTGGCTGCTTGTACTGCCTGCCCATTCGACAATTACAGCTTTGGTTAATGCGTACAACCTCGTTTTCAAATAAAGTTGCTAGAAGCAGCACCAAGTGACTGTGACGAGGTTGTACGCACAAACCAATGCTGTAATCGTTGAATGGGCAGGCAGTCTAAAGCAGCCAGGAGGGATGCGATCCAGCTGGCAGTGAGCCAATCCCTATATCCCTATATATATTATAATTGTGAAAGTCTGTGTGTGTGTTTGTATGTTAGTTTGTTACCTCTTGACACTAAAACGGCTGGACGGATTTGGATGAAATTTGAAATGGAGACAGCTTATACCCTAGGATAACATATAGGCTGCCTTTCATCCGAAAAAAAAAACACATTGTTCCCGTAGAACGGGCAACATAACTGAAAAGTCACCAAAAAAATACTCAACCGGGGCAAAATATTGAAGTTGTCGCATAAAGACCGGACAAAGCTCATTTTACGCCCCTCGATGCAAGAAACCATACTCGGTATGGGTATGAGACACCGAAAACCACATTTTAAGGCCCTAAAACCAACAGTTTCAAAGATATTCGCAGAAAACTATCTTCACTCTGATAAACTGATGGCTAATGGCAAGTCAGTTTCCATGGCAACTGAACCTCAAGGTATGACATCCAATTTTCTATATATCCCTGTAGGAGGCAATGCCAATCCATTTATTATCTTTTTCAAGATATATATAAACACACTAAGAACAGGGTAGCATGCCTGCCTTTCATCCGGAGGCCCGGGTTCGATTCCCGGCTCCGTCAGAAATTTTAGACACTGACGTGAGGGTTGCAACGGAGTGAACTCAACTTCATGAGGACAATTGAGTAGCTGTCTGATATCGAGGCAGCGAAGAACAAGATTAACGGCTGAGGGGACACGATGCACTGACCACGCGTCACCACAATATTTGCAGGCCAAATGGCTGGGAAGCGGCCGCATGATAAGCTTAGGCCCTAGGTGGTCTGTAGTGCCAGGGGTAAAATAATCAGGTGTAGCACCTTCTAATACCACTTTAAATTTTTAAACACTACAGTAGCGGCTACTAAATAAAGGTACTTACGTTCAATTTCATAAAGACTGGGCTCACAAATCCCGTATAGTTAAGTACAAATATCAGTCAGATCGTTATTTCAGTAACAACGAAGCTCTGTGGCGGCTATTGCCGTTTTTGTAACACTTGAGGCAACCCGCCGTCACATACCTCAATGTGCACGCACAAAATAGTGAACCAGTCTATTTTACTGAAATGAATTTCTACGAGCAAGTATCCACTCCGGCAAAAACCACACTCACTACCTTTTCCAAAATTTACACAAGACATGATTTTTAAAGCACTCTTCTGTATGTTGTGGTACAGAGATGTACCACATGGGAAGATACAATTAAGTGTTGGCAAATTTGAGCTCAAGGAACTGCTGTTCAGAATAGGCTTTCGGTACAGGTTATGTGGCCCATGCTCGTAACATGGAAAGTTTTCCTTTGGCAATGCATCTACACCATGTGCGAGGGCAACGCATTTCAAACATCTCTAAAAACACAATAATCAGGAAATTGGAGAAAAATTTTAAGTAGGAGCGAAGATTCAAGGAGAAATAATTTCAACCCATAAGTCCAACCCCTCGTCCACGTCGTGGGATACGGGCAACGGCACAAAGTAGGGGATTGCCTGTAGGGGCGAAGTACAGTGGGGACTTCGTGTGCCCCGGGACCGTTACGGTAGCTGTGAAGGTCCTACAGGAACCCTGAAAAGTGACGGCTAACGGGGCTCTGGTGAAGCTACGATAGGCCCAGCAAGCCAGTAGTGGATAAAACCAAATGCTTTCAAAAATGGAACGAGCCTCGGACAGGATGGATTTAATAGACGACGACACGGCTGTACACACGGACTATGATTTGGAACTTTAAACCTAAGAACGCTGACGGGGAAGGTGGAGGAGATGGTGGATATGATGGAAAGAAGGAAGTTGGATTTATTGGGATTGGCAGAAACAAAGTGGAAAGGGGAAGGAAGGAGAGTACTGAGAAAAGGCTATAGACTGTACTGGAGTGGGAACGAAGAGGGAAAGAGGAATGGAGTGGGAGTAGTAGTACGAGATGGTTTAAAAGAAGAAGTGAGGAGAATAAGTGATAGGATGATGAAAGTGAAAGTAGCACTGAGGGGAGAGACCGTAGAAATAGTGCAAGTGTATGCTCCACAAGTAGGCTGCGCCTCTGAAGAGAAGGAGGAGTTTGAAGAGGAATTGCAGAAGCAGCTGGTAGGAAGAAATATGATTGTTATGGGGGACCTCAATGCCCATGTAGGAAGAGAAAGACAAGGGTATGAGAGTGTTCTAGGACCAGAGGGTTGGGGCGGAAGAAATGAGGAAGGAAAGAGACTGTTGGACTTCTGCCAGAGGAACAGCCTGCTAGTTGGGAACTCCTGGTTTAAGAAAAGAGAGAGCCACACAATCACATGGTACAGTGATGACTTGACCAGGAAGTCGGTGGTCGACTATATACTGTATGAGAAAGAACTAAATAAGAACATCACGGACATCAAGGTTATACCATCGGAGAACCTGGATAGCGACCATCGATTGCTGGTAATGAACCTGAGAGGCAGTAAGGAGAAGAAAGGGACTGAGAACCAGGAAAGACGTATAAGGATATGGAAACTGAAAGAAGGGGATAGAAGGGTCGAGTACCTCAAAATGGTAAAGGAAGGAATTCCAACAGATGAAGAAAGAGGGGTGGAAGAGGAATGGGCTAGATTTAAGAAGACACTAGTGGGTGCAGCAGAAGCAGTATGTGGGAGGACAAGTAGTAAGAAGAGGTGGAAGGAAACACCATGGTGGAATGAGAAGACAAAAGATATAGTAAGGGAAAAGAATAGAGCCTTTAGGAGGTGGTATCAAAATAGGACGGTAGAGACAAGGGAAGAGTACCAGGAAAGAAAGGAGGCGGAGGAGAGAAGGAAGTGGATGGAAGAGTGGACAAAGATGATGGAGGAGGATAGTGAAGGTACAAAAAAGGTCCTGTATGGGATGGTAAAAAATAAGAGGCGGAAGGATCCTACGGATTATGTTAGAATGGTGAACAAAAGGGGACAAGAGATAGAAAATAGGGAAGAACTGAAGAAAATGTGGAAAGAATATTTTGAAGAACTTCTGAACCCAAATGGAAAAGATGGTGAGGAGGAAGAAATCGGGGAAGAGGAAGATGAACTGCAAACAGAAAAGGACTTAACATGGAAAGAAGTGGAAGATGCAGTGAACAAGATGAAAGGAGGGAAGGCACCGGGTGTGGATGAGTTGAGTGTGGAGATGGTGAGAGCAGCAGGAGAGGTGGGGATACAGTGGCTGTACCGAGTGATGAGGACAGCATGGAAGGAAAGGAAGACCCCAGAGGACTGGAAAAAAGGAATCATTGTCCCGATCTTCAAGAAAGGTAGTAGAACAGATTGCAGAAACTATCGGGGAATAACACTGATGAGCCATTGTGCAAAGATCTTCGAGAAAGTTTTGGAAAAGAGAATTAGGACAAGGATAGAAGGAGGGTTGAGGGAAGAACAACATGGCTTCAGAGCAGGAAGGTCCACAGTGGATTTGATTTTTGCTGTAAGGCAGTTACAAGAACAGCACTATGAGTATGGAACAGATCTACTGATGGCCTTCCTGGACATTGAGAAAGCGTATGACAGTGTATGCAGAAACAAAGTATGGAAGTCACTGGAGGATAGAGGAGTAGAGAAATGGACTATAAAGAGGATAAAGGAGATGTACAAGGGAAGCGTGAGCTGTGTGAAAGTGGGAGGAGAGAGATCAGACTGGTTGGAACAAAGAAACGGCTTGAAACAAGGAAGTGCACTGTCACCGTTACTTTTCATTGTGGTGATGGATGACATAATGACCTGAGTGGCACAAGTAATTGGGGAAGGAAAGATGAAAGCAATGGTGTTTGCAGATGATTTGATGATTTGGGGAAACAAGGAGGAGGAGGTACAGGAACAGTTGGACGTGTGGGAAGGAATAATACAAGGATATGGGATGAAATTTAGCATAAATAAGAGTGAGATGGTGATCACAACAAGGAAGAAGGAAAGAACCACAACGGGAATAACAATTGGTGGGGAACAGCTGAAGGAAGTGGAGAGTTTCAAGTATCTGGGAAGCCTGATACAAGATAATGGAAGAAATGATAGAGAAATAAATGAGCGGGGGAGGCAGGCAGAAGCATTTCGGAGGAGTGTGAGAAGCATGTTATGGAGCAAGGATGTCCCTCAGAACAGCAAAAAGATCATATATCGGACGTACTATGTCCCTATCCTGACGTATGCCTCGGAGACCTGGGTTATGAAAGGAAGGGAGAAGAGCAAAGTACAGGCCAGTGAGATGAGGTTCTTGAGAAGCAGTATTGGAGCTACAAAGATGGACAGAATAAGAAATGAGAGGACCAGAGAATTAATGAAGGAGGAACCATTACAGGATGGTATAGAGAAATCTAGACTTAGATGGTATGGACATGTAAAACGAATGGAGGAGAAGAGGATACCCAGGAGAGTACATGAGACGAAGTGGGAAGGAAAGAGACCGAGGGGAAGACCGAGAGACAGGTGGCTGAAGGGGGTGGAAGAAAGCGGGAAGAAGAGAGGAGAAGACTGGACAAGGGTGGAGGCTGAGAGATGGTGGGAAGACAGAAGACGTTGGAGAGGCTTGTGTTCCAAACAGACCCGGCCAGTGGCTGGAAACTGTGCAAGATGATGATGAGATTTGCTGATGACATCGTCATCTTGGCCGATACACCAGAGGATTTGAACAGGTTTTTGAATGGTATGGACTCCGTCTTGAGGAAATAATTCATGATGAAAATCAATAAATGTAAAACAAAATTATTGAAATACAGCCGAAATAAATCAGAAACTTCTGTGGACATCAAATTGGCAGGTGAAACGCTACGGGAAGTTGGAGACTTCTGTTACTTAGGAAGCAAAATAACCAGTGATGGACGAAGCAAAGAGGATATAGAAAGCAGGTTGGCTCAGGCAAGGAAAGCATTTCTACAGAAAAGGAATCTGTTGACATCGAATATACATTTTGGTATTAGGAAGATATTTTTGAAAGCTTTTGTCTGGAGCGTGACACTATAAGGAAATGAAACTTGGACTAATGGTACAGCAGAAATGAGGACAATTGAAGCGTTTGAAATGTGGTGTTACAGGAGAATGATGAAGATCAGATGAGTAGATAGGGTAACAAACGAAGAGCTATTAAGACGAGTGGAATAGGAGAGATGTTTCTGGTGACTGCTAATGAAGAGAAGAGATAGGTTGGTACGACACATATTAAGACACCCAGGAATAGCAAGCTTAGTTATGGATGTGAGGGTCGAGGACAAGAACTCTAGGGGTAGACCAGGGTTAAACAGATTGCCTCGGATGTAGGATGTGGTAGCTATGTAGAGATGAAACGATTAGCTCAGGAGAGGGAGGTATGGAGGGCAGCATCAAACCAGTCAAAAAACTGAAGACTCAAACAACAACAATCGGGAATTTTTATTGCTTAGAGAGGCATGTGAGGCAAACTGGTTGTTGGAGAATTTCAATCCCTGGGATGTAACACTAGAAGAGACTGCACAATGTACATCAGCGGCCAAGGTGAGAGATATTTTACTATAGGCCCATTAATAGCGACATGTTGACGTTCAAATCATCCATAAGTGGGGCAAAATTACACCCAGAATAGCTTAAGGAAAAATACTTTTAATTCCCCATATTCCGATAGATTTGCCATTCCAGTTGGCAAGAGTGCAGTTCCCTCTTCAAACAATATTCGCAATTTCTATTAACAAAGCGCAATGACACACACTTAACAGCAGCAGGTGTACATTTAGACAAAACCATTATTACCCATGGGCAACTGTATGTGGCGTGCTCGCGAGTATCCGGACAACAAAATCGTTATGTCTCAGCAGAAGATGGCAAAACCAAAAACGTAATTTTAAAATGTGTTCACATAATGTAGACTTTCACAACTCTATAAAATTCCCACTTTACTGCTCATATCAATATACTGTATGTAGTGATGTGGGCCGGGCAAATGCCCAGTGGGCAGGACATCTATAAATGGGCATTTATCCGGGCATTTGCCCAAAGCAGTTTTAAGCGCCCAAAATCTGGGCATTTAAAAACTTTTTTTTGTCTTTTTACTACTTGCGATTGTTACTAGAGCTTCTAAAACATAATGAAAACCATTAATTAAAGGTACATTTCGTGGATAAACTAGTAATGCCCGAATATTCATTCATTCGTTTATTTGCAATTGGGGGTGTGTCCCCCAGTGGCAAAATAGATATACATAACAAATAAATAATTGTACATAACAATTCAATAACAATTAAACTGGAGTATTTACACAAATAGTCAGTCTTTTCTTAAACACACCTATATGTTTGGGAAAAGGCTCTAAGACTGCGGCAGGTAGAGAGTTCCAGTTATCAATGGCACGGTTTACGAAATAATATTTACCATAAATTGTTCGCTGTGGTCGGCTCTTAACTTTGAAAGGATGATCGCTCCTACCCATGTAAGTAGGCTTTTCCATACGTTTGCTAAGCTCACCCCATGCTGGTTGATTTGTATACGTGTTGTACATAGCGCAGAGTCTAGATTTCATCCTCCTAGCCTCAAGTGATTCCCACCCAAGTTTCTTTAACATACGGCTCACACTGCTCCTGGGATTAAAGTCACTGAGCACAAATCTAGCGGCCTTCTTTGTACCATTTCCAACTCATTTATGAGCCCTACTTGATATGGATCCCAAACCGCCGAGGCGTATTCCAGAATAGGTCTTACAAGTGACAAATATCCTAATTCTTTAGCAGAGGTACTACTTCCTTTTAATACCCTCATTACAAAGTGCAGGGATTTGTAAGCTTTAGAAACTACACATCCTATATGACTACTCCATTTCATATCATTTCTTACGTGAACGCCCAAATATTTGCAAGAATCTTCTTCTACAAGTATTTCCAAGCCAATGTTATATTGAAAATCTTGCCTTCGCACTTTCCCTATTTTTATTAGACTACATTTTCTTGTGTTTATTTTCATTTTATTTTCAATCTCCCACTTATAGACCAGGTTCAGGTCATCTTGAAGTACTGCATTGTCTTGTGAGTCATGTATCTTTCGATATATTACACAATCATCCGCAAACAATCGACAGTCACTGCGAATCCCATTTGGTAAGTCATTTATAAACGCCAAAAATAACAAAGTTCCGATTACGCTGCCATGAGGGATACCCGACGTTACGGTAATTTCATCCGAGAATCGGCCTTCAACTTTCATTTTCTGGGAACGACCCGTCAAAAATTCTTGGATCCATAAAATTACTCTTCTATCAATCTTCGTCGAAGCTAATTTATGGAGTAGCATGTCATGCAGCACGACATCAAATGCCTTCGCAAAATCTATAACTACGGCGTCGACGGAAACTCCATCGTCTAACGATTCGCTAATATCTTGAAAAAGTGATAGCATCTGACTCTCGCATGAGTAACCCTTCCGAAATCCATGTTGCCTATCATTAAACCATGATAATGTTTCCCACTGTTCCCTCAAGTAGTCGCAAATATTGCTAATAATAATTTACTTATCCTGTTTCAATGATGTCAATAACATCTAAATGGGAATTAAGTATATCTGGTTTGAATAAAACATTGTATTACTGAGTTAGGCCTGCAGGCCTACTCATCTGAATGTAGGAAATGTAGGGGCACCTGTTACATCTGCTGCCACAGAGCGGACCTTTGGCAGTTTTGGTTGGATTCATAGTAAAAAAAGAAACAGACTTGCATCTGAGAGGGTTGCCAAGTTGACTTATCTAGCCTACAATTGGAAGCCGATGAATGGGGAGAATGGAACATCTAAGCGTAAGACCGACAAAATAACTGAAGAGACTCGTCAGAGTAATCCAGAACAAGGAGAGGAAACCCCAACACCCAGTCAAGATCGAATTATAGGCCTAGAGGAAGATTCAGAATCAGAACTGTCAGAAGAATCTCAGCCAGAACTACTTGAAAGTTCAATAGAAAGAAGTGATGAAGAGGATACAGAAACAGAAGAAAGTGATTAAGATACCCAAGAACACAAAACATTCATTTATTATTAATTTCATATTTAAATATATGTAGTCTGCTGTACCTCATGTCCTCATTTGTTTCATTTTTAACTTATACAGTTAATCTAATAGCATACATTATGTATTCAGTATTAGTCATTTGTCAGTAAAATATCAAACTCATTAATAAAGATGTGTTGATGTGTTAAGTGAATTATTTTCCCCCAATTACACAATCAACATTCATAGGCATACGCATAATTATTATGTATAAAAATCCACTCGAGTTGAGAGGCTATAGAAAAATATTAGGACTACTTAACTACTTTTCCATCACTATATATTAAATGATTTTGTATATTAAATATGTATACTGTTTACATATATATACCTGTTTGTATGGATAAATATACTGTATAGAATACGTATATGTAGATACATATATGGCTAAAACAATATTTATTTAAACGCATTATGAATATGTTTTTAAAGAGGTAAATGCCCAAAATGCCTGGGCATTTATGGGTTTTGGACATTTGTCCGGGTATTTATCCTGGGCATTTGCCCCGACTTATAAATGCCCAGGCATTTTACATCACTAACTGTATGTATCAGAATTAGAATGGACCCACCTGTAGCAGCGATTGCTGTAATAGAATAGACCAATTATCAGCAATAATGCATTGTCCCCATTGTCTTGATCGCGAGCGAAGCCGCGGGTACCTGCTAGTGTTACTAATATACAGGAGTTGAATATTTTAGCGCTAGAGGATGTTGCTTCATTTTTCAGAGTGCCAACATTATTGTTTCCAGACCAATATTTTCATCCAGACCCAATGCATGGTTGCCGCGTTAGGCTAATATAAACACCCCTGGTTTTTGTCACGCATCAATAATCTTTATACAGGCCAATGGTTTTGCCTAGTAGTACAATCCGCAATTTTCACCAATAATTTCGTCCAGGGGAAGTGAAGTTGGCAGCAAACATGGCGACGTGCTTTTTGAAAAGTTTATTACTTGAAAGTTTTTGTTGACAATTTCCTTATTTTGAAAGTGTGAACGTGGTGTTTGTTAATGGCAGTTGGCTTTAATAACGTGGAGTAAGTACAAACCATTTTCAGAGCGCTACTAAGAAAAATAACGCACTTTTGAAATGGGCAACGGACGTTACACGAGAGCCGTACACTGGGCTGAAATGACCACAATGTCCAAGCTCCTAATTAAAACAACTTTTGTAAAATATTTTGAAATATTTGAAATTTATTTCGAAAACACGAAAAGGCGTTTAATATATTCAACAGTATAGAAAGTAGCAGTGTTGGTCTGGCAATAATTGAAAATGTTTCACATCATCCAAAATCTACACAAGATTGCAGAGCTTTAAAGCTTAACCCAGTACCATATTTATACTTTGTGAATGCTAAAGCATGGTGCAGCATCAATAATGTCACAGCAACTTGGGAATCGGGCCTTTTCATTAAGTAAATCAGCTGTTCCACCCATTAAAACATCAATCAAGACTTGAGAAAGTTATAAGAGGGGAAGGTTACCTTACTGTTCTGCCCCTTAAAAGGTTTTTTCTTCACCTTAAAATTGAAAATGACTTTGGCTGTGCATGTTGTCGCTGCTTTGACACAGATGATTAAAACTTCCTCGATGCTAGAATAGAAATTGGTTCTTCTGAGCTGAAATAGCCAGGCAAGTCTTGTTCGTAAATGCTAGCAGTTTTTACTTTATTGTCAATATTGGAATTAATGTCAGTTTGACATTTGCCAGACTATCTTCTCATTAGACTATAGTACTCGATGCTGGCAAGACCCAATGCATGTGACTTGACCCCTTTCTGAGTGAAAACTATTTGGCTGTAATAATGTTATTAGTTTACCGGTATCTGTTTTATTTATTTAGGCTTGGGTTTTGGGTTCTAGTTTTCAGTACTATGGGCCATGAAAGTCTCTTAAACTATTTTAGGTGGACAAAAATTTCTGAGCAAGGAAATAAAATAATTTTATCAGACACTTATTGTCCACTGCATGAAATACTTTTAGTAAGAGCCTGGGAATAAAAAGTGCATAAGACCTAAATTTATGAACATGCCATTGATTTATCATCTAGGCTCCATCCTCTAAGCCAGGGCCATCCAGTCATTGAGCTCTGAGAGCGTGCTCGCGCTCGGGGAGCACTGGGCAGTCAGACCAGCGCTCCTTCCCTACCACCACTACACCGTGGCAGCGAGGAGGCGGACGATGTTCGGACCGCGCTGACTGCTAAACGAACACCGAAAAAATGTTAATTAAAGAATATTGTGATTTATTCCAAACTGAAATATGAACATATTAGAGAGGAAAATTCAACAACATTTTACCCATATGAACTGATAGTACAGACCTTGAGTGTCTTTTGCTCCTTTATAAGCTGTACAGAAAGATGAAATATCCCATTCTGCTTTAAAGGCTTCTGCTTCACCACTCCATCTTTTTAGGCTATTTACATTTTATGAAAAAAAAAAAGGCTTATGAAATCACCTATTGTCCATGTGTGTATATGTAACCCCCCCTAATAACTTCTAAACTGCTGGAGCGATTTCAATGAAACTCGGTAAGGTCGTAGCACCATTTCCGCCAACCTCGAACGTGCCCTTCAAATTTTATCTCATCTCATCAATCCAACATGGCGGCTGTGCGAAATATTTCACCAGCATTCTATGTCACCAAAACTATTACTGATATTACCCTGAAATTTTGGACAGTGATAAACGGCACTACTAGAAGTTCACCTGTGAGACTTTCACAAACCTGTTAACTACAAATCCAACATGGCGGCCAAGCAAAGTTGAAATATTTAAATAGACTTTTCTCGCTATTTAATCATCCATACACAATGAAGCTTGGTACAGCAAATGTCTGAACACATTTTAATGCACTGGCATCTAATTTACTTCAATTGTCTACATAATATCAAGATGGCGGCTTTGCAAATTATTTTACCGGCATTCTACATCTCCGAAACTATTGCTGATATCACCCTGAAATGTTGTACGGTGATAATGGGTACTACTAGAAGTTAAGCTATGAGACTTCCAAAAAAAAAAACAGTAAAATACAAAACGAACATGGTGGCCAAGCGAATGTGAAACATTTTAGTAGACTTTTTCTCGCTATTTAACGATCTGAGCGCAGTGACATTTGGTACAGTAAATGTTTATACACATTGTAATGCACTGGCATCTAATTTAGTTCAATTGTTCACATGACCTCAAGATGGCAGCTGTGTGTAATTTTAAAGTTAAGTTTTTATTTCTTGTGTATTAATCACGTGATCGAAGTGAATAATGAACCTACGCAATAATAGTCATGCAATAGTACATAACTCTATGGCCGACATTTTATATAAAAATCCAACATGGCGACCAACCGAAGTACTTAGGCGGTTCTCAATATCAACGAATCTATAACAGCAATCAAACTGAAATGTTGTATGTTGATAGATGCAGTTAACATAAGTAGGATATATGGAAATAGGCTGTATAGTTCTTCACAGAACTACTTGTTTATATGATGTTCAGTCATGACCGCTGTGAAACTGATTTACTTACACGCTGCTACTCCCTTTCAGAATAAGTAAAGAGCAATTCTACTAACAAAAACACTAACCTTCTACTAACAATTAAATACCAAAATTCTACTAACGAAAAAAAAAACTTAAGTTCCACCAACAACAAATACTACCACTAAAACAGTCTGTCACCAGGCACACTCACATTCACCCTCACACATCACAGTCTGCTGAAACAATGAACTATAACTAATAAACAATGCAACTGCTACCAGACACACTCACACACCCCAGCCTAATAGAACAATGACATATATCTAATAAACAAACTAACTACATACTTACAACTAAAACTAACTACATACTTATTGTACTGTAATTTGAATTGACAAATATTGCAAAATGCAATTTAGATAGAAAATACTTAGTTAGGAATGCCGTATATACAAAATTACATTAGAATGATGATAATTGTTGTTTTAAGGGGCGTAACATCTAGGTTATCTGACCCATAATGATCTGGGTGATAGAGAATTGAAACCATAATGAAAATTAAGTGAGACAGAAAATACGTGCAAAATGGAACTCAGGCTGAAAAGACTCACAAAATGGAGAGCGGTAAGACTTACAAAAGGGAATTTAGAAGGAAAATACTTACAATAGGAATAGATTGAAAAATACGCACAAAATGTAGTTTAGGTTCAAAATACAGTGGAACGTGGCTAATTCAAACTTCTATAATTAGAAATCTTTAATTCGAATTTTTCTCTTGGTCCCAAGCATTTTAAATACAATCAATGCTAAAAAATCGTGGTTAATCGAATTATATTTTGGATCATGCGAAGTTTATACGTGTAAAAAGTCGATCGGAATTCAAATAGCTTATTTCAAACTGAGGTTAGCGCCAAATAATTTTGAATCCCACATAGCGGGACAATATTAGCTTTTTTTCTTCTTAACTTAACAATTTTATAAACATTTTTTTTCTTAACCAAATAGCTTTATATTTCTTCTTTTTTACTTAAAACCAACCCCATTTCACCCACTAAGGTGGTTGTCTTAACCCCTCCCATTGGTTTGGTAAATACATCTGCAATGTTATCTACTGACTTAACATACATGAGCACAATTTCTTTTCTCTTAACGAGCTGTTGAACAAAGCAATATCTTATGTCTATATGTTTAGAATTTTCTGAATCAAGGCCATTTTCTGCAAACATTATGGCACTTTGGTTATTGCTATAAATTACAGTAGGTCCTTCTACAAGTTCAAACAAGTTTAGTTCCTTTAGAAACATTCTCAACCATAGTACTTCTTTCGCTACCTCACACATAGCATAATATTCTGCTTCGGCAGTAGACAAAGCTGTCACAGTTTGTTTTTTTGTAAACCAAGATACTGGTCCACCTGCCAGTTTAACAACATAGCCAGATCTAGACAACCTCTCTCCTTCCACCTTATTGTAGTCAGCATCGCAATACACCTCAATCTTCGGTTCAATATTTTGTTAGATGATTTTTAGAGCTTTGGTACCCTTCAGATATCTCACTATATGAGTAACATCATTCCAGTTTCTAATTTTTGGGTCTTTATTGAATTGACTTACTACACTCAGTGCATAACTAATGTCAGGTCTGGTACATGTAGACAAGTACATGAGTTTACCCACTGCTGCTTGATATTTCTCATTATCAAATGGTTGATTGGCTGACTCAGTCATATCCTTACTATTTATTGGTAATGGAGCAGATCTGGGATTAGATTTCATGAAATTAAACTTAGTAATTACCTCATCAATATACTTTCTTTGATCAATATGTACATTCCCGTTCTCTTGAGTCACTTGCATACCCAAACAATATGTCATACTCCCAAGATCTCTATAATTTCTAGCTTTGAGCTCAATTTGAGCTTGAATAGTTCAACTTTCTCTTTTTCGCCCCATATTCCGAGATCATCAACATACAGAGATACAACAAGTCCGCCATTCTTATCCACATAAACACATCTATCTTTATACGGTCTCCTCAAATCTAGTTCTTTCAATTTATTATCAATCATTATGTACCATTCCCTGGCACTCTGTTTTAATCCATAGAGACTCTTTTTAAGTTTCCACACTTTGTCTCTATTCCCTTCCAAAAAACTTCAGGTTGTTCAACATAAATTGTTTCCTCCAGTTTACTGTTTAGATATGCTGTTAGTAAATATACTTGGTGAATTACCCAATCCTTGATTACTGTCAATGCACAAAGTAATCTTACAGTTTTCTTTTTTACCACTGGAGAAAATGTCTTGTCAAAGTTGACCCCTTTGATGTGAGCAAATCCCCTAGCTACTAATCTAGCTCTGAAACGCTCGATAGAACAGTCTAATCTTTGTTTGATTTTGAAAATCCATTTCGTCCCAATCACCAACTCATTTTTTGGTCTATCAACCTAATACGAAAGCATCTTTCTTTGATATCTGATCAATCTCATTTTGCATAGCTGCAAACCATTTACAAGAATGTTCACTCTGTAAAGCTTCCGTTGCAGTCTTTGGTTCCATTAAATCTAGACAGTCACACTCATTGATAAACATTGATAACTGACAATATCTACATACTGGGTTCTTATGCAATCTTTCACTCCTCCTCACTTCTACCTGTAATTCCGATTCATTAACATTTTCATCAACACTACTTTCAATATCCTCATCATTTAAATCGTGAATCAATGGCACATAATGTTCTGCTAGCTCCTCCTCATCCCAGCCTCTAAACCAACTCTCATCACTCTCTTCTGAAAAAATAGAATTTGACATATCATTTGCAACGAGCATGCCAGTTTCACTCTCTAGTATACTTTCTTTGTCTCCTTCATCTACAAATTTAACATTCGTCTCAGCATTTACTGTAATGTTAGGGATGATGGGTTCAATGACATTTTTCATTTGTACCCGCTGAGCATATGGAAAATATTGTTCATTAAATTTAACATTATGGACAGTAGCAAACACTCCTTTTGTCGGAATCCAGACCTTATAACCTTTTACTCCATTTTCAAAACCTACAAAAATGCAATCGATTCCTCTGGCCTCTAATTTGGCTCCACTTTTCTCATACATAATACCTTTACATCCAAAAGTTTTTAACATCTCATAGTCACTGATAGATACATCTCTTCCCTCCCACAAAGCCAAGGGAATTAAATTGTCGATTGACCTGGAAGGAAATAAATTTTTTACCACACACATATAATGCATAGCTTCTGCCCAAAAACCTACTGGTAGCCCAGACTGTATCAACATACATCTCACACCATTGGCTAAAATCAAGTTAACCCTCTCAGCTATTCTATTTTGTTCCGTTGATTCTTTGACAGTTTTCCTACGATGGATTCCATTCTCCCTCAAAAAAATCATTGAATTCGTTACTTATATATTCTCCGCCTCCGTCTGAATTGCCATTATCTTTCTTCCTTCCTTCTTTTCTACCAATGCTTTGAAGTCTTTGAAACACTGGAACACTTCCGATTTCCTTTTTAGAAAATACAGACTCAAGTGTCTCGAGTAGTCATCTACAAAGGTTAAAACATATTGGGATCCTCCCATAGACTTTACACATTTCCCATGGCATCACTGAGTATTAGTTCTAGCGGTTGAGTTGATTGCCTTTCACTTTTTTTAGGGAAACCCTGCTTAGTAGTCTTGCCTAAGGCACACACATCACAATCTACTTTTACCTTTCACCTCAAATACAGGAATCCTTTTTATTCCCTCATAATGCCAATGCCCAAGCCTGTTGTGCCACTCCACTGCACTCCTCAATGCAACTGCATTATGGATATTACTATTAAAATCACTTTCTGCCTCAACATTTGCAACTGATATTATATCTTTAGATTTGGTTAACATCAGTGGCGGCTGGTGACATTGTTGCAGCGTTGCACAACTCCCAATAATTTTACACCTAATTCGTAGTTTCTTTTCCTTTAATGTTTTAGTTTTATAGATCTAATGCACTCAAAAATGTGTTAAATTCATCTATATTTTGATATTATTTATCCAAATGCTTCACACTGTACCTATAAAAGCTGCCGCCTTCAAATCAAACTCCAGGGGGTTAGCTCTCTTGTCGCAACTCCCAAGCAGACAGCGCGGCGTACAGGACGAGGCTGGACGAGGCCAAGCTTGTGCATAGCATGCCGACCAGCATGGGTAGCAGGGAGTTGCAGACGAGCTGCCAGCCCCCTGGCAACACTCAGTTCCAAATGGCCCCGTTAGACTGCACCACTCTTTGGAAATGACAACACCCTCGATTTCTCTTACCCCGCGAAGGGTAGTTTAGTTAGTTAGTTATTTAGTTAGTTAGTTATTGTTGTTTTAAGAGGCGGAACTACGAGGTCATCTGCCCCTGAAGGGTAGTTTCTTTCCCACACCACTAGAGAATGCTATACCACCCACAACGGTACAAATATCGGAATTTCATAGGGAGACATTAGTTGGTTCACACCCAATTATTTTTAGATGTTTTCTCATCATAACTTCATTTAATATTTTTGTCAATTGTTCTGTGAAGCGAGCCTAAGAACGCCACCGTGCTATAAGTACAGTAGATAAGTGGCTGAACTATTTTGCGACGTATTGTTGGTGTACTTTAGCGGTTTTTGTTTGCTTTTACCACTCTTGTTCTTGCGGTATTTGGGTTGCGATTAGTTCTGTATTTAGTTGATTTGAGTATTTTGGTTCCAGGCAGATACTTAACTGTGCATTTTTATTATTATTATTATTATTATAATTGTTTGGTTGATTGTGAGTAGACCTATGCATTCACTACGAAATTTCTTGGCTAGCAAAATTCAGTGTTTTGTTAGTTTGCTTTTCGCGCCACTTTCCGATGTAGCACCCATATTTATCATCTGTGCATCTTGTAAGTTACCGTAGTATTTTATTTTAACGGAATGTTTAGTTTGAAACATTAATTGTGTTGTGGAGTGTGAGTGAAAATGAATAGAGTAAGTAATTTACTAGTCAGACAGTTTTTCCAGCTCCCTGATGACGATAAACTTACAGTAAAAACACTCGGTACACCATTACCGGATAAGTATTGTCCAAAATGTAAGTATACGAGGGCGTTTACAGGAGATATTTAAGGCAATAATAATTGGTTATGTGAATGCGATATTAAAAACGCTTTATTCTGTTTTACATGTTTGTTGGTGGAGAATTCGCGTGGACCAAAATAGGAGTTATGGAAAATAATCCCTAAAATAAAGAAACATGAATCTTCAGCTGAGCGGCTTCGGTGCCGTAGTTGGTAGCATGCTGAGCCTCTATGCCCAAGATCGCGGGTTCAAACCCGGCCGAAGTCATCGGATTTTTTAAGAGCGTTAAAAATCCCTCAGTATGCATTCCTTCGGAGGGGATGTAAAGCCGGCGGTCCCATGTCATAGATTTATGGCATGTTAAAGTACCTTCCACTTATTACACCTGTGTGAAGCTAAATTATAGGTTAAAAATTTGAACAACGCTCTTAGGTTCCAACGTTCGTCGCCAGGAGTCGACTGCGGTGGCGTGTAGTAACCAAGTTCTGAACTAGTAGTCGTTTACGGTGGCCTTTGGCGGCAAAAGTAGGAACTGCTTGAAATTCAATGTCTGTAGTCCTCACTTGAATTAAAAACAGATAACACTCACTAATACAGCCATCACAATTAACACCGGTTATCAGACAGTTTCTCCACACACCCAAAGTACAGGGGGCTACATGACTGCCTTGTCGCAGCTCCTAAACTGAGGAACCAACCAACCAATCTTCAGCTGTTTGAAATTGACACTTTTTGGAACTGTTAACGAAGATGCACAATTGGACAGTGCCTATAGAAGGTAAATTGCGGAATATAACGATGATGTTAGGCACAATAGATATGTGTTAAATATTGTAATAAACTGTATTCGTTTCTGTGGTTCTTTCGTACTGGCCTTGCGTGATCATGATGAAAGTGTAACATCAACAAATCCATGTGTTTTGAGAGAACTAATTAATTTTACCGCTGAGTTGGATGCTGTGTTAAATGTCATTTGGTAAGGGCAACTGTTTTCAAAGGAACGTCCAAAACAATTCAAAATTAATTTTTACAGATTATGATGGAGGTTTGCCAAGAAGAAGAATCAAAGCAAATAAAGGAATCGCAAATTTTTGCCATTATAATAGATGAAACTAGTGATATTTCAAACATATTTCAGATGGCTGTTGTGCACCGATACGTAGTAAGAGGCAAACAAAACATGATGCACACACATTAGCAGCGTGTTTACTGGATGAATTAAAGAAGCAGAAATTGAACGAAACTCCGCAAAAACGAATTGCGTCGACGTATGACAGAGCGCACTTCATGGCTGGTTCCACTGATAGTAAAAAGCTATAGTAAAAAAAAAGACTGATAGTCAGTCTGAAAGACTAGACTTTATATCATTTTAAATGCTACAAATGCTGCGTGAACTCAAAGTCCGTTAGCAAGTGCAAACCAAGGTCAAAGGAGGTAACTGGCTGGATGACGTCACGCTCACCGGAGCGCGCGGGGAAAGGAGGAAGCTCAAGCAGTATTATGACGTCACACACCTCAGTGCATGCTCGGTACATTTCGTCCCGTCACCGTAACGTAACGCCAGACCCCAGCGTAACTACGAAGTCGACAAGATCATTTAAAATGATAAAAATCCTATCCTTATGCAGAATATGTGCCCGTCTTTGTTAGTAATAACATTTTTCGTTAACGTACAAACTTTTCGGATGCCATGTTTTTATGTTGAGAATGTTTATTATCCCGGAGATTGAGACCCAACCTTAGACAACCTGCTGTGTTTAAAATTCTTCCCATGAACTCAGGCATAGGGCTTAAATACATAAATCTGATTTTTTTAATGAATTCCTATAGGAAGAAGCCCAAAAGAGCCATTAAAATTTGTCTATTTGTCGAACGTACAGTTATTTTGGAAAACCCATGTATTTCAGTTTTTATAGAACTGTAGTTTATCTAACGTTAATTAATTTTTGTTACATGTGTAAACTTCCCATATAAAATTGCGACATCAGAAATTTTGGTGCAACACCCAGCTTTACTTACCACCGGCCGCCACTGGTTAACATTGATTCTAATACATATAGTCCATTTTTCTCTAGACCTTTGAACACATCTTTTCCCTTTAGTCGCCCTACTGCAAAGCCATCAAATGTCTCAACAAATATCCCTTTCTTAGCCAATCCAGAACAATTGAAGTCAGGGACTTACAAAGTATCATGAAGTTCTAGAATAACATCACCACATTTTTGTGTCAGCTCTACTCTCACAGTACCTATACCTTTCACTGGAACGCTGCCTTTACCCATATGAACATAACCAGTTGTTGCTTGAAACATAATGAATTCTGACTTTTCTTTACATATGTGATCTGTACATGCATTGTCCAAGATCCACTCGTTATCACCCACTTTCATAGCTGCTATACTCACTGCACTTATGCAAGCCAATACAGACTTATTACTACCTGGGTAGTTTATTGGCTAAGGAATAACCCACCCACCAAGGGAAGATGATTAAGAAAAGGAAGTAGATTTTGGACTGGAGAAAAAGGATAGGAAAGTAGGAGGAGAGTCCCACAAAAGTTATAAATTTAACCTTAAATGCACTTAGAAGAGGTTGACACCGCAAATCCGCTCTCAGATACCTAAAGAAAAACACTTATCATTTAGAAAACTGACCATAAGTTTTCGGAGAGGATCTCCACAAGCAGGTAGCTGGCGTAGCGAGCTTTACTTGCCTTACTGGCCCGTTAGAATTAGCTATTAAAGCTAAAAGAAACTTTAATGAGGTCACCACTAAGAGTTCTTGCTCAAATGCAACAAGTGGTGAAAGCCCTATTAATGGATTTAATGGCATTTAGTCGGGAGAGCTAAGGAAGACAGGATTTTGCCTAACCGTTGTATTAGAAAAATGAGAAAGCGAAAAATATTCGTAATTTATTTAACAATTCAAGAGAAGTTGATAACTTTAACAAATATATAATATCTTTTTGACAAATATAGATAGTTTAAACTTTTTAACAACTGGGGTCGCAGACCTCCTAACATTTAGAGATTGCTCCAGGCAAATAACAATTTATGAGGTTTCAAACCTTATATATGTACTAAAATCCTTGTAAGATTTAAAAAAGACAAATAAAAGGCTTAAAGTTTAAACATCAAATTGAGTACAAGAAGTGTACTTTAAGGAATTTACAAGTAATTATTTTAGAAAAAGTTACAACTTTGAAAATAACAAAAAAGGAAGCGAGTAAATGAAGAAGAAGTTCCTATTACTTCTTATGTTTATGCTGAATTACTTCTATTACTATTATACAAAGAAGGGCAGGTCACTTACTGTGAAACCTGAAGAAAAAAATCAACAAGGAAGGTTCTAGACTTCCTGTATTTAGAGAGGAATCACTAGATAAATGGGGCAGGTACCCTTTCGTGAGACCTAGAAACAACTCACTAATGAGTTAAAAGAATTGTATTCTCTCGTTATAAAAGAGAAACAATGTGAGCTTGAACCGTGTATAAACCACGTAATTATACAGAAATTAAGTAATGATAAACCAGCAAAAATGAAAGGGCACTTCGAAGAGTGACACCTTATGGAGAAGTTACAATTTTATTAATATGTTTTGTTAGTAGAAGGTTGAGGAAAGATCATTGGGATTTAGGATCAATGTTCCTGGCCTGATTTAATGTAAACGGACGATCGCGACGCGGTCGAAAAGTGGAGCAAGCACTAGTTATCACTATAGTCTGTAAAAAATGTATGCAAAGTTCACTGTAGAAACACGGAAGTTTATGAAAATAAAGTTATTGCAATGATGAAGATAACTGATTGCACTAGGTAGGCGAGAGTCTATTTCTTGAGAAAGTTGGGAATTACAATTAAATGTACCATAGAACATTCCAGCGGTGGAAGAAAGTTAGCTATTGAGCTTTTAATTCAAAAGTAAGATTCTTCAATTATGAACAGTACTCTCACAAGTGAGTGAAAATACATGACGACAGGACTTGTAGATCAAGTACAGAATCTGGAAGGTTCCAGAACGATCTTTATAGAAAAATGGGGTCAAGAAAATCCAGCGGAGGAACTTACTTTGTAATTTATAGACAGCGGGTATTAGATAATATCCCACGTAGTGAGAGGATTTCTCATTTGAATAGCTTAAGAAAAGCTCTTTTTTAGTAAGGTTGGCTTATACAAACAAAAGCTCAACATGGCAAATCCCACGAAGAATGATTTTTGCCCCAAAATAAGCAATCTCACGCTGTCTATAAAACATCTTTAAAAGCACGTGAAAGTTAAAACCATGAAGATGAGGTTAAAACTTTAAGATGGTACTTATCTAGATTTCATGTAGAAGGTGAAGTTCCCCTTGACGATAACTACTTTGCCAACATGGCGTAGAAGAGAGTTTGCCTCTTGGGTTGAGGAGACTGGCTCTAGTTGAGCCCTGACTGATCGAGTCAACTGCCGACTTAGAAGTGAGACCTGCTCAGCGGAGCACGGAGGGTCCAAGGAAGGGGAAAAGAGTGGGGGGTAGGAGACAAAAGGAGAACATATAAACATTGCCAACATTATAACAAAAAATGATTTTCTCTTGATGAGCTGGTCTTCAAAGAGTTGATAACAGGCGATACTAGCACAGCATGGTGAGTGAAAAAGTAGAGCGAGTTCTCTTGCTCATGGAGATAATAGCTGGCGATGGCAGCAAAATCTGGTGGCCAGATGGAGAAGGAAGTCCTCTTGCACCAGGAAGAGTTGAAGAGCTTCAGAGATTCGCTGCTAGATAACGCTAGGTGGGTCATGGAAGATATATATCTAGAACAGACTCATAAAAGACATAAGAGACATGAACCAAAGAGAAAATAGAAGATCACTGTTGGTGTTTGATAAGAAAGGAAGAAATGGACATGCAAAGAGCATTAAAAATTGGATTCTCACGTACCGTGTATTCAAAGAATACACCACTACCTTCAACCTTAAAATTATCAGCTTTCTCTCTATTCTCGGTGCAGTTTCTGGCAATATGCCCATTACCACCACATCTGAAACATTTCTTATTTTTTTATCACAGGACAATCTCGAGAGATATGCCCCCACTTATCACACTTAAAACACTTCCTATCATTGTTGAAGTTGTTATTCTGCTGTTCCGTTTGCTGTCTTCTTTGAAAAGTTTGGTTATGTCCGCCACGACGTAGTCTCGGCACAGGTTTGTAGTTGGACGCCAATGCTCCCTGGACTGGTTTCAGCTTCTCTTGGATCTCCTGGTCTTCTTGAAGTAATACTGCTTTCACTCTCTTGGTTGTCAGGTCCTTGTCACCACCAAGGATCGCTATGGTGACACGATGTGAATCTGGTAGGCTAGCCAGGAATAGTCCAGCCAGCTGTTTGTCATTCAGTTCCAATCCGTAGCCCGCACTCGCAACCACTCGATTAAGTCCTTGAATTTCAGACATATGATGGTGCATGGATTTATCCGGTATTTTGGTTATGTTCATCATCTGCTTCATCACTTTCAAGCACTTAGTCAATGTGATGGAAGTGTGAATTTCCTCCAAGGTCGTCCAAGCGTCCTTCGCGAACACGCATTCTCCAATGTCCTCTACATACTCTCTCGACACACTTTTAGTAGGAAAGCGAGAGCCTTGAGGTTAATTCGCATTTGATCAACATTCAAATAGTTGATTTCCTCTTCATTAAATCCAGGATCAATTACGTTCCAACAGTTTTTGTCGATAAGTTCTGCTTTGGCAACTTTAGACCAAAAATAATAGTTCGAAAAACAAAGTTTGTCCATTCGTTCCTTGTTTTCTTCCGACATTTTGAATCAACTGCTCACAACTCGACAACACTTTTTTCACTTCTCGAAATTTAACACTGCTCAAACTTTTTCACTTTTCTTTCTTCTCAGCGTTCCTGGACCCATAACCTTTTGTTATTTAGTGCATATACGAGAAAGTATAACACAATACATCACTGTTTATACTGGTTTATTCTACAGTATACCCAACACATTTACACACACTGCGCTCCCTCACGGACATCGCGCTAGGCTTTTTATAGTGCTAGTACTACGTGAGTCAACAAATTGTTTAGTTAAAACTACCATAACCCAAAACACTTTCAACAGTGCTAACATTGGAATTAATAGCAATAAATCAATGTTAGCACAAACTTCATCAAGAGGGAAAAAAAATGTGCAAAGTTAGGGTCGAACAGCAATAAACATAAAATAGCTGTGAAGAGAATCAATCTTCCCCTCTCCTGACAAGACATATTTTTTGATCAAGTGAATTACTCTTCAGATCGGGCAGAAAGTGACAATTATTTTACTTCTCTAGAGAAGTGTGTTATACTGTACATGTTGTGTAACATTTCCTTCAGACAACAGGAGTAGGCTAACTGTTGGTAAATTGAGAAGCACTGAGTTGTAACCTTGAACTGCTACTGATTCCATCAGACAGTTACAATTTTTCTGCTTAAACTTTTGTAGCCTATGAACTGTTGCTTTTTGTATAGGCCTATAAGAGTTTATTTAATTTTGGTGCCTTCTCCAACTCATTTTCTGCAATGCACTAACACACTCATATAGTATTGCTTCTGTTTCACAGAAAATGGAGGTCGCCATGAGGTCCATAGCTGAAACTATACCTGATGAGGTGCTGGAGAGAATCTTCGAATACTGTCCATACGAGGACTTAGTCCAGACTGTTCAGCATGTTTGCACTCGTTGGTACCAAGTTGCACATTCTTCCCACCTGTGGAAAGATGTTGTGTTCTGTCCAAGATGGGAGGCTAGTGACCAACAGATTGTGGATATGCTGAAAATGTCTCCCAAGTTACAGATGGTCATCTTCAAATGTGATCATGCAGAGAAAGTTTTTCAGGCCTTAACTGAACATTGTGCAGATTTAAGGAAACTGGAAATCAGTCAATTTCAGTGTGTGACTGAAGAGTTTATGAGGAACCTACAGGAAAAGTGTTCTAAACTTGAAGATCTGAGATTACCTCACACAGTTTTTGCTGATCCTAACATGTGTAAAATTGTTGGACGATTCAAGGACTTAAGAACATTACATTGTGGTTTGAATTTTAAAACAGAAAGTTACACCCACTTGAAACCCATAGCAGACCATTGCGAAAATCTGGAACGCTTTGTGTTGTTGAGCATTCGATTTAAAGCGTATGAGCTTCGCGATCTCATATGGTTGAAAAAGGACATCCTTCATACTCTGGGTGTTCATTGTTGTAATGAGACTGGGCAGTGTATTCTTCCACTCATATCTGACTGTAAACCTACTGCTTTAAATTCTTTATTTCTGTATGGTTACTCTAGTTGTCGCTATGAAGAGAAAGCTGAACATCTTGGCAGACTGAAGACAGTAACTGCACTTACCTTGAATGGTGCTAGTGATATCATTCACATAATTGAAAACAACAATATGGGACAGTTACAAGAATTAAACATTTATGACAGTAACGAGTATTATGACACTGTCACTAACACAATTATTGAGAACTGCCCATTAATACAGAAACTCACTCTGGTTGTCTGTAGAGTTATGACCAACTTAAGTTTACAAAAGATGCATAGTTTTAAAAATCTCAGTTCTCTTACAATATTAAAAAATTTTGAAATTACTGATGCAGGAATCTATCATTTGCAGAATGTGAAAAATTTAAAATCTTTGAGTATTGGAGGCTGTATGTATGTAACGTATCTTGGATTGGAGTCTAACGTGAAATTTGATAAGTTGGAAATTTTACATCTTAGTTTTCAAAGAGTTGAATTCATACCATGGCATCTGATTGCAAGTCACATAAAACATCTTCGGTGGCTCAATATCTACAAGTGTGTAAAAGTAGATAGTGGTGCTTTAAGTGATCTCAGAAGGCAGATGCCCCATTTGAGGGTGACTTTTGAGCCTTAGGCATCTTTGTCCAGCTTGATTACTCCACTTAGTCGAGCACACAAATTTATCCTCGAGAGCCTTCTGTATTCCTCATGGTCTTCCTGAAATCTGACTGATCTCACTCATTAAAAAGAAAGAAAACTTTATTAAAGAGAAAGTGAAAATGTACAAATGTATTAAAATCTTGGTCTCGAGCACAGGTGGCAGGAGTTCTCAAGTTATTTATTGCCACAGCCACAGTGGGTAAAATACCACTGCACCAGAGAGTTCTGGTAGGAGTAAGTCTTCTATTGTTATTATGGCTGTTTTCACAAACAATAGCTGAACCGAGAAGTACAGGGTCTCATTTTATAGTAGTGCAACAGCATCCCTCAAGACACCCAGTATCAATTAACAGACATAGAAAGCTATTTCCTGTAAAATTAATGCTCAAAATAATGTCCAGAGAAATGGAAGGGCCTTTTTTCCAAGCGAATTCCCTCTCGTAACCACACTTAATCTCCCATGTTAATAACGGATCTAGTGGATAGAAACTTATTCACGTATTACTGCATGTATCGTATTCGTATTTTGCGAATGAATCTAAACCAACATTTCCAGACAGACGAATACTTTGCATTGTGTTGCGCAATGAATACACGGTGCTCTAATGTAAACACTGCATTAGAAGACTACACATTAATAATAAAAATAATTTTCGTTACTGTTAAAAGTTAAGATGTTACAGTTGAGTAGCCCAGATGCAAAGGCCGCTTAAGTGCACTTTATTTTTTATTTTTAGTTGAACACACTTTTACGGTCATCTTTTAGGTGGCTACACGATGGAATACGTTTCAGGGTACAAAGCCCGCTCAAAGCCATTGAAAATGGCCAACAGTGATTGCGTTCGTTTGCATAAACCACTAAATGTGTATTGGTTACGGTTGCAATGCCAGTTTAATGCTCCACATCTGCAAAGACTGCTAAGTTCCATACATATGGAGTCTGCCTTGACAGGTCCGGCGGAAAAACACGCTAACTGGTACTAAAACTGGCAATGTTACACCCACAAAACTCTCTTTCAGTTTATCAAGTTTTGGAGGGGCATTTTTCTTTTTTGGATTTGGTTTCGCTGCACTGTCGAAGCGTAATATGCAACAATGACATGCTGCCTGGCTGTCTTTTTGAAACACTCTGATCACACACAGCTGATCAGCAGGTTGTTTCTTGTTTGTGGTTATTTCGAGCCAGGATAATGTCTATTTAAGTGAAGCAGTTTTGCATATGTGGACGGTAATGATATTGTGGAAGCTGCAAATACAGAGGAAAGAAAAGAAACAGTAGAAGTAGTACAAATTATATTCTGGCAAAATGACTTTGAACAGGCTGTAAGAAGATTTTCTTTTTCAGATAATTTTCTTTTTATCGTGTGTATATTTCTTATACATTTTGATTATTTGCAGGTTAATTTGACCTCCATTTGGGGTTTCAGCTCACAAAATAATTGCTTTGTTTGTTCATTTAACTAACCATTTATTCGTGTTAATAAAAATAGATGTTTTCCTTATAAACAACCTTGAAACTAAAATATATCTGAATTCAAAATCTAATAAGTTCTATCCAATTTCAAAAAATAGCATGGTTTGCAACGGAAGTTTCATTAATGACTCGCGGCATAATGGGTGCAAAAGTCCCTAACTGCACAAAAACCTCTTAAGTCAATATTTTATTCTGTGTTTTGGGACAGAAGACCCCACCGTAGTTTTCACAGATTTTAACCGATTAATGATTTTTTGTTGATTTTTAGGGGTAAAATATATGACATTTGCTTAAATAGTTTGGTCCTAACAAGCTTTTCTTAAATTCCTCGGTTTAGTTTATGATGCACTTAGCGGCCTTTGCAAATTGGCCTGTCAGTTGCAGTGACTGAATTTAATTAGTAACCCTGTTACCCCCCCCCTCATTACCACAAAAAGTAATGGTTACTAGCTACGGCGTTACCAGTGACATGTTATTCCCCTACGCTGTACCACAGTAATTGAAAAGATTGGGTTCCATTCATCGTGATCAGTAATCCTCTGAATTGCTTCATGCAGTTGGCAGCGTCTCCATGTGGAATTGCAGCAAGATGGATATAAGTGAAAAAAAAAAACAATATTTAGTTCACAATGGAAAAAGTCACAGCTCTTTCAGTTTGCCTAGTACGAGAAGTAGGTGTTTGGGGAAGGGGTTGCAAGCCGTCGTGTTAGGAATTCCCTGACAACTTGTATTCCTGTGAGACAAATGCAGGTATGTTACGTAACTGCAGAAATAAGAGGTCAACTGATGACAGTATTGTAAGGAATGTTTTGAGCATTGGTATAGTAAATCATATATAGTCAGTGTCTAAATAGGACAGACTTTCAGACCATAAGTTTGTTAATATCAGTTATGTGAAGTAAAGGTTTAGCACAAATGATTTAAGCAATTTCATGTTCATGCATTATTGAAAGTATCGTGTCGCTCTACTAACCCCAAGATTGCAGGTTCGCTCCTGGCCGTGGTAAGTGATTTTTTTGAAAGGTGGCAAAAATACATTACGCATGTCATGCGATGTTGGCATGTCAAAGAACCCATTTGAATTCAGTAGGCCGAGTTCATAGTGGCAAAATTAATCTCGGGAGTTTCTGCCAACACAAAGTTCCTCATTTCTCTACTAGAAAGCGCTATAGTGTTCAAGGAGCTTGGATATCTAACATCTAACCTCCTTAACTTTCATAGTCAAGGAACAACGAAATTCGACATACAAGCTACCCTATGGGTGTCAAATAACAAAGCTTGCACCCGGCATCCGAGGCCATACTATATTATTATTGAAAGTATGTAGCCTACAGTATTGACACATACACCAATTAAAAGAGATACTCAAGTTTTTAGAGTCTGCTTGCTACAAATACTCGATGTGCCCTCCTCGCGTCACAAAGCAAATATTCATATGGTAGTCCAAATACAACCACATTCACTGGAAAATATCCTGGTCAATGTTAGCTAGAGCCGCATGGATATGATTCCTCAGTTCAACAAGATTAACTAGCATGGGTGGAACATAAACTTCATCTTTGATAAAGCCCCATAAAATGTAATTTCACACAGGGTCAGATCAGGCGACCGGGGAGGCAAGCACATAAGACATAAGACACCGATCTGTGATTGAGGCCTGTCCTTCCATCATTCAGGGAGTTGTTCATTAAGATACATACTGGAAGGTGGAATTGCTTGTTGAATTATGCACCCTTCTCGCCTGTCACCGCCATCTCGCATACTGACATGTAGCCGTCTAACCGCTGAGCAGACAACACCGCCTAGCGGGCGACTGGTGTACTAAGCCTTTCCGCTGTAACCTTCAAACAAAACTTGGAGAGATTCTCTGTTCATTGGTATATGTGTCAATGCTCCGGGCTATATAATAATACATGAACATGAAATCGCTTTAATCATTTGTGCTAACCCTGTATTTCAGAGTGATTACCACACACTTGTTAAGACTGTAATATCATCATAAATAAGGTCTTATTATTAACCGACAGGCATAACGGTGGGAGATATCACAGCCACCCACATTATTTCTTTTTTTACTGATACGAGGGCTGTTTTCTAAGTAAGCGCCGTTTTTTATTTTTAATTAACCGAACATTTTATTTTGAAACCACATTTATTTTCAGGTTTTACATACCTTCCTCTAATTTTCTACATAGTTGCCTTGTTTATTTAGGCACTTGTCATACCTTAAAACTAAGTTCTGAAATCCCTCTGCATAAAAGTTTGCCGCCTGCTCTGACAACCAAGAATTCACAGCAGTTTTCACTTCTTCATCGTCGGCGAAGCGCCTCCCACCAAGATGACGTTTCAGCTGCGAAAAGAGGTGAAAATCGCTCGGAGCAGATGGTCGACCTGAGCGTTCATCGTCATGAACCTTTTCACGGCCACTTTTGAACCCGCGTACCCATTTTCGCACTTTACCTTCCGTCATTGCATTATCACCATACACCTCACAAAGCTGACGATGAATGTCTGCAGCCGACATGTTTCTTGCACTCAAAAAAACGTATCACGGATCGTACCTCACACGCGGCGGGCGAATCAATAATCTTGAACATTGTAAAGATGCACAGTTCAGCGTACAGGATAGCTACACAGCTGCAACTGATGCCTGCTTGTTCGCAAAGGATGCCGGGAGGTAGCGCTCACGCTTGTTGCGGCGTGCGCACTACTAACTACGGGCTTTAAAAAAACGGCCCTTTCTTAAAAAACAGCCCTCGTATATTGTAATTATCTTTCGGATCAATTTGATAAGGAAGGAAAAGAAGTGTTTACTATATGTATATATTTAATTTAATTAACTTGATTTAATGGAAGATTTTCAACACAAATACTTAATAATTTTTACGAGAAGGTTTTCTGTCAGGTAGCATGGAGTGAGGATATGTTGCAACTCGAGAGATACCGGGCTAGGCACACCACGGGAGATTTTCCTGGAAATTGTGGGAACAACGGACGACGCTACCGAGCCATGATTTTCTAAGAAGACAGTTCACGAGAGGTAATATCCTCAAGAACAAGGGAATATAGCCTCGCACTAGACTGGAATATCTTATTTTGGCTACAAGTACTGTGATACTCAGAATTTATACCACGCTATTGCTGAACGAATCAGTAGAGGGACGCAATCACATGTCTGAGGGGAAGGGTCGGCGTGGATGAAACACGAGAGATGATTGGTCAGCGAGAGAGGATTGAAGAAAAGTTATAAGAGACCTTACCCACTTCTCGAGGAGCATTCTATTCTACATTCTAATCTATCAGATTCTATTCGAATCCATTCTGAATCTTACTTTGATTCTCAATTATCGATCTGCACTTCTTCTCAGTAAAAGTTGGAAGTATGTCGGGACAAATACCGTCCACACATACAAATGGTGATAGTCGTGCATTTGGGCATCACTATTAATGTGATTTATGAAGCTAGCACTTCATCACACAAACAACTAAGCAATTCTATAACATCGTAAACAACAGGAAGATGACGGCAACATTCGGCAGCAGACTACAGATGTGTTCTGGAAAGAGCAAAGCCAATTTTAAGAAGACATCAAGGGTGAGCGCAATGGCAACGTCACATATTTCTCTGTTTCTCAATTAGTAAATCTTTGTTTGGGCACAGTAAATGTAAATTCATTTAGCTTCTGGAATAATTTTAAATTAACCTCATGTCTTCGTTTTCGCTTGCGTTTGGCTGCCACGTTAATAGTAAATTCATTGAATCTTCCTTTATAATGTCTAACATAATTGTTCTTGTTAATATCATTAAATTCACTTCTTTAAATTCATTCTGTGTGTTTCCTCCTTGTAGTTAGAACTAGCTATAATACGAACCTATCCTCTCATCGCAAATACTATACTGGTTGGAAATTTTCTCGCCTTGACGTTTGCCAAGAGCAACAAGGGAACTAGAGTGGTCCCACGATGACGCAATGGGGACAGCAGACCGCAGCACCGGCCCAATTCAGGAGTTCTGATGCGCCTTGGCCTTAGTGATGCAATAAAAGTATCTTCTTTGGAGCGTCGAGCGGGATTGTAAATAATATTATTTCTTTATTCTTTATTCTTCATGTATTTTGTATGAACTTGTACATGGAAAGTTTTTCCATTGTGAAGTTTTGTTGGACAGGCTGAGGAAGGGGGAGTATTTAACCCCGAAACTAGTCCCTGTAAGTAATAGGAATAAACAGTATTGAAGGCGGAAAATCTATTATTCTTTCAAAGTTATAGTTACGTCAATACGGACCTGAATAATCGACATTATGAATTCACCCTGTATATTGTATATTGTCTGTCTCAGTTTCTGATTGTGGAAGGAACATCATATCAGTTCTTGATATTTTTTAAAATATTTAATAGTTCATTACTTGGTTCATATATTAATTTCTTTTCCTTTGAAAATCTTTGCTTTAAATTGAGGGTCCATGCCAAGATCCAGACAAGTCCAAACATTGAATTGTTCCAAAACTAAAATAACAGTATAGCTTCATTTGTGTTGAATGAAATGAAAGTTGCTTTTAGACCTACTATTTCTCACTAACAGCTTTACATTGCACATAAAGGGAATATATTTTTTATGAGGATAGTTGAGAAAATCTAAAAAACCTTTGGACTAGTCTGGTTTCGCCAAAATCATAATTGAATTCAAAAATGAAAAATATTTCAATGCTCAAATACGATTATTTATTATGTAAATCCTAACCAAGTACAAATCATTATTGAATGCCAAACTTTCCAGGTAATTAATTATCTTGAAAAAGCATAGGACTTTCTATTTTTGTAGTATCCGTAATATTTCACACTCGTATATAACCCGACCCGTCTCCTTTTTGGAGACAGCAATAATATCTAAACGTACTGCTGGCCTTGAAGAGAAAGATGATGTATTTATCTTTGAAATAAACCCTTCAATTGTATATAATGTATATAGTGTACTTGATAGTGATATGTGTTTTGTTGGGTTGTTATCAGAAGATGATGTTGATCTTCATTGGTGGTGTTTGAGGACTCCCTCTTGGCAGTGCCGGATTAAGGTAAAATGAGGCCCAAGTCCCTCAGATTTTTGGGGCCCCTTGATTTTTTTTTAAATAATTTTTTTTAGCACCTGTACATTTAATAAAGTATATACAAGAGTTTTTTTTTCTCAAGATGAATAATACACTTTTTATGAAATCATATATACATACGTTTCAATTGAAACGATCATCGTTATTTGAAAACATTTCTGATGATTTGATGAACAATTTAACTAATCATACTATTTTTTACTTCTGTAAAATGTAATCAATTCTTTTTTCTGTTTTTTTTTTTTTTTGTCGGTCAATGAAATCTTCTACAATGTCATCAAAATCAATTTCTCGCATGTCTAATCGTTTTTGTTCTTTTTTGGGGGGCACCAGATAATTGGGGGCCCTAGGCCTGGGCTTAATGGGTAATCCAGCACTGCCTCTTGGGCGTTAGGAAATGAATGTATGTACAGTGCTCGTGCTATAACTCTGCCTGGGTGCTAAGTCACTACTTCCGGGAAAAGCATATCGATTGTATAGCCACCATAAAAACATTTCTCAAATGGTATGTTGTTATTTATTATTTACATCGCCATTTCAAGTTCAATCATCCGAGATATGCCAGTTCGAGTCTGTTTAGCCGAGAAATATATTAATGTTTGGAGCCTCTAGCGAGAGAATTGCCATTTTATATTTCAATTTAATTTAAAGATGGAGGCACTACATTAATTTAATAATACTGATTTCTATATAGCTGGTCCCATGGTGTTGAGGGGAAGCATGCCTGCCTCTCACCCCGATGCCCCTGGTTCTATTCCCAGCTCCATTAGTGATTTCTAGAAACTGACATATGGTTTGGAATGGGTTGTACTCAGCCTCATGAGGGCAATTGAGTAGCAATATGACAGTGAGGTAACCAAGATTAACAGCCGAGATAATCCAACGTGCTGACTCTGTCACCCCGCAATCTGTAGGTCGAATACCAGAGCAGTGGTGCCACGGGGTTTTGGTTTAGATTCCTGAATAACACGCACTACATGCTGGTGGCATCTTTTATTTTACTTAAAACTGCAACTAAAAATATATAACACCAGTTAACACAATTACAAGTACTTCAAAAAAGAGTCGAGAAGGCTGTGACTAGACAATGTTCACGAGGTTCGTGCTTCCTTAGTTACATCTCATTTGGAGAGGTTCTTGGATATCACATTGGAGTGTGAATCGTATATCAAAGTATTCTAGATACCTACAACACTCTTGTAAGTATTATTCCTGATATTTGTGAACTTCACCGTACGTGAAGTGGAAAATACACAACCTAAAACTCTGTTCTGATCATCCCAACATGGCCGCCACCTCTGTTGATAAAGGTCGGCGTCTCTTAATGAACACAACGAATGATAAAACTTCTAACGTATCAACCCACCAAGTACCAAACCAACGAATTATTATAATACTGTAAATAACCCTGATTGTAACAACAGTACATCTGGCACCCAAATGACAACTACAATAACTACCAAAGAAACCTATCCAAGGTCAAGCTATTCTGCTATAGCTCAGTCTCTCCCCTCCAAAGAACAAGCTATCGTAATTGAATCTCAAGATGGAATCAGTATCAAAGATTATGTGCTAGCTGTAGGAAAACTCACTAGCCCTAGCAACGTTTGTTTTGTTTCACGAATATCGAATGGACAAACATGCATTTTTCTTTCTAGCAAGAAAGTTGTTGAAGAGTTAATATTAGCAAACCCCAAGATCTTAATAAACAATGTATCTTTGGAAATACGACCACTCTTATCAAAAAACAAGCGTATTATATTATCAAATATTTGTCCTGTGATACCCAACTATGTAATTGAAGAGGAATTGTTAAAAATAGGTGTGAAAATCATGTCTAAGATTACCCCTATCAGAGCAGGCTTATCCATCCCAGGTTTCTCTCATATATTACAGCTTTCGAAGACAAATGTACATCCAAAATGAGGACTTCGATAAACTCCCTGCATCTCCCCAAATTGAGTACGATTGGATTTACCTTTCATCTGACTCACCCACCTGCTTTATTTGTAAAACTGAGGGACATTTGGCCAAAGACTGTCCTACTAACATCTCAGTTCCAAATGATCAATCAACCTCTCAGCACGCATTCATGAAATTGACAAACCTAACATCTCCAATTTTCCTAAACTACAAGAGAAACCACAAACAACAGAGATAAACCCCAAAAATGCAACCAGTACTTCCGACCTTCCTCCAACAAATTCACATGATGGAACTTCATCAGCTATCCTAAACTTAACTCAAAACCAAGATTGTAATGGTATTTCTCTCTCCGAAATTCCAATAAAAAGAACAGTGCCTGGACATAGTGAAACATGTCCTGCCCCAACAATGGACATTTCCTTGGATTTAAAAGACTAATGTCACTCGCCAGCACTGAAAGAGCTGACCAAAATATTTCTAATAGCAACAGACCCAAAATCGACTCTTCTTAACAAATTGAGAATCACAAGGTAAATCACACTTCTAAGAAACCCAAGAAATAACCACAAAAACCAACAATCAGCGATATGCTCCTTCTTGTGAAACAGGTTTTGGAAGCTGATCCATCACTAGCTCCTCTCAGTTACACACAACTCCAATCTTTTCTCGAAGACATAGAAGGACTCGCTAAAGCCCTACAGAAACTATACCCCTACTACACTGATAAAAGCATTAAAAACGGAAGCTCTCGGATAGTGAAGAAATTACTGAAGTTCGTCAACCAAAGCGAAGACCAAATGGATAACAATGTAACTCTAGACTACTCTAGCGATGACTAATCTCTCCCTCTATAATCATGGAAATGCATCTTTTTCTATTCCTTATCATACTTATGGCAACAACACTACTCCAATGGAATATCAACAGCTGTCGATCCCAGTTAGAATTCCTACAACTCCTAATAAATAAACACCAACCACCAATTATCTGTCTCCAAGAGACCAACTTTCGGAACGATTTTGCTGCTAATCTAAGACTTTACAATGTGTATCATAAAAACAGAACAAATGCAAGTCATGCAAGTGGAGGCGTAGCTACCTATATCAAAAACAATATATACCTTAAAGAAATTTCCTTAAACTCCAATTTGTAAGCTGTAGCCGTATCATTGCATCTACCTCCCTCTCGGTGTATCTGCAATATTTATATACCAAACAGTTATCAATTTCACGGAGATGATCTACGAAATCTTATCCGTCGGCTACCTAAACAATTCATTCTAGTAGGCGACTTCAACAGCCATAACACGTTATGGGGGACACACCGATGCAAGAGGGAAGGAGATAGAAAAGATACTAGATGAATTTGACCTAATTCTAATGAATTCAACTGCTCCAACTCTTTTCGATATTGCTCGTGGAACCTATAGTAGCATAGATCTAACTATTTGCACTCCGGAGATAGCAACTGGTTTAGACTGGTCTGTCTATTCAACGCTCCAAGGAAATAGTGACCACTTCCCCATACTGATCAATAACTACAACGCTTCAATCAACGCCCCTATACCCCAAACCCTTAAATGGAACTTAAATAAAGCAAATTGGATGCAGTTCAATCACATAGTCAACAACCATTTACTTGGCCTAACCCATCCACATGACTTACCTTCCAAACACATTAATGATGTTGTTCAAGATTTCACAGAAGCAATAGTTAAATCTGCAAACCTTAGTGTTCCGAAAATAAAGATAAACCCCTGTAAGAAGACAGTACCTTGGTGGAACGACGCATGTAAGGAAGCTCTAAAGAATAAAAACCATGCTTTCTATGTCTTTAAGAGAAAACCAACTCCTGAAAATAAAGCCCAATTTCAGAAATGTAGAGCAATCCCCCCAAAAGAAATTGAAGATAGCAAAAAAAAAAACTCGTGGCTGACATTTGTTTCCTCACTAAATTCTCAAACTCCACAAAAAGAAGTATGGAATAAACTCAAACGTGTAAATGGTAAATATAACCAGTTCCACATTACTTCTCTCAAAAACCCGAATGATGGATCCTTCATAACCAACCCTCAAAACATTGCTGATAAATTAGCTGACACATTCTCCGAGATTTCTAGTGACCACAATTATGACCAAAATTTTCTCCATATAAAGAAAACCAGCGAACCTCTTGATCTAAAAAGAACCTTCTCTGACTCCAATTTTAATTTAAATGAACCTTTTCAATTACAGGACATGATTATTGAACGTGACAAATGTGGCAAATCTAGCCCTGAGACAGTATCAACTCTTAAAATCCTGGGAATACTGTTTGATAGTAAATTAAGTTGGATTCCATATCTGAAAAATCTCAAGGATGAGTGTCTACGACGGATTAATTTAATGAAGATTCTCGCAGCAAAAAAACTGGGGAGCAGACTATCAAGTGCTCATGAATACTTATAAATCAATTATTAGGGCCAAATTAGATTATGGCAGTATAGTATACAACTCTGCAACAGCGTCTTCCCTCAAGATCCTTGATTCTATCCAGTCAGCTGCTCTTCGAATTGCTCTGGGAACTCTCCGCACCAATCCAGTAACCAGTATGCAAATAGAAGCCAATGAACCACCTCTTGCAATTAGACGTAAACAACTAAGTTTATCATATGCACTCAAAGTATCAACTATGACTAAATCACGCATTAAGTCGTATGTTTTCCCTACTAACAGCCACACAAGAACAAACACTGAATCAAGACGACAACCTTCGCCCTTCAATGTCAGAATATCCAAGTTCCTTGAAGAATTAAACCTAAATTTTCCTCCCATACTACTCGCAGACCATTCTCTTGATATCCCACCGTGGACAATTACCTTACCACAGTCAACTTCGAACTGAACAACTTAGTTAAAAAGTGACAGTCAGTCTGAAAGACTAGACTTTGTATCATTTTAAATGCTACAAATGTTGATAAATGCCAAAGACTCTTGACATGTTAGAAAATTATCTGCATAGTACTTATCTTGCTTATCTTGTTTCAAATTACTCGCGAACGGCAATTGCAAACCAAGGACAAAGCAAGGTCAAGCGCGCGGGATGCCGTCATGCTCACCAGAACGCGCGGGTACATGCCCCTTCCATCCAGTCTAAAAACACTTATAGTGGGCGATGTATTGTAGATAGAGATATGCTCTCAAGGACTTTTTTTGTAGAACTTTTCATGCTGATCAATTCTTATGCTCATAGTATATTGATATTTTATCGGTTTGCCCAGCGTAAGCTTAGGAAGCGCACGGACGCCAAGTTTGTTTTCGACTTTTTCACTGAAATCGTTACTGCTTGGCTTCCTTTGATCATACATAAATTATTTTCTACAGAATCTTTCCTCGAGATATCCTTTACAGAATGGTGTAAACCGCATCAAAATCCATCCAGTGGTTCTCGAGATTACCCGTGACATCCAAGAATCGGGGATTTTTGTCTTATACTAAGGAAGTAGAGATTGTCGGGGAACACATGCACAAAGCAGTACTATGACGTCACACACCTCAGTGCATCTGGGTACATTTCGTCCAGTCACCGTAACGTAACGCCAGACCCCAGCGTAACGACAAAGTCGACAAGATCATTTAAAATGATAAAAGCCAAACTGACAGATCACAGTACCATCGATTATTTCTTGAAGTCTCCAATAGATACCCAATGCACTGTGCTATTTATATTGATGGTTCGAAATATGATGAAAGAAATGTTTGTGGGATAATTTAACCTGACCATACCATGCTTTTTCGACTTCCTGAATCTTTCACTGTCTATTTTAATGAACTCTTTGCACTTAAACAGGCCATGAAATACATTTTGAATACAGCCAGCTGCAACAAGTAATTTTATTATTTACTCCGATTCACGAAGTGCATTAAACGCAATAGAGAATCTATCTTCGACAAACGTCCTTGTACAAGAAATTCAATTGATATTCCATAAAGTGGTGAAGCAAGGTAAACAAGTCATATTTGTGTGGGTACCCTCTCACAGAGGCATTCATGGCAATGAATCTGCCAATCAAGCGGCTAAAGAAGCCACACTTCTTCCTTTATGTGATCCTACAATAGCTACACCTCATACTGACATCATTTCCTACATCAAAAGAAAAGTATTCCAACAGTGGAAGAATCATTGGCTTAGAACTTCTACCAGTAAACTCCATGAAATAACATCAGGAACCACAGAACAATATCTCCATCATAAACTTTCCAGCCAAGATCAAGTTTTAATATCACGAATAAGAATAGGTCATACCAACATCACCCACAGCTATCTCCTCGAGAAGAAACAACTCAACTGTTGCTCAACATGCAACAGCGTACTGACTGTGCAGCACATAATATCAGACTGTGCTCTCTACAATCACTGGTGTCAGCACAACAGCATTCCCAAGAAGATATGTGAGGCCTTCTCATCTCTTTCACAGTTCAAAAAACTCGTCAAGTTCTTCAAAGACTCGGGACTTTATTTCAAAATCTGATTGATCAACTCATAGTGGTGGAACTTTTCTTTATTTCTAGTGTTCATTTTATGATTTTATAGTGTATTCAATTTAATGTAAGTTAAAGCGACTATAAATTAACCTAATAAAAAATAAAATAAAAAATAAAGTACTTCATAAGTTATCACATACACCAGCAATGGTGTGGTAAGCACTACCTAATGTACAGCGTGCACTAGGCTGTGTCGGCCGAGAGTACTCCCGAGTCCCACAGTGTGGGGTAATGTTACGAGAATAGCAGTATACTGTAGAAATGCAATGGTCAATGAGCGGCTGAAATACGAGGACAGTACAGGATATATACTACCTCGAACTATAGAAAGACTCGAATCAAATAAATTTCCTTTAAAGAATCGTAAATAACAAATAAAACAAATTATACCAAAAAAGATGTACAATCTGTCAAAGAATGTGCGTATTCTTGGTGCACAATTTTTGCTTTCTTGAGAGTTCTCGAGCTGAGAGCAAAAATCAAAGTGATGAGTAGATTAACTTTATAATCTTATTATATAATATGCTAAGGCTAAGGTGTATGTTTCACAAAACTCAACCTAATAAACCAGGAGTTAGAAGGTTTGGTTTGTACCAAAATCTTCCAAATCGTCTCAGTAGTACAGGAAAAATCTTGCATTTCTTGAAAAGTCAACGGAAATATATTTATTTTTTTATAAACTGCTTTTAAACAAATAAACACTACGATAGCCTTTGCGAGTTATCTGTCGCCTACAGCCCGTTTAGCACGAATGCCTGGCGGGTAGTCTGTACACATGGGACGCACACAACCCATTATGCAAGAGTTCTCGCACGGGTCCGTTAGTATATACATAACAACTGTCAACGCTGAAACAGGTTGTTGGGAAATGGCCAAAATAGTTACAAAAGCATGTGCTCATTCTTTGCTTGAGTCAGTGTACATAATGCATAGCTTTAATACAATATATTTATACAAAATATATTATTTATAAAAGTATTGAAATGTTAGAAGCCTAAGTAATCTATTATTAGAAGCTTTTTACAAGGTCAACATGACCGAATTAGATTGGGCGGGAAATTACCATTAGATTTCTAGTGCCTGAAATAAATTGCATGAATTATTTATACACTTAATAAAACACTTCTCAGATAAATGGGGGCCTAAATTGGTTGACTGGTTTCATTTGTCAAGTGAACAGCAGTGCTATTTTGGCGAAGCCGTGCTCGCTGAATCTAGCACCTAGACTGCATGGTCAGGTGCAGCAAGACCGGAAATCAAGGTTCGAATCCTAGTGCTGACATTGGCTATCCTGGGTGTGTTTTCCCCTTTTTTTTCTTTCCGCATACTCTCCACACAAACCTTATTTCAAGTCCCGAGGTGCTTGCCCCAACCCTGTCCATAATACAGTTGCACACGTTACTAAGGTCATCACATAAATACATGTTATCAGACAAATTCAACCCATACCCAACCACGTGGGCCTGATGATCAGATATCCCAAGCCCCTAAAATGAATTAATGACAACAGCTTAATGTATTTCTATGTCATGTAATTTGTTTTCCGTATTGATTGATTTGGTGTTAATGCGGATGCAGTCACGTGGGTTCAAATGTGAGGTTCGGTCGCGAGTTATGGATGTTCATAAATTACTTGTAGTTTAATTTAATTGAAAAGTTGCACAAAACATTTGTCGCTACTAGGTTAGACCACTGTCAGACAAAAATGACTGCTTGTACTACAATCAAGGGGGCCTGGGGCATAAGGTTTGTGCGAGTATGTAAAGCCTTATTAACAAACAAAAATGACTGCTTGTACTACAATCAAGGGGGCCTGGGGCATATGCCCCATATTAGGTTTGTGTTAGTATGTGAAGCCCTATTAACAAACAACATTTAACAAGTATGCACTGTTTAAACCTTTAGTATTGTCCTGATGTTATGGTGGCTGCTGTTTTGTGTCTAGGGGAACTTTTCACTCTTAAAGAATCGCGATCTATAGGCTACTACTACCAAAATTTAAGATGATTTTTTTGAAAAGTTTTTTTTTTTTTTTTTTTTTGATATTATATGCTATTACCTTTCAAACAAGCAGTAGAGCAGTTTGTAATATAGTTAGCGATTGCCAAATTTGTTATGAATAAATTGGTAATTTTTCTTTATTGATTGCCTGCTTATCACTGTTCTGATCTGTTATAACATGGCAAAACACACAGTTTGATTGGCCTGAGCCATATACAGTATTATCATGATTTGGTTCTCCCTATTCTGCACTGCACAGTAGACTCAATATTATAACCTGAGTGTCGATGAAGCGGTGCATCGTGCTTTGTTGTAAGTATGAGCATACTTCATGTCCTCTTTATTCCATAAATTGGTATTTGTTGGCTATCAGTGGTGGATTGTGGGTGATTAATCTTTCCCAGTGTAAGTCATATCTATAAATATAGCCTCAAAATAAGAGCTCTGGTCGTGCATGTGTTTTAACAACAAAAGCGCGACAAGTTCATCTGAAGCCCTGGAAAATATGGAACTACTAGGCTTCTCCTTGCCCCTCTAGTCATCATGCTACAAGATCTACTATTTACTGCCGCGAAAGGCGTGACTTGCACAGGTACGTCATCGGAAACCAATAAGGAGAGAGTTCATTCGTCATTGTCAAATGTTTTATTATTGTCATTCCGCCACCAGCTACCGCATGGTGAGCTTCATAAGGCAAGCTTTGTGGCTTTATCGCAGGCAGCTTTGTCCTAATAGCTGATGGTTTCACAACATTGTACACACTGGCCCTGGGTTGTGCGCGCGCGAGGATGAATTCCATGCAGTGTCGGTTGTACTTTCTTTATTTAAAAACTTCTGAGACTGTTTAAGAAATGTGTGTTAGGTATAGGCTGTGATTATTTTCCAATTTGCAGGATTATTTTTATGTACAATATTTTGTGTTAATTTCGAACTGTTATTGTTTCATTTCGAATAATAAATGTAACACATTAAATCACGCCATTCCAACAACTATGTTGTGTGTTATTATTTTACACACCGTCAGCAGTGGCTATGCTCGCTAAAGCGCAGCGTTCGGTCATGGGGCCAAGTTCTCTGCTGACTCGGTAGTCGCGTGGGTTCAAGCCCCACCGTCGACTGTCCTTGAAATGGTTTTCCGTGGTTTGCTATTTTCAACACCAGGCAAATGCTGGGACGGTAATTTCTGACAGGCCATGGCAGCTTCCTTCCACATCCTTGACCAGTTTAATTCATCTTCATCCATTCCATCTCTCATCTCGACGCGTAGGTCGCTCACGGGCGTCGTCTTGAAAGACCTATATTCGGCCTCTCAGGAGGCTTTTGTGTAGAGAATATGCAGATCAATCAAATGAGAAGGAAACCACTACGGCCAATTCCTCAGAAGCATTTAAACGTTTATTGATATGTAACATCTTTCCACTCGGTATCTGGATATTTTTGTGGGGATGATTTTGGAAAAGGGGCGGAAGGGGATGGGACGGAAACAATGAGCCGCGTGGTGGCGGAGATCGGTACAACGACGTACTGTAGGCCATGTGGCTATGGGGAATGTACAGTATATCGCATACAGTTAAGTTCAAGATTTGGAGACCCCATTTAAGATATTCCTACAATAAATCGATTTCAAGTTATCGTTCTTTGGTGTGAAAATATTAATTATATCATATTTGCTGAAAACAATTACGATTTATTAAATCTTCATACTTTTGCTGTATTCCTATTTAATGTAAGCACTCGATGTACTGTCGGCCATGTGGCTATGTGGAATCTATATCGCATCAACAAACACTCCAAACAACGTAGGGATTCAGTAAATTAACACCGACTACTAACAATAGTTGAAACATTGTTGGTCTAAACTCTAAACGTATCACTGGGAGGAACACATTTAATATACCTTCTGCACAACTAATTTTTAATTGCGCCTAAACTTGGCAGTGCGCTCTATTGGCAATTTTCAATAACATCGCTGGCATAGGTTCACTAACTGGCTGGTATAGAGCGCAGCTCGCATCAAGTAGGCAGTGGATTGCTCCCGCATGCCGTAGTTCAACTAGTTGAAGGTAGATGTCACTACTGCAGATCCATTGGAGAACTTTGTTTTAATTAAATATTTATTTTCCATTGCAAATTGCACAATATAACGCTCAATTGTATAACGCCTCAGTACTCAAAAAAACAATAAATATTAAAAAAATCAAGCAAAAAAAGAATACAACTCTGTTAGGATTAGAACCCCAGCCGGCCAGTTGAGAGACCATCGCTGTAACCACAGACCTAATTCTGCCCTCCCAAAATGAATGTTATCAATCGATTAAGATACAACATCTTAGCCAATAATGAATTTGACTAAACGATTTCTTCACTGGAGTATATTTCAAACAAAGTTCATTTAACACAAAGCTCCTATTATGTTTATATCTGTAGGCTATATTGCATGCAACATACTCAAATTAGTGAAATATAGTTCAGACGAGAGATCAGCTGCCATCTTGTCTGCAACCGAGACGGCTCAGCTTTTTAAAGCCACTTCTGCACTATGATATTACAATATACACTTTTAATTTTCCATTGCAAAATGCACAATATGTTATCAATCAATTAAGATACAACGTCTTAGCAAATAACAATAATGATTTATTATGGTCAGGATTAATTGGCACTGGAGTTTTACAAGTAGTTATTTCAATGACCAACAGAGTTCACTGTCAACAAGGGATTTGCACTCCCGGGACACACATAGTAGGATGTCACATTTTACACATCATATGCGACTATTGTAAGGCTCGTATAATTTTTGGAGAGCTTTTTCAATAATATTTCGAATTTTTTGTGCCAAGTGGAGTATATTTCGTGATTATTTGCGCAATCCATGAGATTTCGTAATATTTCCCAAGCTCATTTTGCTAAAATATGGTACTTCAAGTACCTAGGTCATATTATATAGACAAGAAAGGAGATATAAAGAAAGTTCGAGGTATCGCTATTACAAAAAATACGGCCCCTACCTATGATGGACGCATAGTGCCAGCGAGCGATGTAGACTTGGAAAATATATAAGCGGGAAATAACACTCATACAAAATTATTCACTCTTAAAAGCAAGTGATGGTCGGGAATAACATGAATTATTCTGGTCCATGCGTGTGCTTGCAATGGAAGTAAACTGCAGCCGTATATATGCCTACCAATTCTAAAAAGAAATAAGCATACTTGTACAAACGATGCCTTTCGGCAAATATTTTCTATATTGTTAGTCACCCTGATGTGATATTTCCCAATATGTAGTATGACGTATTTTGGTAAGGAAACAGAAAAAAAAAAAAAAAACAACATATGCACATACAGGTAGCTCATTGGCATCACTCGTGACGTCAATACTACTTGTATTTTGTGTCTTGTGATGGCCTTCTCAGTATGTGCTAGCCATGCGTATTGGTGAGGTGTGTCTGTACCAACTGACGAGCCCAATGGCACACTGGGGCAAAACGCTGACATTTTATGTTTGAGTTAACCGGACCAATATTATCATATTAATTGATAATACATCTGCTCAAACGGAAATAACATCATATTCCCATTCGGGAATATTCATAACCTATTAGGAACTAATGTATGTGCAACACTAAACATGTTTAATTTAAATAAATAGAAAAATCATGCTTAGGTACTCTCTTGACTGTGCACATTCACCGAAGTGTGTTTGGAAAAGAATAAGCTTGAAGGAAAACACATCTTATCTTTAGTACAGGATGCTCTGAAAATATTGCACAGTGTGTACAAATTGCTTTTTTCAATAAACCTAGTTTCTTTGTATTATTTTCTGTTCTCTTGCTCATCTTACACAGTCAAATGCCTGCACATCCAAAAACAACTTGAGGAACTCAATGTATCAAAAGTGACAGTCAGTCTGAAAGACTAGACTTTGTATCATTTTAAATGCTACAAATGCTGAAAAATGCTAGAAAGGCTGGAGGCTTCTCGCTTCGCTCGAAGCCAAAGACTCTTGACATGTTAGAGAATTATCTGCATAATACTTATCTTGCTTATCTTGTTTTAAATATGAATGGCTAGTGCAAACCAAGGGCAAAGCAAGGGCAAGCGCGCGGGATGACGTCACGCTCACCAGAGCGCGCGGGGACGTGCCCCTTCCATCCAGTCTAAGAACACTTATAGTGGGCGATGTATTGAAGATAGAGATATGCTCTCGCAGACTTTTTTGTAGAACTTTTCATGCTGACCAATTCTTACGCTCATAGTATACTGATATTTTTAACGGTTTGCCCAGCGTAAGCTTAAGAAGCGCACTGACGCTGTAACGATTCGATCCCATAGCTGTTATATTTAAAGGGTTATTCATTTATTATCATGTCATTATTCTTATTAATTAGTACATCGATGAGATGATTTTTATATCAGATGATTGTAAGCGGTTTTTATTATTATATTCGATTATATTTCTATTAATATTCACTTGTAAAGAGACGAAGTATTGTGCCCGTTTAGACCGGAGTCCGCACGACCACATATGCATTTTACCAATAATCAGTCAACACGAGAATCAAAATATCCCGGGGCGCCAGATGGGTTAAAGCTAATCGCAAAAACGACATCAAATAAAAAAAATGCTTTACTGATTTTTGGCTCAATGCAACAATAAGGATAGAAGGAGATTTAATTGGGTATGACACATCTGGTAAAATTATCTCAGTTTATTTTGAAGTTAAAAATCTGACTGCAAGGATGCTCAAAGCAGCATCATCCACGTGTGGCGATCCACACTCTTATTTACACACAATATACAGAAATTTTCCAAACACATTTGACAATCTTTTTGGAAACACAAGTCCGATTAATTAGTCCTGTAGACTGTGTTCCAAAATTATTAATATTTAATTCCAGTTCAAAGTTAATTGTCTATACTGAAAATATCGTAGATCACTGTTTGACTATTTACATGATATTAACACTCGTAGAATAAATGTTCATAGAATTTTTAAACTTTCACTTGTTTTTCCAGTTTCAAAAATATATCGTCGAAAATATTATTATCATAGAAGCAATACAAATTATTTACACATATTAATAACATCTGAAAAGTATTTGACCTTGAGCATAGCATCGAAGAACTGTGCGAAGCACAACAACAATTAATTGTTCTTCATACATTAAACATTCGAGAAGTGACTCGATTATGAACTTCAAGTTCCTAACAAAATACATGATTTCTGAATCATCAACTTGATCAATACATGGTTGAACCATTCAATTATTCAATTTTCCACTCGGAATCATTATTATAAAAAATATTTATATTCATGGCCATTTTTAGCAACTTTTACAACTTGCAATTCTTCGACAGAATGCGGAAATAAGAATTGTAGTTTTATAATGAATTCATTTAGTTCATGGCACTAGGATTGAAAATATCCTTCAAATTATTCGTGGTTAAAGAATTATTTTTAATTGGCAGTGGCCCATTCTATTATTTGTGTAAGAACACAATATTACAATAACAACGGCAAAGGTCTTCCTCTGAAGAAGAATAAACTACTATCATGACAAATCCGGGTTCTAGCAAAATCAAAGTCTAAATGGAATTCGTAAACAAGGTTGAAATAAGAACTGATGGTTTCAAAGAAATAACCTTCGGGTCATTCATACGACGAAATGTGTAGTTCCAATACTCCTACTATAAACCTGAGCCATCGAACCTGCTATTTGATTGATGCTCGAAAAAACCTCTTCATTCCTGCGACTTAAACATGCGCACCTGGGAATGGCATTTCAACTACTCCACACATATAAATTATCTTCCCAAAATTTATACAATAAATCAAGCCTCTGCTTGTTATCAACACTGGAAGATTAATAAACTTACAAGTTTATTTTATTTTACCATTCAGTTCAACCCGTGAATTTACCATACTTATGAAAATCTTTATTTCACTTTCGAGTGTATTTACGTCATGATTTTATATAAATACAAAAATATCCTATTTGATACAAATATCATTTGCTTCCCGTTTCATGCCTCTCCGTGTTATCTGAAAAATATACTTTGCTCAATGCAAATATCAACTGTTCAACCAGAAATGAAATGTTGGTTGAATGCGGGCTTGCGCTAACCACTCTCCTTCGGAAAATCTCCTGTTCCAAACTAGAAATGATTAAACTACTTCATAGGCTCTCTCTCAATACATATGATTATTATAAAATATAATATCCAAGAATTATTTAGAAAAATTATAAAAATTATTATTATTATTATTAGTGGATTATTATTATTATTATTAGTGGATTATTATTATTATTATTAGTGGATTATTATTATTATTATTTATATTATTTTAAATACGTTTAATTATCATCTCATTATGTGAGAATCCACATGTTCGAACCTTCGAATATGGAAAAAATATCCATTCCTCAACAAAAATAAATTTAACTTTTACAGTTACATCGGCTGATTACCGTGATTTCCCAAAAATATGAAAAATTCAAATAAATGCTCGAAATGCTCGGTCATCGATCCTAAACTGTTCTGAGTGCTGAAAATACTCAGAATAACTCTAATATGTCTTGCGTAAATCATTGCAAGATTTAAATACGAAGAAAAATAAAATGTGTTGGTCATCTGCAGAAAAATAGTTTGTTCCAATTAGCTAGGCATAATATAATTCAAATGTGGCTTACATTTCTTGATGGTCTTGAAGCGTAGTAAACCTGGTCTGTACCAGATTTATCCATAGACATGCCCTATTGGACAAGCATGTACAATCCTTGTATCGGCCGCCATTGTAGACCCACAATTCGTCTAGTCAGACATAGTGGTAGTATCTTTTGACGTTTGAATAAACTGTTGTTCCATTTTAATATGGGCTTCTATCAAAGCCATAACAGTTTGTTTAAATAGGGTCAGATCTAAGTGATCTCTTCTTAGATATGTCAGTTGTAACATAACTCACTGTAATCTTATCAGTACAAGAAAAACACTGACAGTCTAAGCAATTAACGGCTGTTCTGAAGATCGTTCCCTGGGCATGGTTTATTAATATCACCATCTGCCATGCGCTAAGCAACTTGCAGTTTCCCTTGCGTAGACTAATGAACGCCACCGTTATAGACTAGTCTTCAGTGTACTGACAGATCGAAGTGGTTAACTAGTTACAAATATGAAAACTGACTTGAAATGGATTTAAATATCCAAGTATTATGTTACTACTGGACTGTGACAAAATACTATTTTCTAGACAAAGTCTAGCATATGTCCTTGTGAAATATAAATATTTCCACCAATGTCTGTAGAAAAATCAATCACCTCAGTGATTCTCCTCACCAGAAACTTACTAAGTTCCAACTCGTAGCGCAGCACTTTTCGTGACTATCACGACTTTCAAAAGAACTTCTGCGTAGATCCGGCAACCATGTGCCTTGGCTCAGCGTAGATGCAACTTGCTCGCCAAGTGCTTGTGTTAGAATGAGCTGAAGTTGCTTCGGCCAGCTGGCTTTTATTCAAAACTGTCAGGGTCACGCGTCATCACCTGATATCTAGAAATCCTCATATCTCTTGAATCCCTGGTCCGATTTACTTGATACTAATTGCATTCTCTTTCTTTTGGCCGTGCCAGTAATCTGATCCCAGTCTCAAGTCTCTACTCCATAGTTAACTATTTAATCAATAAATAGCCTCCACCTCTGCTATTACTCGCTACGTCACTTGACATCCAACTATCGGTAAATTATTTCCAAATGCTTCGAGAAGCAATGTAGCGCAATATTCAAATATCTCAACTTTCAAAAGCGGCTACAGCCTTTCCCTTGATATCTAGGTGTCTAAATCTTGGAATACCCATTCCTAGAGTTGGGCACAGTATTACATGTTGCAAATATATATACATATATTGCAACTGGTGTGGCAATAAGGACCAACCCTATGTGTCACATACAGAATGATGCAGTAGTTTTGTCACCATAGCAAGCCCTCATTGTCTCGAGATGCTGAAACCCACATGAGTAATCGTCACGAGTGTGACCATCTAGTTCCTTCTGGAAGGAATAGAACATAATATGTCTGGTGCAACAAGATACGTCACTACTGGAGCCAAGGTACGCGTCAACATATTGCAAATTATTGTGGCATGAGGGAGTCACGAGTTTATGAATGGACGAGACCCAGGTAGAAGGGGTGACTTGACTATGAAGAGAAGGAAGTTGGGACACCACGTGACAAGGAATATATAAACCCACACCCGCCACTACAGAGTCATTAAGAAACGACGAGTCATTAGGGAACGACAAGTTATTCACGGACAGCTCTCAATTAGCAGTGAACTTCCTGGTTTAAGAATGGACTAAGCAAATATTCATACAGGACCATGCTTGGTCAATATAGGAATCAACATGCAATGACTTAGAGATCACTACTACAATAAATCTATAGAAGGCAACAGAATGGATCGTGGTATGCTGTATCTTACGATATATTACAACATTTTTACATACTTGACGGAGTATTAAGGTGATCTGTCATAACCTTAAATATAACGAATCTTCGACTGGGTGAGCAAGCAATTAAATAAAACTATCGTCTCTATTATCATTTAACTTCAATTAATATTCAATTCATTTTAAATGTTCATTTTCTTTTAAATAATTAAACTGCAGTTTTAAATTAAATTCTTTTTTTTGTAACTATTAATATTTTGTTTTTGATGCAATAAATTATTTCTTTAACTTCATGACTATAACTTTTCTTGTAGTTAGCACATACTATAGGCAAATTCAACTACTCCTTAAAAATAAATACTGAATGGTTAGTCAACTCTGTTACACTATGGCCCGGGTAGGTGGTCTCGACTCTACTGCTGACTGCCGAGGATATATTTAATAAATTTCGATTCACTGTCTTAAATAGGGATCTGGCGCTCAACACTTATTATATCCTATTACACTACAAAGGTAAGGTCACACCACAGTGTATTTATTCTTATTATCATGTTTGTTTATTTGGACCCATTACATTTGTCACCACATCGTTTGGGCAATATCGTATTCTCTGTTATATTAGAAACGTTACAACGCCAAGTTTGTTTTCGACTTTTTCACTGAAATCGTTACTGCTTGACTTCCTTTGATCATACATAAATTATTTTCTACAGAATCTTTCCTCGAGATATCCTTTACAGAATGGTGAAAACCGCATCAAAATCCATCCAGTGGTTCTCGAGATTACCCGTGACATCCAAGAATCGGGGATTTGTGTCTTATACTAACGAAGTAGAGATTGTCGGGGAACACATGCACCAAGCAGTACTATGACGTCACACACCTCAGTGCATCTGGGTACATTTCGTCCCGTCACCGTATCGTAACGCCAGACCCCAGCGTAACGACGAAGTTGACAAGATCATTTAAAATGATAAAAACCTCCAATCATTAAATACAGTAATTAGCCGAAAACAACAAAAACATGCAATTGGGATTGACATTTTTCAGTTGACTTAAAAGTTGCGATATCAATTGTCAATAAGGCACACTGGAAAATGGCTTCAATGCTTTCTATAAAAAGACTTGAGTTCATCATATGTAACACAGCTCTTAACCTCCGGTTTGATCAGTTGACTAATAAATTGATAATATGAGTGCAGATATTTTATCAGTCCTCTAGAATCTATGAAACAGAATTTGGTTAGCCAATAAAAATATTACGAGTACTAATATCATTAGTACGTGTTATGCAATGGGGCCCAGGAATAAAACCTATGAAAGATGCAGCTTTGCAATGCTTGGTGTTTCAGGAATGGTAAGGAGTAATTATTCTCTCTGGTGGAATGAAGAACATCATGAACACTTGTTTCAATTAATTTTTGAAACTCCAGTACTTCGAACACATTTTATAAAGCATGTTATTAATTTGTCTTAAAAAATAGAGGTTCGTAACAGTATCAACAATGAGTTGTCATTCTGTAACAGTTGAGTCTTGGGCACACTATCTTCCAGAGTTTCCTTACACATCACATACTCTACCATTTGTCTATCTTCCCCAGCCACCACCACCTCCGCCTCGTCCATATCCTCCTCCTCCACCACCACCACCTCGTCCAAAACCTCCACCCCCTCGCCTGAAACCACCGCCACGCCCTCCTCCCCTTCCAAACCCTCTTCTTCCACTATGCCCTCCAAATCCTCTTCCTCCACTGCGTCCACCACGACCTCCTCCGCCTCTTCCACCTCCTCGGCCTCTGCCGCCACCACCTCGTTTCTGGACGGAACCGGGAGGTTGTGGAAGAAATCTCTGAAGTGGTAGCAGTTTATTGGGATCAATAAATAGCTGAAATGAAGAGAAAACATCTTAGTAATGAAACATAACTTCAATTTAATTTTACAGGCACAGCAACGTTAATGCATGAAATATTTATTCAAAAGACAGTCCTGAATAAAGTCGACAAGTGATAAAGGTGAGGTTTTTCTCTCGAAAAGGAAAGAATACACCACAACCTTCAGAAGGACACCATGTCTGGAGTTGAAATCTGGTAAACCACAGAAAATCATTTCCAGGATGGCTGATGGTAGGATTCAAACCCACTTACCTCTGGGTTCCATTTTAAAATGGCCTACTGGCCAGCACTTAATTGTGCTGAAATATCCTAGTCGATGTTAGCCAGCCAGCTGAAAAAAACAAAAAAACAAACGTAGAATGCCAAGAAAGTAATACCAATAAACAGCAAACACACAAATTGTGCTGGGAATAGAAAGTAGTATGAATAAGGTTTTATTAGTTTAGTTGGTATTCTGCCCGAAGGCAGGTCCGTGCCTCCAAAGAAGCTATCCTCAGCCGGAGTTTACTTGCGGTAGGGTGGCTAGGACCTGTCCGCTTACACTACCGGTATAACATCGTCAGTGATGTATGTCTCTATGAACAGATAACAATGCTAGACCGTTGAGTCTGTTTTCGGAAGTAGAATTTCTTAAGAGTATGTTTTCAACCAACTCAAAACTCCGTTCGGCGGTAGCTAGAGACGGGCAAAATTGCCAAAAGTTTGATGAGGGTATAAAAGTCAGAGAAGAAACTTTTGTCACTCACTTCAAGGGCACCAAGTGGAGACTCGTACCACATTTTTCCAAAACCGAAGTCGGCAGTTTCCACTTAAGCAACAGAACAGCAGACTATAAACTGGAAGTCCTCCGAAAGAACAACACAGTGCTTCCCTACGAGAGTCACCCAAAATATCTAGGAGTGACTCTGGATAGGACTCTATCCTTCAAGAAACATTTGGAAATTTCATCTCAAAAAGTAAGCACACAAATCCAAAAACTTTGCAGCACTAGTTTGGGAGCATCAGCAGATACGCTTCGAACTTCTGCGCTCAGTTTAGTATATTCTACAGCTGGATATTGTGCGCCGGTATGGATGACCATTCCCACGTTTTGAAGGTGGACACTCAGCTCAACACATCCATGAGAACCAACTGCGGTTGTATAAGAATTCCACTCTACTGTCACCCAACACTCAGCCACATAGCCCCTCCGGTGTTAGGAAGACAAGATGCACTGAGAAAGGAATATTCTAAAATATTGAACAACCCTGCACTTCCAATCCACGGTGACATTCCCGCTCTGTCAGTAAACCGACTCCGGTCCAGGAATCCACCCTTGCGACTGGCTCAACAGCTTGTTCATAGTAATTTCAACATTGCAGATAAATGGTGTGAAACATAGACTAGATATGCCCCACTCGAAGTACTTGATCTCATTCATCCCATAAAGAAAACCAAGGGCTTTGAACAACCACGACATGTACGGAAGACTATTAACTGCATCCGTACTGGACATGGAGTTAGTGCATACAACCTGCACAAATGGGGGAAGAGGCCAGACCCCTGATGTGATTGCGGTACATCGAACCAGACCATCAGGCACATTGTCGAAAATTCTAAACTAAGAGCGTACATAGGTGACCCTAATGACTTTTTCAGTGCTACACCATCAAGCCTCAACTGGATAAATAGACTGGACATAGGTTATATTAAGGTCGATATCTGTTCTTGTATATACTTTCTTTCTTTCTTCCTTCCTTCGTTTTGCCCACTTAGGGAGCGCGTTTGAACTTGTTGACTTGGGTTGATGGTGTTTTCCTCTTCTTCTCCTCCCAAAAATTCACTATGCCCCTTCTTACGTTTCTCCATCCATGTTTTTCCAGTGGTCTTTTTAGCATTTTCGGTGAAAGAGTGATTTGTAACTAGAGTTCGAAAAGTCTTGCGATTCATGATTATATCTTCTGTAATGTATTCCTTTAAGTCCTGTTTGATTTCTTCTAACCAACTGATTTTGACCTTCTTTGAATTATATATATCAAGCAGTTTTTTTTTTGCATATCTGGGGCTGACGATTCTGCAGATGTGACCATAAAATTTCAATCGTCTCTTAAGCACGGTATCAGTGAACTTATTGATTACTGCGAACAAGTCTGTGGTTTTCCTTTTAATCCATATACCATTAACATAAATGGGGCCATATATTTTCCTGAGAATTTTACGTTCCTGGATTTCGATTTCACCAATTTGAGAGTGGCCTCCTAGAGATATAGTTTTGGAGGCATACAATGCTTCCGGAAGAACAACTGTCTGGTAGTGCCATAGTTTTACATTTCGTGACATCACTCTTCTGTTATAGTGATTCCATGTTATTCGATATGCTTTCTGAAGTTTGGTAGCTCTTTCCAAATTAGCTTTCCTGTCCAATCGGTCCAGATGGTACAATAATTTCTCCTAAATATTTGAAGGAAGGTACATGCCTAATTATTCCACAGTTTGTCTGTAGTGGAGATCTTGCAATATTCTGTTGTCCATTACTATGAAACGCGTCCTCTCATACGATATTTGGAGTCCTGTCTTTGATGCTAACTCATGTAACTTCTCTATGGCATACTTGGTTTCTTCACTAGTCTTGGTAAAGATACCTAGATCATCAGCAAAAGCTAGGCATTTTACTTTCATTTACTGTCCCAGAGTACCAATGCTTATGCCTTTGATGTTGTTTCCCCACTCCCTGATGACTTTGTCTAACACTAAGTTAAAAAGCAGAGGGGAGAGGCCGTCACCTTGTCGAACTCCTGTATGTACTTCGAAAGGCTCTGATAGTTCACCTAGAAACTTCACTTGAGATGTTCTGTCAGTGAGAGTCTGGCGGATTAAATCCCTGGTCTTCCTGTCAACTCTGAGCTCTTCTAGGAGGTACAGAACCAGGGGCGTAGCTACAATGGGGTAAGCGGGGCACCGCCCCGGGGCCCCTGAGGTCAGGGGGCCCCCAAACACTAAAAGAAAAATACAAATAAGTAATAAATAAAAGTAGTACTAGAAAACATATTTGAGAATTCAATTTAGATCAGGGGCCCCAATTGTACGGAACTACGCGTCTAAACTTGTGTTTAGAAACTAGTCACGTTCAGTGCAATCTGTATGTAATGTATATCCATCCATCCATTTGTGTGGTATTCTATGAGTATTTTTTGATAGCCGGGCGCCCAACCCAGCCACCGGACAGACAATGCATTGTTCCCCATTCAGTGCATGACCATGACTCATCGTTCCACCTCTTCCCCCTCCACTGCCACATCACACCACAGCAGTGCACAGTAGCAGTAGTGTAGATGGTACGTCACCACAGCCGTTCCCGGTTAGGTGGCTGAATTGCACTCATTCCAGGTTCCGTATTGACCATGTTAACATGAAGCATAACATAAATTTTCTTAAGTAAGTAAGTAAAAAGTATTGATTTGGCGAGAAATTTATGTTATACTTCATGTTAGGTGGCTGAACTTAAGTTGTGGCTTGCATTGTGCTATTTTTTTTAACGACGCTATGAAACGTACTTATGAAAGTGGAGCTAAAGTAGGAAGGATAAAAGAAAAATATGAGGAGACGGTTCGTGCTTGTACTAAATCGTTAACTGCATGGTTGCACCTACACACTCAATCGGGTTTAGAGTACGTTTCGGTGCAGAAACAAGATCAAAATGAAGAAAATGAAGGTAAGAAGAAACCAAAGTTAACTTTATTGTAAAAGTGTTATAAGTTGTTAAGCAAAGTAAAATTATTGTTATTAAGACTTCCATTAATAGTCTAATATGGTCAGGACGTAATATTTTATAACAAGCTAATATCATATTACGTTAATATTATATAAAGCATAGAGTGTGTGATAAGAAACAAACAATTAAGAGGTTTGCGAATTGCGACGGTTGATTCACCTCACTTGGACTGAGCACATTTGTTTGTTTTTCATTTCACATTAAAAATCACACTGTATCGGGTATACAGTATGCATCGTTTCAACGGACGACTATGTATTTTATTTTTCAGATGTTGACGCTCATCAACAGTCTGAAGTAGCCTACATAAAATCGATGTTCCGACCACTCATAGTGGCCTTTCATGTCTTGATCAGCCAGTCGATAATAACAAGGATGCAGTAAGCTTTGCTGAAACTGGACACGCTGAAAATTATATTTTGCCAGACAAAATTGAATTTTCCAGTCCCGTCAATAATCCAGAAATGAAAAGGTTAATCATAGCATCAGGACCTTATCAACCTCGTGGTTCCTTTCCAAAACAGCCTGATGGACGAGGAAGTAAAAGATCATTTTCAACTAATTAACTTACTACAGTTTTATATCAGGTTCTGGGATGAAATGTAACAGACTCTGGCATTGCTATTCGCAAAAGTTAGACCGTGTCTACTGTCAACCATGTTGGCTGTTCCCACAACATTAAGAGAACACTTTCGGTAGTACGGGACTAAACGACTGGAAACGTCTTTATGATAGAATTAAAACTCATGAAGAATCGAATGACCACGTATTTTCTGGTGTTATATTTGAGAAATGAAGGAGTGATGAAACAATGAGTGATGCTTTAGAAAAACAGGTTAAAAGAAGGGAAAAATTACTGGAGGAATGTTCTAGAAAGAAAATATAATGATTCATTAACTTTGGCCACCTGTAACCTTGCTTTCCGCGGAAGAAGTAGTAAAATGGAAGATCCAAATAAAGGAAATTTCTTGTCTATAATAGAACTTCTGTCTGACTATGACCCTGTACTAAAAACCCTTTTGCAAAAGCCAGCAGGAAGTGTAAACTAATTAAGCCCTAGCATCCAAAATGAAGTTATTTCTTTGATGGCAAATGAAGTTCTGAAAGAAATCAAATATAAAATACTGAGCTCTCCTTTTTTCTCTGTTATTATGAATACAACTCAGGTTATAAGTAAAGTTCATCAGTTCTTAGGTTCGTCAAAGTGGTAAATGATGAAAAAAATAATCCCAAACAAATAAAGATTTGCGAGATGTTTACTTCTTTTACAAAAGTTGAAGATCAACGTGCATTTGGTTTGATACGTAGAATAGTGGAATCTATAAAAGATAAAGGTCTTGAATTGAAAATATGTCGTGGCCAAGGTTATGACGTCGTAAGCGTAATGAGTGGAGTATACAATGGAATGCAGAAAAAGATTCAAGAAGTTGTGCCACATGCCTATTTTGTACATTGTGCAAGTCACAATTTAAATATGGTGTTGAAAGACGCTGTAGAAGACAATCGTGAAATATCACCGTTTTTTTGAGGATGTACAAAATGTCTACAACTTTTTTGACACGATATAAAACACTAGCTGGGGCTGCAAGATGCATCTGAAAATGCAAACATAACGATAAAAACACTCAACCCATCAAGATGGTCAGGAAGGTATGAAGCAGTTTTTTCTTTAAAGTAGAGGTTTGGCGATGTATTTAGAGAGCTATCCAAACTTATTTTGACAAGTAATAAGACAAAAGAAAGGAATGATGCAATAGGATTGAAAAAGAAAATTGAAAGTTTTGAATTTGTGCTTCTGTTAGTTGTACAAACAAAGATTTTGCAGCAACTGAACATCGTATCTAAATGTCTCCAAACTGAAAATATGGATATTGTTTCAGCTTTTGATCTATTAGGTGTTACAGAACTAAGAAATTCATTTTAGGACCTTGTAAAAGAAGCTTCAACTATGGGCTCCAAGTGCGGAATATCCTGTGAGTTTTCTGAGAAAAGACTAAAGCAAGTTAAAAAGCATTTTGATGAACTGAGTGTAGAACACCGATTTCTCAATCCTGAAGCTAGATTTCGGGTTACTGTGTTTTACCCCATGATTGATACAATTATGGCTCAGTTAAACAGCAGATTTGAAGGCATGAAGTCAGTTTACAAAGTTGTTCAGCTTTATTTCTTGAACAATGCTTCAGATGACGAGCTGATTACAGAGGCAAAATGTTTCGCCGAGACTTTTTCTGATGATGTGTCGCCAACATTTCCTTCACAAATTTCCAGCGTGCATGCATCTTTTCCCTCTAAAATTAAGAAAATGTCGAGTGTTAAGCAACTAATAGACCTCTACATTGAAAATCACTTTCTGGTTGCAAGTTATCCTGACGTGTGTACTGCTTGTTTTATGTTCTTGACTGTAGCCTACCTATCACAGTGGCTAAAGCAGAAAGATCTTTTTCCAAGCTGAAAATTTTCAATTCCTAACTAAGAAGCACAATGAGCCAAGACCGTTTAAGTGGGTTGGCGCTTGTATCGATTGAAAATGAAAGAGCTCGAAAACCTAACTTCTCACATGTAATTAACATGTTTGCAGATGCAAAGAGTAGGAAAAAAAGTTTAGTGTAAATTTGGTTAGTTGATAATTTTTATTTGTTTTAAATAGTTTGTTTAAGAAAAATAACTCAACAAAAAGTGTTGTTAAATGAGTAAAAATTTATAAATTTATTTTATTTCAAGTTATTTGTATAATACATTTATAATTTTGAGCTTTCGACCTGGCGTGTATTTTATTTTTAAAGCCGAGTACTTCATAGACGATCCTATCTGTTCCCTTTTGTTTTCTACTCGAGCTTCATTATTGTCAGTAATAAAAGAACAAATAAGTGTGGTGTGTGCCTATAATATAAATTTACATGCAGTTTTCTTCTCTTTCTAATTGATATTTGTGTAGACGTAGTTTTCTTATTACGATATCACAATTTCACAAATTCAAAAGCTATAGCTATTATTTATCATAATTATTTAGCACATTTTATGGACCCAACAGCCAAAGTATAAATTAAATATTTCTAGAAAATGGGAAGTGGCAAGGGGGGGGGGGGGGGGGGAATTCGAAAAGTGCATAAAGTCACTTTGATAAGTTCTTATCATCAAACATTATTACGGTAATATTAAAGGCCTGCAGTTAGGTCAGGTTTTCAAAAGATAGTGAGGGGGCCCCATTTCAACTTCTTGCCCGTGGCCCCTTCAGGTCTAGCTACGCCACTGTACAGAACAGTTTGTCTGTCAATAGAATCATACTCCTTCTTAAAAATCCACGAAGTTGACAAATGTGTTGGTACTGCGGCGTATCCTTAATATCATCTTTAGGCTCCAAATCTGCTCCGAACATGATCTACCTTTCCTAAAGCCTGCCTGGTATTCACCAATCAAATGGTCAGTTTGTTTTTCAACTCTGTTTAAGAGCACTTTAGATAATACCTTGTATATAATTGGTAAAAGTGATATACCTCTGTAGTTGTTGAGGTCCGCTCGGTCGCCTTTTTTATGCAACGGATGAATAATGGCATTCTTCCAGTCCTTCAGAATTATTTCGCTCTCCCATATTTCTGTTAAGAGTGTATGAATTCTCCTTATGAGAATGCCATACTCGAAATAAATAAATAAATAAATAAATAAATAGGCACTTGTTGCTGTTCTTGGTAGGTCCTTAAGAGCGAAGGCACTGGAGAGTAATAAGAGGTTATGTTGATACACATAAGATCAGAGCAAACTGATTGTCGCACTATTTCTACCGTCGTCTCGCTTTGCAACGTTGCCATATGTCACTTAGTAACAATAGTACATGATAAGTATATTGGTTTTTGATGTTTTAATTCATAAATTAGGAACACATAACATTGCTTTAAAGTTTATAATCATACAAATATTCAATTGATGATTAAATTTCTTTAGTTATGTTCTGTATTATGTACCATGGGGGAAAACCCATACTCCATAAGAAGTCGCATATTTGTGAAAATATCTTGCATACAGTAAGTCGTTAGTTAGTCGGTTATTGAGGTTTTAAGGGGCTGAACTACGAGTTCATATGCCCCTGAAGATTATGACGAAATACTGCATTTTATTTTTTAGACCTACAAACATTATATTTTGTTGGTTTGTATACCTCAGTATGGTAACAAATATCTGTACTATTCTTTGGTATAAAATTCTAGACTTTTGAAACAACGAATAATTTTGGATCCTTGTATACTGTATTGTTCAAATTAATTAACAGCTTCATGAGCCTTGACTTCTTCCCAAAATATAACCATCCCAAAATTTTCATTATAATCGGATCGCTAATCCCTGTCAAAACTTTTCGATAGTCTATGGCCCCATCTGAATTTCTGAGCATAGAGTTAGTTTGAGCCTGATGACTGATAGTGCTTTGCAGGCTTAAAGCGACACAGTTTTTCAGGGGCTATCGTCTTTATTTCACCTTCTAATTTTTGGACTATTTTTGATTCTTCCTGAATTATACAATTACTATGACGCAAACTTTATCTTCTATCTCTCTCTTGTTTAGGAGTTTGAATTTTATGAAAGACACACCTTAGTATTTTATATATAGAGATATAGGGTGTTTATACTAAACGGTACAATTAAAAACGTAATGATAATTATTTTAACATTTTATTTCAAAAATAATATTGTATTGTATAAACAAATAAATTACAGTATTACAGCAGTTTTTACAACTATAACTCTCATTCACTCGAGCATTTTAGCAATGCTACGGTTGTTGGGTGCCCTCTTTTCTATCCACTCCTTGATTCCAGGGAGTTCGTGGACCTTCTTCTGAAGAGCCACAGTCAGGAGTGAGGCTTTCTTCAATTTCTCAGGGATGATTTCTTCTAGTATGTCCAGGAATGCCACCAGGTAAATATCATCCCACGAGAGCTGAAATGAGAAAAGTTCGTAAAAACTTAGCATAGCATCATCATCATCATTTATCATTGTTATAGGACTATTTGCTGTAGCAACTCAACCACTTTTGGTGTAAAATGTTTGAAACCGTTTACTCCAGTGTTGCCACACGATTTTTGTCGCAAGTAGACATCGGATATTCATACAGCTTCTTTTCTTTCCATGGGCATACTTAAGAAACCTACTAACAGACAACATTTTTGCATACCAGATTTCATTCAATGACTCAAGAAGATCTTTTGGTACCTTTCGACAATTTTGTTCAAGATATCATTTATGGTTTTTAGTCAGCAGTATCACAAGCAGGCTACTCTGAGCATCAGAAGTCTTCCAGTCGAGCGCTATTTTAAATATCTAGGGAGTATCGTCACTGACGGTTTAGATCCCGATGTTGAAATCAGAGTCGCATAGAAATGGCACGTAGTGTATATAGAAAAAAAAATGTCATCTTACTTGAACAATGACAACTTAAATCTGAAACTCCGTCAAAGAAGGGTAACTTATGTCTGGTCGACACTCCTATATGGTGTGGAGGCTTGAACTTTGAAGGCTAGCACCATGAACAAATTAGAGGCATTCGAAATGTGGATACATCGAAGAATGCTAAAAAAAACTTGGACCAATGAAGTTACGAACAAAGATGTCCTCAGAAGAGCAAACAGTGATCCTCAACTTTTGTCTGCAATTAAATGTCGCAAGACTGCCTACTTAAGTCATATAGCCTACTTAGAAGCCAAAACGATCAGCTGTTTTAACTAATATTGCAAGGCAAAATAGATGGCGGCAGCTTCGAAGGTGTAGTTGGTAGCACGCTGAGCTTCTATGCCTGACCAAAGTCGTCTGATTTTTTAAGGGGTTAAGAATCCCTCAGTATGCCTTCCTTCTGAGGGGAAGTAAAGCCGGCGAGACCATGTCATAGATTTATGGAATGTAAAGAACCTTCCACTAACTACACTTACGTGAAGCTAAAATTTGTAGGTTAGATTTGATTAACGCTCTAAGTTCCAACGTTCGTTGCCAGGAGCAGGTTGTCGTGGCATCTAGTCACCAAGTTTGCAGCTAGGTGTCTTTGACGGTAGCAAAAGTAGGAACTACTTGAAATTGATTGTCTGCAGTCCTTACCTGAATTACAGATAACACACACTAATACAGTCATCACAATTAACAACGATTATCAGACAGATTCTACACTCACCCCAAGTGCACGGGGCTACATGACCGCATTATTGCAGCCCCTAAACTGAGGAACCAACCAAAATAGATGGCCGACAAGGACATGGCAGAAGACAAATGTCCTGGCTTCAGAACATCAAGGCGTGGTCGGGGATTCGATCTCCAGGAGAATTGTTCCGGCTTGCGGAAGATAGAAACGCCTTTGCCATGATGGTCGCCAGTGTTCGGGGGACCGGACATGGCACTTGAAGGAGGAGAAGAATTATAAGAAGAAATTCAATAATCCATCATCATCATACTCATTTCAATTCCCCCGCAATCTGAGTAGAATTTGTGAACCTCTTCTACTGTTGTCACTCCAAAACCACTTTGTCTTTGAAGATGGTTTTGACATCATCCCTCCTCCCAATGTCTTCTTTTATTACATCAAACCACCTTCTTCTTGGTTTTTCTCTCCATCTTCTAGAAACTTCTACCTCCATCCACTTTCTCGCCACTCTTCCATTAATATAAACAGAGGGATATGCTAACACACGCTACATGACGTTATCCAATTCACCGTGGTTTTCAAACGATGACTCCAGCACTACTTCAACAGTTAATACATACGTGGATCTCATGAAGCAATAATTATTTCACAGCTTCAATTCGGAAGAAATGATATTTCGAACAACATAATACACTCCATTTAACAACGACCTTTCTTTCCCATTGGAGAACTTCAAGTTAAGTTGACCATCTGTTGTTGTTATTGTTTCCTATGGCTAGCCCGAATTCCAATCCATCAGCTTTCTTGCGTTCCAATAGAATTGTGTGAGGTTTCCTGAAGTTCTAGCAGTTGACCATCTTTTCGAACTAAAAAAAAAACTGTACATAAGAACAAAATTATTGGACACAAAGAATTTCAAAATGTCATCATAAGATTAATTTATAATATTTGTAAAGGAAATAGAAATACTAATATCTTTACAAGAATATTAGTTATCGGAATTTTAGTTCTTCATACGAGTATCTATTCAAGATTAATGTTATTCCTGTCAGCTGTCCATATTTTCAAATTAAAGCTCCTATTGTTATGGATCTGATTTTTAAATTCCTCTTTAAAAAAATGCGCATATCAATACGTATCATGAATAGAGTTGCCAGACGTTCCGTTTTACTCAGAACAATTCCGTTTTCTCTTGTTTTGTTCCGTGTTCCGTTTTAATCTTTAACGGAACGCCAAATATTCCGTTTTTTTTGTTGTTAATTTGATAATATATTCAAATTTGCACCAATTTTCAAATATCCCACTTCAGAATTGATTGTAATATCTAACTTGTTTTGTGGTAATACAGGTGCAAGTTTAAAAGAGAAAATGATTTCTATATCTATATCAGATAGATGGGTACATGTTATAGATTTATTAGGGGCAACAAAATTAAAGAATATCTTTGTCCGTGTGAAGGTAATACTCAGCATTTTCCCATCCAATGCTTTTACAGAGAGAGTTCTTTCTGTCATGAATAACAAATGGAGAGATGATCGCTCCATTAGTTTGATAAAACGAGAATTGTTCTTATATTACAATTATGACAAAAATTGTAGTGAATTTTATCAGAAGGTACTTACAAATAAAAAATCCTTGCATAGGGTCGTTCAAATGAAAAGTATTTGTAAGTTGCTGGTATTGGCTGGTCATTTCGTTCACACTAAAACATGCCTCTTAGCCGTGAAGAAGCTGCACAGGCAGTTGCATTGGTGGAGGATGGCCGCAGCTTCCGTTATGTTGCTGAGGTCACTGGATCATCTCTCGGTAGCATACATCGTACAATGCAACGTTACAGAGAGCTCTGAACATACGACAGGAGACGAGGGTCAGGCCGTAGAAGAAGCACAAGTGCCAGGGATAACAGATTTCTCACCCTCAAAGTTCTGCGTGATCGGCATACCACAGCAGTTCAGGCACGAAATCAACTGGAAAATGTCAGAAATGTGAGAGTGAGTGAACGAACAGTAAGAAGAAGGTTTGAAGAAGCTCATCTTTGGTCCAGGGGACCTGCACGTGGACCCTCACTCGAACGGCATCACAGAGAGGCGCGTCTTCGCTTCGCAAGGCAGCATCTGGGATGGATCCACGAGCAGTGGCCCTCTGTTCTCTTCACTGACAAGAGTCACTTTAACCTTAGATCTCCTGATGGAAGAGAAAGAGTGTGGAGAAGGCGCGGGGAGAGGTACAGCCCTGTTGCTTTCTCCTCCAGGACTCCATTTGGAGGTGGCTCAGTTATGGTGTGGGGTGGCATCAACGTTATGGCCCGCACTGAGTTGGTGTGCATCGATCACGGGACGCTCAATTCCCAAAGGTACATCGAAGAGATCCTGATGAACCATGTGATGCCCTTTGCGCCTTTCATTGGTCAGAATTTCATGCTGATGCAGGATAATGCCCACCCTCATACTGCTCGCTGTGTTGTACAATATCTGCAGGAAGTGGAGATTCAAACCCTGGACTGGCCAGCTCGTAGTCCTGACTTGAACCCCATCGAACATGTATGGGATACGCTTGGAAGGATCGTCAGACAGCATGACCACACCACCTTGGCACAACTGAGAACATTGCTGCTGGAGGAATGGGATCGCATCCCGGCAGATGCCATTCAACGAGTTGTGAACAGTATGCCTGAGCGTTTACAAGCTGTCATAGATGCTAAAGGTGGAAACACCCGTTTTTAGTGACCAGTGTTCTCTTGCAGAGCAGTGCAAAAATTAATACTGTTTTGTTTGGCAATACGTTTGATAAACACCAGCCCAAAAGAGCATTACTAAAAAATAGAAAATGTAAGATTTGCAAAATGTAACGAAATTTGTGAGTTAAAGCGAGTTGTAAAACATCATTCGGTATTTTCTGTTGCCAACCATCTAAATTTACATGAATAATGCAAATATTGGAAAACCGACACATTTTAGTGGAATAAATTAAGAAATTACATAAAAAATTAAAATGTTCCACTTTTTTTGCCGGTCAGTGTATATATGTTAAAGAGGATAGGAGCCAGAACACTACCTTGAGCAGGGGCGGATTTAACTTTTTGGCGCCCCTAGGCAAAATCTTTCTCCGTTCTTTTCTTTCAGCAAACGTTTTGATAATATCCTCAAATTCCATATCTGACATTAATTCTGCTTCAATTGCCCAAATCATTTGACAAACCAAACGATTCTGGCTCGTGGTTGAGCTCAAATAGTCGTTTATGCGCTTTAAACAGGAAAACGAGCGTTCGGCACTGCAGTTGGTAACTGCTGTGCAGTTCAACAAGCAGTAGGCTATTTCAACATTTTGAAATACTCCTTGTAGATCATACTGTCGAATAAATTGTTATATTTCTAAAGGCGGGTTATTTTCAATTTTATTTTACTTGGCAATATTTTTGAAAGTGGCACAACTCGTTTATAAATATTTGTTCTATATCATTTGAAAAATATTCGTGTAATGTTGCCGCATGTTTCCTTAATTCAGGTTCATTCAACGTACCAAATTCGATAAGCGCGATATATTTTTGAAAAATTATTCCATAATTGGCGCATTTGTCCTTCAAATCTGTATAGAGTCTATCCAAAATTATATTGAAAGTATTTACTCTGAAATTCTCTCTTCCACCTAGCTCAACATCATCTTCATACAATACATCAGACATTAATTTTCTTCGTTTCTTCCTACGAACGTCTTTTTCAAATACCTGGGTGGTAAAAATTTTCCGTGCTATTTCTTCATAAAATTCAATATTTTTCCGAGCATCTTCTACAAAACCAAAGAAATTTGTACAAATCCAAAATATCTGAAATGCTGGTATCCATGGCTTGCAATTTCTGACTTGTAGCATCGGATCGTTCAAGTAAAACAGACCAAGTACTTAGCATAAATGCACTTTCTAGTCGTTCCATATTATTCCAAAGGCTTGTAGTTTTATTTCGAACTATTGCTTTTTCGTTGGGTTTTTCTTCAAAAGCTGATAAAGCATTTATTATTTCGTTGCAAAATTCAACCAGAACAGAAACCGCATCAGCACGTGCAGAACAACGAGTTGTGATTTTAGTTTGATTTTGAAACAGCAAAATGCTGCAAAACAGACCATCTTTCTGTCTAATCTGAAAAGAAATTATACAACTCCTGGACCAATTCAAAAAACTTACTCGCTTCTGTACAACTTTCTGCAGCATGTGTACCAATCAAATTCTACGAATGTGCTGTGCATGGTGTGTACTCGGCGAGAGGATTGTTGTTTCTTATTCTTATGCACATAAAAACGTCAGTTCATTGCATTTGGAAAACTGATTTCTTTCATTATTCAATTATTATTTTGAGCAACTTACTTGTCGAAGGTTTTAAAAAATATCAATTTTTGCCGTTTTAGCCAAGATTTTTCTTGTTTTTGCGCATTTTCAGTTGCTTGCTTTCTACATTGAGCACCACTTAATCTTTTACGACCATCCATTTTCAATTGTTATACGAAAAATGAATGTGTTGTGACGCACCAAATTTTAGCTCTCAGATAATTCGAATTATAGACAGTTAACTGTAGTTCAATGTTGTGCAATCTATTAGATAAATTGACAAAAGAGATCAACATCAGAAAGACGTCAAGAGACTCGCAACAAAGAAGGTGAATAATAGTTTATAAGCAGGAAACACAGACCAGTCTTCACAAAGAATTTGGTGAGGTTAGATAGACTAAACTCGAGCAATTAACAACTCGAACACTAGCAGAACAATTTCTGTAAATGCCCTCGCACACAAGACGCACACATAGCAGTCCAGCTTCGTATGAAACATAACCATACCGGAAAACAATTTCTGTGAACGCCATCGCACAAAAGATGCATATATAGCAGTCTAGCTCTGTATGAAACATAACCGGACCGGACCGAACCCTGTCTTCTGTTACAAACGTAACAAGGCTTTTCTAAGCCTCACACGAAGTAAGTCCACACTGGACCGAGACCAATCACCTGTTTCATCAAAAATTTTGCCCCTCCTCTGTCACCGAGAATGCAGGAAAGGACCCTACAGAGCTCTGCAGAAAATGCAAACGCAGAACAGAAGAAGATGGAGACTCAGCTACATGCGAGGCATGCGAAAGAAGGGAACATAAGAAATGTGCGGGTCTGACGCAAGGCGAACTAGACACGCTTACGAGAGCTAACTGCAGACTCACGTGGATATGCAATGAATGCAAACCAATGCTGCGGAAAGCAGCCTATTGAGCTCTATAGAGTCCATGCAATCATCCATAGAGCAAATGAAACAGAACATGGAATCCACCCTCATAGAAAGGATACAAGAAGCGGTACCGGTAGCCAGGGAGATGGGAAAAACCTCTCTCCCCCCGGCAAGAACCAAAAACAGCAGCCACAATAAGCCGGACGACCATAGAAAACAGGAGCCCTCCATGTAGACGCAACAAAAGAAATTAGCAAAGCTACCATGATAAAGTCACCAGCCACACAAAACATGGTAGAGGTACCAGCCACGCAAAACAACCAGAGCGCCCCCCAAGATAATCAGACCAGTCTCCATCTAAACGAGGCTTCGACCACCAACGCGCAGTACACAGAGACGGAAACAGAAGACCCACTATTTCTCAATCTTATAATATGTCACATGGGTGGTATTGGATTGTCTCTAAGGGGTGCTCATTACTCTTGTAGATGCATGAACATATTCAGATTTCAATTTTTTATTTTTTAAATAAAATATATTTTTTTTCTTTTTAATTAAAAAACATTTAGTCAAAATTTGCCGCCCCCTAAAATCTGCCGCCTATACAGCCTATACGTAGATCCGCCCTTGACCTTGAGGCAATCCATTTCGTTGATTCCTCCAACGGCTGTGCTGCCCTTGAAAGTCTACAAAGAGTCTACGATTTTGAAGAAGACATCTGACTATTTCAGTTAATTTATAGTCCTTTGTCATCAAGTAGAGTTTATTCAGAAGTAAGTGATGATTGACTGTGTCATAAGCAGCTGTTAAGTCAATGAAGACTGCCCCTGTGATCTTCCGGTTCTTGAATCCATCTTCAATATGCTGAGTAAGATGTAGGATTTGTGAAGTGCAGCTTTTACCTGTTCTGAAGCCAGCTTGCTCAGGGATTAGGAAAGGTTCAATTAGCTTTGTGAGCCTACTTAGAATCATTCGCTCCAGTATCTTGAAAAGGTGGGAGAGCAATGAAATAGGCCTATAATTCTTAGGATCATGTGCATCTTTCCAGGGTTTGAGAATCGCTATTAACTCTGCTCTTCCTCCATATTTTGGGTATTTTACAGGTAGTAATGCAGTTATTAAACAATTCTAGCAGCCATTCTTTAGCCCCAGGTCCAAAATGTTTGATTTGATCCACACAAATTCCATCCAGACCAGCCGCCTAATCATGAAACATATTGAATTAAAGTACACGTTTTGACCCTTCGATGGAGTCTTCTTCAGCTTTTATCTAAGGCAAATCTGTTCTAATTAAAACTTAGAGTGAAATATTCTTCAAGCTATAATTGGGTTCAAATAAATATATTCATAAAAATAAATAAACAAGTACCGGTACACAAATAAATAAATACACATTATAAATTAATTAATTAATTACAAAAGATAAATAAAAATAAATGTATATCGTTATAAAACATTAAATTTAAAAAATGATTTAAAGCAATAGGCTATTATTATGAGTTTTGTTGAAGACGTCAGAAGCTAATGAAGTACCGGTATTCTAAAAAAATGTGCAGTCAGTTATAAAAACTGAAGACTTCTGGTACAAGTAGTTCCATGAAAAACTAAATAGCCTATTTTCATATATCCTACCGGTACTTATATTTATAGCCTCTATCAACATAAAAATTGTCAGTTTGATTACTGTAATAGATTCGTAGATATTGAGAAATGTCTAAATATTTCGGATGGCCACCATGTTGGATTTTTATATATAGACCTTTGAGTTTTGTACTATAATATGAAGATTATTGTGTAGGTGTTTTATTCAAACTTAAATCGCATGACTACAGTTGTATTATCCAGAGTTGGAATCTGACAGTTCGGCGCCACTGGGCAAAAACAGTTGACGACTAGATCACACGCAAGACTTGTTGCCATGGAAACCATACAGCGCTGCCAATTTAAATAAATACTTTATTGTGCACAATGTGCATGAACGTGGTTCTTACGAATCATCATTAACAAAATTTTGTCGTTGCCACTGTAAATGCCTCTTTCCGTAGGGTGTCCATATATTTCTAATTTTCACAGAATTTCGTCAGAGACGCCTCTCTGCACTTGCACGTCCTCACGTTGTACCTGTCGCAAGGACCCTTACAAAGCTTGCACACGCATAGTTCGTCTGGTTGGTGATAGACGTCTCTCATGCAGATCCGATGGTGGAAACCATGGACCGCAAAGCGCATCAAGATGTGTCTCAGCTCATAGGATCCTTGCATCCAGTCCTGTGTAGTCATAGCGTCCGTCGTATAAAATTCATGCCAAATGTCATTTCTCTTTGCTGTCATGAGACGTAAATACTCCCCAAATCCCGGTGTGTGCGGAAGGAGCATCTGTAATCCGACTTCTTCCATAAAGGGTAGTTCCCCTGTCATGACATACACAAGCCGCTAGGGCGTGAACTTGGATAGGCATAAGGCTCTTTTTAGATACATTGCCTTGATCCTTTCCAGCGTTGTTAGATGTCTGTGCCTAAGATGTTTCCAAATAATTTCCAGGCCATACATCGTGACTAGTGCTATTTTTAACCAAAAAAGTCATATTGCCGTCTTCAGGGATAGGCTGCATAGATGCTCGATGTCGCTCATAGCTGTCAGTGCAGCATCCAGCCTCTCTCTCACGTGCATCGTAAAGACGTTCCCAGATGTCTGCATAGTCACCCCCAGGTACCGGAAATGGGAGACTGTAGTCAGGGGGGGTGCCTTTGTAATGAAACATCGCGGGCTTTCCTCCCCTTCTGAAGGACATAGTGACTGCCTTCGTCTCGTTCAAACTCATTTCGTTATCTTCGGCCCATACTGCTACATTGTTCACGGCGTTTTGTAGGTCTTCTGCACTTGTAGAGGTCATTACCATATCGCCTGCGTACATATAAATTTTGACATTGCGTGGAACTATTGTAGTGACGTCAGCTGTTGCTATTGTAAACAATATCGGACTGAGAGGATCGCCTTGAAGGACCCCGTTCGTTTGCTCGATTGGTTCAGAAGTGATGATGCCGTCAATGATTTCTATTAGGTTACTACTTAGCAGATTCCTAACGAATCTAGCTAAGTAGCTAAACTCGCCTACCAATTTCTCAAGTTTGTCGATGATAATTTGTCTGTTAAGGGTGTCAAAAGCTTTTTTGTAGTCAATGAATACAGCATGCAGTTTCCTCCGTGGTAATGTTAAAGCTTCCTCAATATCTAACTGTAAACATTGGATGGCTTGTCTGGCAGATCTACCCTTTCGAAACCCGAATTGTTCGTCAGGTATCCACTCTTCAATTGTGGACGTGAGGTGCTCGCAAATTAATTTTGTGAGGATTTTCAATAACGAGCACTCAAGGGCAATCCCCCTGTATGAGTTCGGGTTCCCGCTGTCGCCTTTCCCTTTGTACAGCATTTTAACTGTCGATTTCCTCCAGTTCGTGGGAATTGTACCTTTACGTAGGCATCCGTTAAATAGAGAAGTTACACATCTTTTCAATTGTGTTGTGAATTCTTTCAGATGCTCATTGAAGATGTTGTCTGGCCCACAGGCTTTATTGTTCTTACTATTGGTAATGGCTTTCAACACCTCTTCCTCGGTGAAACGTTCCGGTTCTTCTGCTACTGGTTGCGGAGTGGGGCGAGTGTCCCGGTCTTGAAGGACTAACATTAAGTGATCTTTCCAGGTCTCTATCGATATATTTCGCTGGAATTTAGGTTGTCTGGAGTTTAGAGCCTTATAAGGGTGAGTTTCTGCTTCTTGTATGAGTTTCTTTTTTTGTACGTTTTGGAACAATTCCTTTGCTTCTTTAAGGATGAGTTTGTACCATCTCCTTATGTCATGGTAACTCCTCAGATTGCTTTCTAAAGGTGTCATTCGCACCCGATGAAGGGCTACTAGAGCTTCTCTACGTGCGAAGTAACAACCTCTGTTAAACCACACCTGTGACTTCCTCGTTGATTGTACTCGGGGAAGTACTGCCTGAAAGATAAGTTTTTTCAAATTCACCGTTGCGTTGTCCAGGTCTCCGGATGCTATCACATCTAATACTGTATCAATATCCCTGTCTCTTAAACTTGTGGCGTCTATTACCCTAGATAGCTTTATGAGAGATTTCTTCTCCGTTCTCTTTTCCTCGGACAGTTCGAAGTTGGACTCTACTGGGATATGTTTCCTTAGCGTTTCCCCTGTCGTGGTTTGTGTGACGGACTTGATGTTTACGTTATTGGTTAGTACGATGTCTATAGCACTTGACCCGTTGTGACATAAGTACGTTAACATGTTATTATCATTCACCAAGGTTAGTCCTTCCCCTTCTGAGTATTCTAACACCGAGTTTGTTTTGAGCGAGGGCTTATCAATACAGCAATTCAAATCTCCGGCTATTATAAGGGTATCATGTGGCTTCACTTTCTCTATTGCTAATGTGAGTTCTTCTATGATTTCACTTGATGTATTTTCAGGTTGTAAATACATTCCTAATATAGTACAGACACTTTTTTTTTACCATTAGTGTATTCTCTGTTTTATGCAAGACTGAGAAAGGTGAAAGTTGTGCCTTTAAAATGCATGTAATGCCTCCAGAGGGTCTTCCTCTGACCCCTTGTTTGGCGGGAACATTATGGTGTAAGCCGTCTTATACGACCACTCTCTTGTCAAAAAAAGTTTCTGTCAGTATTACTAAATCATAGTGGTCGAAGATATCTGGGGCTAAACTGATAACCCCCATGAGTCCCTCAACGTTCCAAAGGAGGGTTTTCAGTCTTCTCGAAGGTTCTGTTCTTCCTAGGTTCAAGTTACTGCAGGACGACTCCTTCGTTCCGTGGTCTTCTTGGTGATCGAAAGGGACGCACAAGAACTCTCTTAGGCCAAAAGTACGCTTGTTCAACTTGCTCTAGGTGCTGCCAGGGTATCCCCAGTTTGAAAGCCTTGTTAGTTCCTAGGGTGTTCAGCTCTTCACACAACATGATACCGTCAATTCCTTTCGAAGACATGAATTCCTTTACCCTCTCGGTAGTCGCATTTGTAGAGGGGTGACCCACATAATGCCAGGAAATTCCTTCTCGAGCTTGAATGATGGAATTAGATTCATTTGTTCCTATGATGATGTGTCGGCTTTCTTTATATCTGATCCTCCTCCTCCTGACTGTCTCCCAATCCTTGTCTTCCTCCTCACCTCTGTCATATGTCTTGTCATCTCTTTGGAAGCCATGGCCTACCTGATAGACATCCGCAGTACCATTAAATCCTTTGTCTTCTTTCGCGAGGTTTGTGTTCTTTTGAAAAGTATCTGATGCCTCACCTATCTTTCGTAATTCTGCATTCTTAATTGTAAACTTGTTAGATCCAGCAATGTAGTTGTCCTTTCCCTCATTATCATTACTGCTTGATGAAGTCGCTTTTCCCTTCGTGTAAAGCGTATTTCTCAGTTTAGTACCTGGCATCTCACTTGTCATCTTTAGTGCTCTATTCCATGGGGTCCGGTTTGCATTCTCGTTACTCTGAGATATCACTGGGCTCGGAGTTTCCTTTTGATTTTGATTGAGCATTTGCCCGGCAGATATAGATTGGCACTGGTCGCCATTACTCCCTGTAGCTTCTAAGAGTGAATCAGCAGATGGCGCACATTGTGAATTTGGTGTTTGTTGCTGTATAGCTTTAATTTCTTCCGTTATAAGGCTTTTTATGTTATTTGTGAGTACATCCATCATTTGATTCATCTTCTGCATGACGTTATCTGTGATTTTCTCTTGTAATATGTTGTAGGCCATGAGTTGGCTGTTGGGATTACTTGCAAGGCCACTAGATGACAGGACCTGTACGTTGGAGCACGGCCGACTAGATGCAATATGTGCAGTAGAATGATCCACTTCGCAGTTATTGTCGTTCACGTTCTTCGCCTGTCCGGCAGAGGTCTTCTCCGCTTGTCTCTGCTCATGGCCTGTAGCTTCAATGATGTTCTTTGATCTGGCAGATGTCGTTTCTGTTTGTCTCTGGTCACGGCATGTATCGTTAACGTTTTTCTTTTGTTCGGTAGATGTCTCTACCATTTGTCTCTGTCCACGGCCTGTTGCTTCAACGAATTTCTTTGATCTAGTATATATCGTTTCAGATTGTCGCTGATCACGGCCTGCTCCTTCATGCGTATTATCAATAGATGTCGCTGGTTGTCCTACAGGGTGGTCGTCTACCTCCTCACTCATCACATCTCCTTGGCTATTCATAACCTCTTCTAGAGGAGTCTTACTTTTATTAACAACTGTCTTATTTTCCCTTGCAAGTGAATCAAAACACTCTCTAATCTCCCTTACCGCTTCTTGTATGTCGTTCTTCACTTCCTTTTTCCTATAACCTCCTTCTTGTATCACTTTTTCGATGATTTTTAGAGCACTTTTTGACGATGTCTTGTAGTGTCCGCCATTAATTTGAATGACACTATTTGGCCACGTGCTTGACGCTTGACCAGTCGCGTGTTTGGTTGCCTCCAGAGTGCACACTGACCTTGCTGCGTTATAATTATTTTGAGTTAATTCGTTAATTACTTTCTCGTGTAGGATTTATACTTATTTATACTTATATTTATAATTCATTAGTGTCCGTTATTTATTTATATAGTGTTAGTGTAAGTTTAAGCTTAGGTTCGTGTGAATTAGATTAAGGTTACCGGTAGCTTTCTTTTTGTTTGCGAGTGGTGACGCGAGGTGTTGGACAACTTTTTCCATGGTACAGGTCTTGGCAGCCTAGTTTGCGATTAGGGTGAGGGTGTTGACAGCTGAAAACGGGGCGAAGGTGGTGTCGCATGTGGAAAGAGTAGTACGGTAAGCGAAGCGCGGGAACGTGAAGGTGTTATTAACACAGCTGAGGACGACGTCATAATTTCCCTTGGCGATTCATCATCCACCAGTGCGGGATCCAGTGACTGAGAGGACCGGGATGATGATGATATGGATGGGATAGAGCCTCTTCCCAGTGATTAGCTTCTGTCTTCTAAAGGGTGAGTTAATAGCCTATACAATGAACGTATATTTTGTAATACATTTATTTGCTTCTTGTGCCTTGAAACTTATTCTACAGGAGATATAAATTGCTAAATAACACGGAAACAATCACGTGTTGTCGTTTCGCTTTGAACATTTTTGCTCTATGATAGGCTATTCGTAATATTGCTATTCATTACAATATTTTAGGCCTCTCCTCAATTTGACGGGCTATTATTTTATTTTACAGTGTGCACCGAACAGTTTTAAGTATTGCTTTATTTAAGATTTTTGAAAACCATCTGAGTAAAAATGTAATAAATGTAATAACGGTGATAATGATATTATGAGCATGATGGGAGGGTGGAAGTACGCACGTGCTGGCTAGTAGCATACGTGGCAATGCTGCCTTTAGTTCAACGGTTCTCTGCCGAACTGTCAGATTCCAACTCTGGAAAATACACCTATAGGGCACAAGAAATAATAAAAACTATATTTTAAAATTTTGCTCAGCCGTCATCTTGTGGTTATGAAAATAATTTAAATGAATTATATGCCAGTGGATTAAAATTTATATAAGCATATACCGTACCAAGTTTCACTGCGCACGGATGGTTAAATCACGAAAAACTTCCATTTTTGTTTGCAGTTGTGGATCAACTTCAAATGCTCATCAGTTAAATTGGATCTGTAAATATCTTCTTGTATATTTTATTTTCGATAATTTTCCCTATAGACGCCTGCTCAAAATAAAATGGATTGGCAGGGTTACAAATGAAGAGGCATTGAAAAGAGAAGTTTGTGGAACTCAATTGTTAAAAGAACAGTACAACTTACAGGCTATCTATTGAGAGACATGAAGGAATCCTGAAGACAATCATAGAGGGGTTGATGGAAAAAGACCTAGACGAACATCACACCTGAAATATATAGAACAAATTAAGGAAGATATGGGATGCAAGACCTACGGAGAAATGAATAGGAAAGCGGAAAGACGTGAAGAGTGTAGATTTACTGCAAACCAAGGCGGCCTCAGTGGCGTAGTTGGTAGCATGCTGAGCTTCTATGCCCAAGATCGCGGGTTCAAACCTGGCTGAAGTCATCGGATTTTTAAGACCGTTCAAAATTCCTCAGTATGCCTTCCTTCGGGAGGCTACATGACCGCGTTGTCGCAGCTCCTAAACTAAGGAACCAACCAACCAACTACTGCAAACCAATCCTCGGATTGACCACTAGAGAAGAAGAAGAATATTCCCACAGATAAGAAGTGCCGAGAGTGGAAAAGCAAGCGGGCGGTCCCATGTCTTAGATTTATGGCATGAAAGTAGGGGGATGATTGCGGTTCTGCTTCACTCGACGCACCTGTGCCCATAAAACTAACATGGCGGCCAAGCGAATGTTAAATAATTAATAGCTTGCGAACCCATGGTCGGAGTTTGACGAATGAGGTGTCGTAGGACTCTGGCTAATGCCCTTTTTTGAAAATGTTTGTTTTTGAAAGTAGACCAAATTTTGAAAACCAAACATGATATAACGTTGTGCAATGGCTTAAACGAATGGTCTCTATGTCCTTCATCGTTTGAACAAAAGGTTATATATACACTCACCGGCAAAAAAAGCGAAACACTACGATTTTCAGACAAATTTCAATGTTGGATTCCTTCAAACCTTGTATTAATCAAATATCATGACATTACAACAACAAGGCAATGAATCATAAGTTAATTACCCTACCTAGCACAATAATTGATAGACATAACAATCACAACAGTTCAGAAACACGAATTAGGAAATGTCGAAACCTGGAATCCATCGTACTGTCCTCACACCTGTTACACTGTATGATTATGAATGATTACTCACTGAATTAGTCCGTTTGTCCACATGTTTGCACCACATTTCCATTGGCTCAATAACGGGTATTACCACCTCTAGCGGTAGTTACAGCTGTGATTCTCTTGTGGTATGAGCTTCCATTCTTCCTCGAGCGCAGCTCGAAGTTGAGCTAATGTTTCAGGAGAACGATTCCTAGCACGTCTCCCAAGCATATCCCAGACATGCTCTATCGGGTTTAGGTCGGGACTACATGCAGGCCACACCATGCGCTCGATTCCGACTTCATCCAGGTACTCGCGTACACAGACGGCAACGTGTGGACGAGCGTTGTCATGCATCAGGATAAAGTTCTCTCCGATGATAGCTGCAAAGGGCACAATGTGATGTACTAAAATCTCCTCAATGTACTGATGGGCTGTCAGGCTCCCATTGTCAAGGAACACAAGCTCCTTGCGTGTATCCGAGGTAATCCCAGCCTAGACCATCACAGAGCCTCCATTGAACGGTGTCCTTGCAGAGAAGATACAGGGTGAATAAGGTTCCCCGGGCCTTCTCCATACTCTCTCCCTCCCATCCGGTGCCCTCAAACAGAATCGGGATTCATCCGTAAACAGCACTGAGCTCCACTGCCCCACAGTTCAGTTTCGATTGGCGTTGGCGAATTGCATCCGAGCAGCACGGTGCTCATGTCTAAGGATATGTCCTGTGGTGGGCCTCTTGGACTGTAAACCCACTTCATACAACCTCCTCCTTACTGTCCTTTCACTGTTGTTCATGCCCCGTACTTGCTGCAATCGATTTCTGGCCTCCACAGCTGTTGTGTGTCGATCACGAAGATCTTGCATTGCGAGAAAGCGATCTTCGCGCTCAGTAGTGCTTTTCCTACGACAAGAACCGGGCCTTCTGGAGTAGATATTGTGCTCCCTGTACCTTTTAACAGTCCTGTACACGTTATAACAAGATGTGCCTATAACGTTTGCCACATAGCATATACTGCGCCCATCCTCCACTAATGCCACTGCCCTTGCAGCGTTTTCAGAAGAAAGAGCCATTATGATCTGACTTAGGAGCGAGAAAGACTATTGTAGACTAACCGTAATGTCCACAAAAATATGCGGCACGAGAATTCACAGCAATAACCCTTAAGACAGCCGTCTGTGGTTATTCTTGTATGAAAGCGGGAAATGGTAAGATTGGTGCTGTGATTGTCACGATCAACAATGTTTATCAATTATTGCGCTGAATCTTCTCAAATGGGCTGATTAACTCACGATACATTGTCATATCGCTGCAATATCACAATATTCAATTTGTACCAGGTTTGAAGCCATCCAAGATTGAGTTTTGTCTTAAATTCGTAGTGTTTCGCTTTTTATGCCGGTGAGTGTGTATATATATATATTTTTTTTTTTGGAAAACAGTCCAATTTTGAAATTGGCTATATTTTGGAAACTAGGAATTTTACGAAAACGTTTGTTTAACATAAATTGATGGTCTTTATCCCCTCTACCCCCAAACCAAGTTTCAAGTCTCTAGGACAAAAACTGTGCAGTAGGGAAGCAGTGCCGGTTCTACCCCCCCCCCCCCAGTACTCCCAATGCGAGCCGATATCTCCCGAACCCATGGTCGGAGTTTCACGAATGAGGTGTTGTTGAACTCGGGCTGACGGGGGCTTTTCTATGTACCACTCATTATATCTTTCAAATTTTTTTGAAAATTTTTGTTTTTGAAAGTAGGCGATATTTCGAAAACCAAACATGATAGAACGTTGTGCAATGATTCAAACGAACGGCCTCTATGTCCTTTATTGTTAGAACAAAACTTTATATTTTTTTTTTTGAAAAAAGTTTAATTAAAATTTCTTATAGTTTGGAAACTAAGCATTTTACGAAAAAGTGTGTTTGACATAATAAATTTCAAGTCTCTAGGACCGGGGTTGTGACAGTTCTAGATACCAGTCTACTTTCCTACAAGCTTGGCCGATTTCTCACGAACGCATGATCGGATTTGGACATGTGACGTGTCAAATGGCTTGTATCGAAGCCCTCTTTATGTTGTTAATAGGTTAATGTTTTTGAGTATGAGGGAAACAGACTTTTTAGGGTAAAACCATGATTTTAGACTTTTTGTTATATCTCGTAAACTAATAAAGGTAGGGACGTGTACGATGTTCAAATGACTCGGGGTGACACCCCCCTTTTGAATATAGTATTTATGTTTCTAAAAAAATGACAAAGGGCCTAATACTATACATGTTGAAAAAAATAATTTTCCTTTACCTGTTTTAAATTGTTATGAAGAGTGGTTGTTGAGAGTGACGATACTGCTGGGTGTGTATTTAAAAGAGCCTATCGCCGGCCACGGTGGCTGTTCTTAATAGAACAATCGATATTTCGACGGGTCGGTTTATGACAGGGCAAGGGTTCGTTTTTCAGATATTTTACCCCCAAAGTGGATCTTTAACGTGTAAACGATGATGTGTTACATGTCAAATGATAATTCTATTATTAGATAAAGGACAAATAGAACTTGGTTATATGTTGGTTGAAGCAAGTAGGCCTAGAGAAAACCAACTTGCTGAGGGGCAGACTAGCAGGATGTGAATGTCATTTGAGCTTATTGGAATGCGCTGATCTGACTTGACAACAGGTGCAATGGAAAAGTATCAGAATGCCGAAGATACTTTAAGGTCAAACGATTTGACAACCATGGTGGGAGGGGAGAGCGAAATGCATGTGTACACGTGTGAGATGATATGTGAAACAACATGCAAGCTAAACCAGTAACATCCTGTTTGGTTCGTACGTGGCAAAATGCAAGTTGATGTGTAATATGACCCAACATAGGTGTTGGTTGACCTTGGGCGTTAGCTGTACACGTGAACAAGCAAAGGATGTTCAAAGCGCGGGAATCGCTGAGTTAGTAAAAAGTATCATGCGCGTGTGGGAATGATGTAACAGCCTATAGCCAGGCGAGAGCTGAGGACAGCAGTAGTGGGAGGGGAGGTGAGGGGGAGGGGCGGTGTAAGAGAGAACACAGGTGGATAGAGAAAGAAATATGTGTTGTTCATAATACATGTGGAGTTGAGGACTGTACACACAGGGTTATAGGTGGTGTACAACATGTGTGAATAAATAAACAAAAATCACATGGGTTCACACAACATGTAATTTATTTATCCAAGAATTAAAGGTTGAGTTAAATCCCAACCATTTTACATACAGTTTATTCCCTTTTTGTTTCAACACTATTTCAAGAAGGTAATGTTTTGGAAACGCTGTCCTTTGAAGTTCATGGAGATAAAGCCTGCCTTTTATGGGTTGATGGTTGAGGTCCTCGAGTAAATAGGTGACTGGACTGTCTAGGTTGACTTGACGAATTCGAAATAGTTCGGTCCCCCAATTCGCTGTGTAGCCCTTATCGAAGGCAGACTTAAATTTGCTCACACGAACAAAATCCCCAATTTTGAGGCGGTGACGTTTATATCCACTGTTTTTATGGGGTTAAACAGTTTATCCAGTCGCGGAATATTTTTAGTCACGAGGCGTGGTTTGGTCCCAATCGTTCTGTGCTTGGTGTCATTGTAACGTGACACTAGCTCTGGTAACATGTTCAGCCAGCGATAAGAGCCCTGAGCGGTAAACGCATTCCTCATATGGGTTTTCAGTGTTCAGTTAAACCGCTCGACCACACTGGCTTTGAGATTGCCATACGTGGTGTAATGGTGAATATCCAAAGATTTGAGAAAACAGGAGAAATCCTTGTGGAAAAATTCTTTTTCCTGGTCGGTTTGTAACAATTGGGGTTGACGTTTGGATTGTTGAATAATATGTTGAAAGGCCTTGGTCACTAGTGAGCCAGACTTGCGTCGCACAGGTTAAACAAAGGCCGTTTTGGAAAACACATCAATGACTGTCAACATATAACACACACCATTGTTAACACTAGCATAGGGAATCATTTCCACCAGGACTGCTTGTCAAAGTTCATCCACACCTCGTAAAATTACCTTGAGTCGCTGATAGTGCCGCCTAGCTGGGCGATGCAACTCGTGAGCAATGCCCATTTTAATGGGTGAGGTCTTAAACAATAATTTTGGCATTTCGAAGTACTTGTTCAATTTCTTGAATTTCCCAATTGTGACCGGTATAGCCGTCTTGACGTGAAGCATTCATCAGCTGTAGCTGCTGGAGTTTGATTCATAACCATTAAATGGTCAATGCAGGGGATGAATTATCCTTCCATCTCATGCTTATATGGGATGAAAAGCAATCGGGAAAATCCATAAACGATTTCCCACTTTATGTGGAACTTGAATATACAGCCATGAAGTAACAACCACACGTTAGTTGTGGCTTAAACTTTCTTGTGAAAGGTTGTTGGTCATCATCATGGTGAAGCAAAGCTATGTGGTGAAAAAGACTTAAAAATATGACCCTGTCATTGCCAAAGCAGTGGCTTAAGGCATTAGTGGACAAGCCCTTGCGAATGAAAAAAATAAAAAATGATGTGTTGACCATAAGGAAAGCCCTTGGAGCAGCACAGAGACGTGTTATTCCAAAACCTCAGCGACAGGGTTCAAAACAAGCGCGAGTGATTCCTATCCCCAAACGAGCGGGATTTTTACCTGCTTCATTTGCTGATCTGGCTGCTCTGGGTTCACTTTTGGGCGGTGCCAGTGCGGTGGCGAAAACCATTAAAGCTGCACTGCAAGACAAGGGACAGCTAAAATAAAGTCAGCGACACTATGAAACGATGGAAGCCATTGCTATAGGGGATAGAAACAGCAATTTAAAGCCAGCCTTTTATCAATAAGGATTTGGGATTTTCCCATCTCGAAATAAAAAAAATACCACAGCCATAGCAAGACATGCCTTGACCCATCAGGAAGTAGAAAGCTATGCTAAACAACTAAAGATTTCTCATTTTCGAGGTGTGTTTATGCGGAACCAATTACCCCCACGACCCTGGAAACAGGAATGTGCTCTTCTAAATTTGGATGATCACCGAGGGCCAGGAACGCATTATGTAGTCTATGTAAAAGAGGGATCCATGGTATGGCACTTTGACAGTTTTGGGAATTTGCCTCCGCCCATGGAACTAGTGACCTATTTTGTAAACAGGACCAATATATATTATAATGTCAAACGTGAGCAAACGATTCACAGCCATGAGTGTGGGCGTCTGTGTTGAATGTTTTTGTATAAGACGCAGCATAAACAAAAACGTCAACAGTATGTCAGCAGAAAGTAAGACGTTTACACTGCATGGACGTGGTCTTAAAGTCAGCCTAGACTTTTACTCTCCTATTCAATTGAGTGAAAGACCTCATGGTTTGAGACTTGTTTCTCTTGAAACGTACAATAGAATATACATCATACTACAAACTATCATTTTTATTATCAAATTAGCTTCACTAGAGATTAGTTTCTGCTTTACAGTTGACAGGGAATTATCAACGACTAGCTATGGTAAGCCATGTGCTTACTATAAAGGATATACATATATTGTGAAAAGAACTAATAACAAGAAGTTCCGTGAAGAACTATACAGCCTACTTTTCATGCCAAAGATTATTCTACAGAATATGAACCTATCTAGAATAATCACGAAATTCAGTTGGTAATATCGAAGTATCTAATTAGTTCAAAATATACCTGGTATAATGTAGTCTAATAGAGCACTACAGTTGGCAGCCCTGGTGACTGAATATATTCTTAGTTCCATCTCTTAAGGTACAGAATACAAAATTTGGTTGAAGTCCAATGGATAGCATGGACGTTACATGCAGTTAGACATTGGATCTATCAGCGCGCGTAAAAGCATGTTGGCAACAATGTCATGCATGTGCTGGTCAGAAATTATCTGAAATATTATGATATCTTGTTGTGCCAATTTTGGATGAAATCCATTTGTTAGTGTAGAAGTTATGTGTATTTTAAAATTTGACATATCAGCAGGCATAGAATCATGTTGGCAGCACTGCCTTGTATTAATTACTCCAAATTAATCTAGAATGTCAGGTGCTATACGTGTGCAAAGTATAGAGCTGTTGGCTTGCATAATTTCTGATATATTGATATTAGGGTTAAAAAAATATAGACAGCATTTATTAACAGTTGGCAGCCCTGATTGCTCTTAACAATACTGATAGTCATATCTGTTATGGTACACATAGCACATACGAAATTTGGTTGAAATCCAACTGATAGTATAGAAGTTACATGTATTTAAAAATTGGTGCTATCAGCAGGCTTATAATCATGTTGGTAGAACTGACGTATATAAGTTACTCCAAATTAATCTAAAATGTCAGAATATACGTGTGCATAGTTTAAAGCTGTTGGCTTGCATACTTTCTGATATATTGGTATTTGGATAAAATAAATAAATAGAGAGAGCAATTATTAATAGTTGGCAGCCCTGATGGCTCTTAAGAATACGCTCAGTCATATATGTTTATGTACAGATATTGCATACAAAATTTGGTTGAAATCCAGTTTATAGTGTAGAAGTTATATGCATTTAAACATTGGACCTATCAGAAGGCGTAAAATTATTTTGGCAACACTGTCATGGTTGGCCTCCTGGAAATTAAACTGAAATAGTCTTATCTACATGTGTGCCAATTTTGGAATAGCTCCCATGCATACCTTGCAAGATATTCAACATGGAGCTCAAATTTCTAGTGCGTTTTTTCAGCAGTTGGTAGCACTGACATCATTTTCAAATATGGACGTGAGATATTCCGGTGCACATCTTTACTCATACTAAATTTGGTTTTGATTGCTGCAGCCGTTTAGGAGTTGATAGGGGGGACACACACACAGCCAGACAGACAGACAGAAGGACAGACAGACAGAAGGACAGACAGACAGACACACATTTTCCCGGATCGATCTCATAAGTCTACTTTTTCCTCATTTTTGCAAAATGTGAAAAGTAGGCTAAAAATGGAACTGTTATTTGGTGCTGTTCAAAACAACGTTCAAAACATTGTCGAGGAATGCTTAAGACAAAAGGCTACCAATTCTCACGTACGGGATCCACTTGATATGGGACCGACTAACGAAGAGAGATCTGGCCACCATCGAAAGAGTTAAAGCCCAATTCCTGAAAACCTTAATGGGCATCTCAAAATACACGCCTAATATATGAATTAGCACGGGAACCCTTCCTCGTCGAAGAAATAAGAACAAAATTACAGCTTCCATCAACAAAGAATGCTGAAGCGCACCTAGCAGAGAGAAGAGATAAGAGAGAAGACATTCCGCTAGAATTTTACAGCACGGATGCCATGATCAACCGGAACTGGACCAGCGCCAATCAGAAACTAAGACATGTGGTGATAAAGTTAGCAGTGCATGGGTACCACCATAAAATATGTAAAAACATGTCCTACCACGCCCCAAATGAACTCTGCGTGTGCTCGTTATGTGACCAGTTCTGTGACACATATCACATCACACGATGTAAAAATAACCAGAAATCACTCTGTGATTATAGCAAGGAATAGCATTTAAAATGAACCAAGCATCATACAGTGTTGCTCTATTTCACAAATAACATTCAATTCACAATATAATGACTGGTCATGAATAAATGCTTTAATGCACACATTCCTGATTGATTACTGGATCATGATGTTTTTCACATTAATTAACTCTTTTGTAACATGTTTGTTTCACTAATGTAAATCTATGTTATGCACATTCGTGCGCTTTTCTGTTAATAATAAAAGGCTCTAACATACTTATTTCAAACGATCATTATTGTAAATCTCAAAATAATACTCATTTAAATGGACAAAATACTCTAAACAAGGTAAAAGAGCAAGTGCAAGAAAAAAATACTGTGGCTCAAGATAGTGCTTTGTTATCTCCGGTAAAAGATATATTAGGACAGTCGTTCACTTCTAAGAAACCCCAAACACTATCTAAGGCATCACAAACTATGCAAAAGGTTGTTGCACTGCAAGAGGAACAAAAAGGATTAGATAGTAATAGTGATGTTGATCAAGATGATATTATATTGATGATAATCATGATGATGTTGATGATGATTACCTAGGTATGATGATGATGATAATGGTAATACTCTGTTTTCACCCAAAACATCATTTGTTAAATTTGTTTACTGGAACAATCCCAGTAAGCTAATCCAGCGGCTTCAGTACTTGCATGCCAGTAAACAGGCTGGTCATACTGAATATGAGGAAGAACTAATGGATATAGAAAATGAGCGTCGTGTCAAAATTATTGTGTAATGGATCCACGTAACCGCTTAAAGTATTTCTAAACAATTCATGTAATATTTTCTACCACTTTTCCACCACTTTCATACTTTGCTACTACTTTTCTACCACTTTGCTACCACTTTTCTACCACTTTTTTGCTTTGCTACCACTATTCTACCACTTTGATACCACTTTTCTACCACTTTTCCACCACTTTGCTATCCACTGTCCAACCAGGTGACGAGTGTATAAATCACAGGTCAACCCATGTCAACCAGCTCAGTCATGCTTTGCTTTAAAGCCTTAATAGGTGTCACACCCACGAATTTAAACTTTGAGGAACAACGTTTCAAGACCTTTGCGACGTGGCCGGTGCCTTTCATAAACCCTCAAGCCTTGGCAGCCGCTGGCTTTTATTATTTAAAAACAAGAGATGAAGTGAAATGTGTGTTTTGTACCATCACCATAGACCAATGGGAATAGAGTGATGAACCTAATCAAATGTTCTTGAAAGAGAATCAAAATGCATATTGTCCGTTGAGCCATTATAATTAACATAATAAGTAATAAAAATGTCCTGCATAACTCAACAAATTGCTAGCGTTTCGCCCCACCGTGCCAATTGGGCTCTTCAGTTGGTAAAGGCACACCTACTAAGACGCGTAGCAGGTACACACTGAGAAGGCCATGCAAGACGCATTGCTACGTATGTGACCACTTCACGAGCATGCCAGTGTACCATGGGAGTCAAAAACTCCACTCCGAAAACAATAAACCTTGCTTTGGCATTGAATATAATCAAATGTTCTCGAAAGAGAATCAAAATGCATATTATCCGTTGAGCCATTATGATTAACACATAAAGTGATAAAAATGTCCTGCATAACTCAACAAAGTGCTAGCGTTTCGCCCCAGCGTGCCCATTGGGCTCTTCAGTTGGTAAAGGCACACCTACCAAGACTCGTAGCAGGTACACACTGAGGCCATGCAAGACGCATTGCTACATATGTAGCCACTTCACGTGCATGCCAGTGTACCACGGGAGTCAAAAACTCCACTTCCAAAAACAATAAACCTTGCTTTGGCATTGAATATAATCAAATGTTCTCGAAAGAGAATCAAAATGCATATTGTCCGTTGAGCCATTATAATTAACACATAAAGTGATAAAAATGTCCTGCATAACTCAACAAATTGCTAGCGTTTCGCCCCAGCGTGCCAATTGGGCTCCTGGTTCAAGACTTGTGGATGATAAAATGTTGTTGAAAAAAGCTAAACAACGTTTGACATCCTGTGATGCCTCAGTGGGAGAGAGGTTGGTAGCCCTAATTGTAATAAGTGCTATGAAAGGAAAGTTAATGATGTGTGGACATGAACATTGAAGAATTGAGGATTGAGGAATTGATATTTATTTGTATTTTATTTTTTTGTAATTCCCTATGGCTATGAAATTAAAACACAGTTTACCAGAGTATAATGTTTTTATTTATTTATTTAAAAATGACGATAACCATTTGTCGATTTTTCATTTTCACATTTCACACATTGGCATTTGTCAATTTTCAATTTCCACTTTAAAAAATTTCATTTTCAATTTTATGTATTTTGTTGATATGGAAACATGTATTTCCTATTTTTGCATATCATTGTTAACACGTTTATGATTTAGTCCATGTTGAAAGTCTAGTTTTGTAAAACAAAATCATTTGCTGATTTCAAGTTTTTGAAATGATCTTTTTGGAAGTGGTTGGCCATGGTGATAAAGCAGTCTCTTTCTGTTTGTTTCCAAAGAAAAAAAACGTAGAGGCCTACTACTGCTACTGCAGGTAAGACTGTTTTACAAAATATTGCCTATCTACCACTGCATTTCAAAAAACAAATCTATTAATAAAACAAAACTACAGTATACTATTTAGCATTAAAGATGGCGACCATGAGGGATATTTCTGTGGATAGCTCCGTGTTTTTTTTTGTGTGCAAATATAACGGTATATAGTGCGTTTAAACAAGGAGCGTGTAAAAATGGTACGGTATTCAGTGTGTCAAGTGCCAAATCTGGTATCATTTGTCGTGTTTGTCGGACGATACCTGTTCGGGAAATAATGAAATGTGGTCGTGTTGCGACGCTTGTGAAGACAGCTTGGATTTGTTTACAAGCCAAATGCCTACCACGGAAATTGACATCATTGAACAGCTTCAAACGGAACTTTTAACGAGGGATGAGGTGATTAGAGTGTTACAGGATGACAATTCTAAGTTGTTAGATAGGGTGGTGCATTTTGAAAATAAATTAAAGCATGAAAACACGTGGAGTGACGTTGTGAAAATTAGGCCTAGGCCTACGCGTTGCGTGACGGAGCAGCGACCTGCAGAGACACAACCACATGTTTTAATGAAAAACAGGTTTAGTTTACTAGACAATATAATGGATGATAGGTATGAGGAAGTTCAACCCAGTCCTACTAAAAAGTTGGTACCGATTCTTCTAGTGTTAGGCCTCAACATAAGAGAGTGTACAGGAGAGCTGGCAAGCCTACAGTCCGGATCTACAGTGACAGTCACGGAAGAGGACTTGCTGCAAAAATTCAAGAAAATTGTGTTGAGATGGCTGTAGAAGGTAATGTGTATCCAGGTGCACCTACATCTGTTGTAACTTCGAGTTTACGTGAACATTGTGCTAGTTTCTCCAAGGAAGACTGTGTAATCCTTTGCACTGGTTCCAACGATGTATCAATAAATGATGCAGATACTGCAATTAGATGTATAAAATTCACTCTTGCCCAATTAAATACGACAAATGTCATAGTGGCAAATCTACCGCTTAGGGTTCTCATGTGTAAATAAGGAGATTGAAAAAACAAACAATCGATTGACTAGGATTTGTAGTCACTTCAAAAATGTTAAAATGGTAGATGTAAACAGGTTAGATAGACATAATTTTACAAGACCTGGTATGCGCATGAATAACTCTGTCAGGGAAGCATGTCTTTGCACAGGATATCTGTTCTATTATTCAAGGTTTCAGTCTGCAAAAAAAACAGTAATTGCTCTTCCTTGTAATTTAAACTGATGGAAGGCACTGATAGGATTAAAATCGAGCAGTGTCAACCAATTCCAGATACCAGTAATAAATATAAAGACTTCCAGGTAAAAATTATTCACCAAAACATACAGTATGCATCAAATAAGAGAAACCTAATTGAATCATATCTTAATAATAAGCAACCAGATGTTTTTGTAATGACAGAGCATGGGTTGAATCAACAGGAAATTCAGTCTATAAATTATTGTGGATACAAAGTAGTTGCTGAATTTTGCAGAACAGAAACAAATTCATGTGGTGTTGCTATATTAACAAAAGACACTACAAAAATTACAAAATTAGGATCAGTAAAATTTTTATCAAAAACAAAAGACTGTGAAATATCTGCAGTTCAGTTTAAATCTGAAAGAATTTTGCTTAACATATTTGGAATCTACAGATCACCTAGTGGTGATATAAATAACTTCTTTTGTAATTTTCCCTCATATATTCAGAATTAACCAAAACTCTCATGTCATATGTAGTGATTTCAATATAGACCTTCTTGATAAAAATGATAAACATGTACAATATTTTAAACAATTAGTAAGGTCAATTAGCATGGTACCACTTATTCATGAGCCTACTAGAATTACAGCACATTCAGCAACATGCATTGATAATATTATTACAGATTTTCCATTGGACAAGTGTGTGGCAGAGAACTATGATGATGGTATTTCTGACCACCATGGTCAAATGTTTATAGGTAATATTGGTCTAGCTGAGAAAATAACCCCAAGTGGCATGTGCAGATTTGTGAACAGAAGGAACATAACTCAAGATGGAATTTTATTTTTTCTAAATGTTCTCAAATGTACAAATTGGGAAAGAATTCATGAAGCAGAGCATGCAAACAACAAATGGATGCAATTTATGCTATTATTCAGTCATTTTTCCTATTAGTAAGTGTAAAATAAAATATAATCTAATAAGTAACGATAACGGGATAACTAAGGAAATTAAAGAGCTACAAACCAATATACACTCATTAATTCATCTAAACAGATCATACAAATCAGCACAGCTCTCTTCATTAATCACAGCCCAGAAAGCCAAATTAGAAATACTAGTAGATAGGGAAAAGAAAGCATACAATGATCACAAAATCAAATCCTCCAACAACATTAGTAAAACTTCGTGGAAAATAATTAACAACATCAGAAATAAAAAATTAAATTACAACAAATCAAGCATAAAACTTAAGCAAAACAATACAACACTAAGCGATCCAGTAGATATTTGTGAAATGTTTAACTGCTATTTCATTAATGTAGTGGAAAAATTAATTAACGTAGGAAAAATAAATCAACCTGAAAATGTAATATATCCAATGACTTCAAATACGCATACATTATTTTTACTTCCAACACCAACAAATGAAAGCGGGGTGGAAAGGGTAATTGATTCCCTGAAAAATAAATCCTCGAGTGGAATGTATTTACTCATTTGTTCTATGTATATTAAGAGACAAATTCTAACTGGAAATGCTAATATTGTAAAAAATTCTGATCTACATTCGTACAACACTTGTGAATAATCAGGCATGTAGGCAATGTTTGCTTTGGCATGGCGCTGGATAAGTGACACAAAGCCGCCGCGAATGCCCTTTCCAAAAAATAAACTTTCCCTAACATTAACCACACGACCAGAGCACACACGCGATTTGAAACAACTGTTTAGGGGTTCCCAAGTTAACGTATCGACGGTGGTTAAAGACATCATTTTGAAAGAACACTCTCACCTGAGTATTCAGCTGTAGACTGCTTGACAATGGTTCCACTCTAGAGCCTCTAGGTTTTCTGCTGTAGTGTTAATAGCAGTAAAATGTTTTCCAAATATCTGAAAAGAAATAAAATAAACCACCATAAGTATATCAATTCCATATAGTTCATGCATGTCATAAACAAAACAAAATCAAACAGGTTATATATATAAAAACAAATCTCACCTTGACTTGTAATGCTTTGCTTTATTCTAGTTTCGTGGACTAGTGTGGTAATGGTTTCTATCCCTCTTTCTGTCCGTCTTTCTCTCTCTTTCAATCTCTTTCCCACGCACAACAGGTATACACGTTATCTGCAAACAAATAAACAAACAAAAAATCTTTTTTCACTTTATCAATCAATAAATAATTGCTTGTAAATATATAAAACAATAAATATATAAACAAATACCTACCCCACAACAAGGTTAAGTATTTTCCACTAACACCAAAACTGTTAAACAAGACCAAGTGTTTCACACAACACTGTAGCGTGTTCAAAGGTTGTCACATAAGTGCGAGTGAAAATGTTAACGACAAGTCTTAATATATGTCACGTTGCTTATATAATCATTTATTTCTCACGCTTGCACATCCTGTTATCGGGCACGTGGACAGCTAACGTCCAAGGTGAACACCTGTGTATCAGGTCATATTACACATCAACAAGCATTTTCTCACGTACGAAGCAAACAGGATGTGACTTGTTAGCTTACATGTCGTTTCACACGTGCTCACATGCATTTCGCTCTCCCTCCCACCACGGTTGTCAGATTGTTTGACCTTCAAGCGTCCTCTACGTCTTTGTAATTTTCCATTACACCTGTTGTCATGTCAGATCAGCGCAGTCCAATAAGCTCAAATGACACTCACATCCTGCTAGTCTGCCCCTCAGCAAGTTTGTTTTTCTCTACTCACATCAACCAACATATAACCAAGTTCTGTTTGCCCTTCATCTAATCATAGAATTATCATTTGTCATGTAACCCATCATCGTTTACACGTTGAAGATCCCCTTTGGGGGTAAAATATCAGAAAAACGAACCCTCGCTCTGTCATAAACTGACCCGCCGAAATATCGATTGTTCTATTGAGCATGGCCACTGTGACCAGTAATAGCCTCGTTAAAACACATGTCCAGTGGTATCGTATCTCTCTCTCTATCTACAACAACTCTTCATGAACATTTTAAACAGGTAAAAAAGTATTAAAAATTAATATTTTTTAACAAATGTGTAGTTAGGCCCTTTGTCAAAATTTCAAAAATACATTCAAAACAGGGGTGTCACCCCGAGTCATTTGACACCTCGTACACGTCCCTACCTTCATTAGTTTGCGAGATATAACAAAAAGTCTAAAATCATAGTTTTACCCCCAAAAATTCTGTTTCCCTCATTCTCAAAAACTAGTTCCAAAACAAAGAGGGTTTCGAGACAAGCCATTTAACACGTCATAGGTCCAAATCCGACCATGCATTCGGGAGATATCGGCAAACTTCGTAGGAAAGTAGGCTGTGGCCTAGAAGCACCATCAACCCCCCCCCTACTGTTTTATTTCTAGTCCTAGACACTTGAAATTTATTTTGTGGGTAGAGGGGGTAAGGACCATTAATTTATGTCAAACAAACTTTTTTGTGGAATTCCTAGTTTCCAAACTATACAGATTTCAAAATCGAACTTTTTTCAAACAAGAAGTTCGGTGACGAACTAAAGAGCCTTCTTTTCTTAAAATTAAGTTTCATGCCAATGATTAATCTACAGTATATGAGCCTAGGCCTATCTAGAATAATGAGGAAATTAAGTAGGTAATATCGAAATATCTAATTAGTTCGAAATATACCTGGTATAATGTAGCCTCATAGAGCATTACAGTTGGCAGCCCTGATGACTGAATATATTCTTAGTTCCATCTCTTAAGGTAAAGAATTAAAAAAAACGGTTGAAGTCCAATGGACGTTACATGCAGTTAGACATTGGATCTATCAGCACGCGTAATGTCATGCGTGTGCAACAATGTCATGCGTGTGCTGGTCAGAAATAGCCTAATCTGAAATATTATGATATCTTGTTGTGCCAATTTTGGACGAAATCCATTTGTTAGTGTAGAATTTACATGTATTTTAAAATTGGACCTATCAGCAGGCATAGAATCATGTTAGCAGCACTGACTTATATTCATTATTCCAAATTAATCTAGTATGGCAGGTGCTATACGTGTGTAAAGTATAGGGCTGTTGGCTTGCATAAGTCCTGATATAATGATATTAGGTTAAAAAAATATAGACAGCATTTATTAACAGTTGGCAGCCCTGATTGCTCTTAAGAATACTTATAGTCATATCTGTTATGTTACACATAGCACATACGAAATTTGGTTGAAATCCAACTGATAGTATAGAAGTTATATGTATTTAAAAATTGGCCTTATCAGCAGGCTTAGAATCATGTTGGTAGAACTGAAGTATATAAGTTACTCCAAAATTAATCTAAAATGTCAGGTACTATACGTGTGCATAGTTTAAAGCTGTCGGCTTGCACACTTTCTGATATATTGGTATTTGGATAAAAGAATAGAGAGGGCAATTATTAACAGTTGGCAGCACTGGTGATTCTTATGAATACGCTCAGGCATATCTGCTTATGTACACATATTACATACAAAATTTTGTTGAAATCCAATTGATAGTGTAGAAGTTATAGGCATTTAAAAATTGGACCTATCAGAAGGCTTAAAATTATTTTGGCTACACTGTCATGTATAGCCTCCTGGAAATTAAACTGAAACAGTGTTATCTACATGTGTGCCAAGTTTGGAATAGCTCCCATGCATACCTTCCAAGATATCCAACATGGAGCTCAAATTTCTAGTGTGTTTTTTCAGCAGTTGATAGCACTGACATCATTTTCAAATATGGACGTGAGATATTTCGGTATACCGGTACATCTTTACTCATACTAAATTTGGTTTTGATTTCTGCAGCCGTTTAGGAGTTGATAGGGGGGGACACACACACAGCCAGACAGACAGAAGGACAGACAGACACACATTTTCCCGGATCGATCTCATGTCTACTTTTTCCTCATTTTTGCAAAATGTGAAAAGTCGGCTAAAAATCAAAAAAATATACACTCTTGTTCTAATGATAAAGGATATAGAGGCCATTTGTTTAAGCCATTGCACAACGTTCTATCATGTTTGGTTTTTAAAAAATCGCCTACTTTCAAACGCATTTTTTAAATATAATGAGTGGTCCATAGGAAAGAGGGCGTCACCCAGAGTAATTTGATACCTCATATGTCCGAAATCGGACCATGGGTTCGCTAAATATCTTGAATCTTACGTGGCTCAGGAGCGCGCAATTTAAAAACTGCTGTCGCCATGAGTTTAAACTGTCACTGCTCCCCTACTCATGAAAGAGAACCTTCCACGAACTATTCTTGTGGAAGGTAAAATTTGTAGCTTATTTTGATAACGCTATATTAGTTCCAACGTTCGCCGCCAGGTGCTGACTGCGACGGCATTTAGTAGCCACGTCCGCAGCTATGTTTCGTGAACGGTAGCACTTGGTAGCAAAAGTAGGGACTACTTGAAAAAAATAATCGTCTGCAGTCCTTACCTGAATCACAGATAACATACACGAATACAGCCATCACAAGTAACACCGGTTATCAGACAAATTCTACACACATCCAAAGTACACGGGGCTACATGACCACGTTGTCGCTGCCCCTAAACTAAGGAACCAACCAACTACTGCAACCCAATCCTCGGTTTGACCACTAGAGAAGAAGAAGAAGAAGAAGAAGCTTCCCACAGATAAGAAGTGCCGAGAGTGGAAAAGCAAATGTATACAACTGTGAGAGGAAGACTATCATAAAATTCCAGCAAATTTCTTTTAAAATATTGCTACATTGATATTATTATATCTCACTCGTCCCGAAACGAAACTTTGCGCATAATTGAAAACTACAGTAGACTAGAATAATATTATCCATTTCAGGTCCGTATTGAATATGTTTACTAATAAAACTATCAATATTCTCCGTCTTTTCAGTACAATATTAACATGTACCCAATTGTATAATAGTACATTATGCAACGAGCCTATAATGACTATAATTAAGACACGAGTATGTTATAAAACGAGCAGTAGGGGGATGGTAGGGGTTCTGACTCACTCCAGAACCCTCCTTGCCCCACTACTAAGCCTCAGACATGTTAAATATCTCTCTAACGCATGGTCGGATGTGGACAAATGAGGTGTCATTGAACTCGAGCTGACGTCCTCTTTGCTATGGACGACTCGTTATATTTTTGAATTTTTTTTTTGATTTTTTTCGTTTTCGAAAATAGGTGATAGTTTGAAAACCAAACATGATAGAACGTTGTGCCATAGCTCAAACGAACGGCCTTTATGACCTTTATTTTTAGCCTACTTTCGATTTTTGCAAAAAATGAAAGTAGACTTATGAGATCAACACAGGGCGAAAAAAGTGTGTCTGTCTGTGTGTGTGTATGTGTGTGTGTGAGTCTGTGTGTGTGTATGTGTGTGTGTGAGTCTGTGTGTGTGTGTGTGTGTCTGTGTGTGTGTGAGTGTGTGTACTCTGAATGTCTGTCCCCCCCTATCAATTCGAACACGGTGAAACCGAATTGAACGAAATTTGGTACAGAGGTAGCACTAGTAAAGGACACCTCAGTGTCATACTTTATATCGCCGCCATCTTTACCAAAACAGAATGGCGGCCACTCAAATGTTCAAAACGTAAAATCAAATTACGGCTAAACTAATCATCCGATCTCTACCAAATTTGGTGACAACATACCTTTATATAGGACGCGTCTTTCATCCAAAATTCAAGGTCATCGGCCATGCCATTTCAGGATGGCGGCCGTGTGAATTATGCAACCATTTTAATAAATAGCTTAAGACCCACCAATTCCGATTATCGAGCCTAGGGGGGGTTTAAGCTATCCTGAAGGTCGTGATCCGTTATTTATTATAATATAATATTATAATATTATACAGTATGAGTGGCTTAAAAGAGCTGAGCCGTTTGTGTCACACGACAAGATGGCAGCTGTCCTCATGTGCCTGTCTTATATTTCAGTAGTTTTAGTATGTTGTATGTGATATACCGTACTGATACAATAATATAAACTTTGTATGAAATGATCTTTAATGAAGATGTACTGCAGTGAAGAAATCGTTTATTTAAAGTCATTATTTGCCAACAGTTTGTATCTAATATGTCAGTTAAGAACACCTGACGTCATGGATACGGTTAGCTCTGGGCTAGCATGTTAGTCTGACACGCAGTTGACTGGGGATCGAGTACTGCTACAGTTAGGTTTTTTTTTTCTTGAATTCTTTTACAAATGATGTGCACGAGCTTTTTCCACAGATACTGAATAAAATGTCATTTAGCTCAAAGGAGAGGATAAAGTATACACTCGTATATTAATAAAATCACAGTCCCAGCATCGCACATAAACAGAAGCCATTAGGAAAATGAGAATAGAAGAACTAGATACACGTTGTCATTAACCACAGCCTTCTTAATGCCTCTGTATGGTGCTGTCCTCTTGTGGGTTATGTGGGTAATATTGTTCCAAACATAACGCTGTGTAAATGCCTGAGCTTGCCTCCTGAAGTATGGCAGTTTTGTAATACTGGTAGTTCAACTATTAGCCACGATCGCGCTCCGAATACCTTTAAACACTGCCAGCTGGATCGCCTCCCTCTTGGCTACTTTAAACTGCCTACTCATTCAACACCCATAGAACACTGCCATCGTAGTACATTACGATGGCAGTGCATAGGCGTACAAGATAAAGATTAATTCACTGATAGGTCGCAGCACCACCTACTGTGATTGGGGCGGAAGATGATTGGGGCGGAAGATTCTTAATTTTGCAGGCTGGCTTAATATAGAGATTAACGGACGTGAATGCATTACAATAAATTAGTAGTTTTGTTATTCAATCATCATAAAGTATATAATATTGATCTTGACACTTACTGGCTTATTATCAATATAAAAGAAAACAAACAATACATTGTGGTTGGGGTGATTGTTTTAGGGATGAGGACAAAGAGTCATAAAGATACCCATACATTTAGTAGAAAGTAGGCTATATGTTCTTTGCTGAACATCTTGTTTGTAATAAAACCTTTTTACTTTTTATGTTTTTTGAAAACCATCGATTTTTGAAAATCCTATATTTTGGAAACTAGGAATTTTACGAAAAAGTTTATTTGACGTAAATAAATGGCCCCTACCCCGTCTACCCATAAAATAAATTTCAAGACTCTAGGATAAAACCCTGACAGTAGCGTGGTAACAAGGGTTCTGCGTCACTTCTTTTTGAACCCTCCTCGTATTTGCCCCGAACCTGATATCTCGCTAACCAAACATGGGATTAGAACATACAGGGTGTCCTAGCACTCGTAGTGATGTCCCCTACTTTCCTATAGGCTCTTTATTTAATTAACATACCAAAACTAAAAGGTCATCCGCTTTTAATATCTCGCGAACCAATCATGCTAGAGGCATGTACGAGGGGTCCAAGGACTCGGGCTGACGTCTTATTTGCTATCGACCACTCGTTATATTTTAAAAAAATTGGAAACTACATTTTGGGGTAAACACGTGTTTTTTGTGATTTTTGCTGATATCTCACGAACCAATAACGCTAGAGACGTGTACGAGGTGTCCTAGGACTCGGGCTAACGCCCCCTTTCGAGTATGGTAGATATTTTTTCCAAAAAATAATTCACAAAGGGCCTAACGTCATACATGTTGAAAAAACTATTTTTTTCTTTACCTGTTTATAATGTCCATGAAGCGTGGTGGTTGAGACAGACAATACTGCTGGGTGTGTGTGTGTGTTTCAACGAACCTGTCGCTAACCACAAAGACCATGCTTAATAGAACAATCGCTATTTCGGCGGGTCGGTGTATGACAGAGCGAGAGTTCGTTTTTCTGATATTTTACCTTTAATGTGTAAACGGTGATGAGAACTTGGTTCTATGTTGGTCGAAGCGAGTAGAGAAAACAAACTTGCCGAGGAGCAGGAGGTGAATGTCATTTGAACTTATTGGAAGGCGCTGATCTGACTTGACAACAGGTGCAATGGAAAATGACCAAGACGCTTGAAGGTGAAATAATCTGACCATTGTGGTGGCAGGGAAGTGCGAAATGCATGTGGACATGTGTGAAACCACAAGCACGCTAAACAAGTTATATCCTGTCTTGCTTCGTACGTGACAAAATGCAAGTTCATGTGAAATTTGATCTGCCACAAGTGTTCACCTTGGGTGTTAGCTGTCCACGTGCGCGATAACTGTTAACAAGTCACATCCTGTCTTGCTTCGTACGTGACAAAATGCAAGTTGACGTGAAATTTGATCTGCCACAGGTGTTCACCTTGGACGTTAGCTGTCCACGTGCCTGATAACAGAATGTTCAAAGCGTGGGAAAAAAAGATTATACATGCAACGTAACATATATAAAGACATGTCGTTATCATTTCCACTCTCACTTAGGTGACTACCTTTGAACACACTGCGTTGCATGAAACCTCTGATCTTGTTTAACTGTTTTGGTGTTGGTGGAAAATACTTAACCTTGTTGTGGGGTAGGTATATATTTATTCATTTATATATTTATTGATTTGTATATAAATACATGCAATTATTTATTGATTAGGTAATTAATGATTTTATTTATTTATTTGTTTGCAGATAACGTGTATAGTCTACCTGTCGTGTGTCTGTGGGAAATATATTAAAGAAAGAGAAAGACAGACAGCTAGAAAAGGAAACCATTTCCACACTAGTCCACGAGACGGGAATAAAGCAAAGCATTACACGTCAAGGTGAGATTTGTTTTATATATATATATAACCTGTTTGATTTTGTTTTGTTTATGAAATGCATAAACTATATGGAATGGATATACTTATGGTGGTTTATTTTATTTCTTTTTAGAGTGTTGGAAAACGCTTGACCTCTGTTAATAACCAGTAACGTGTGTGTTTGGGGCCATTGTCCAGTAGTCTACAGCTGAAAACTCAGGTGAGAGTGTTCTTTCAAAATAATGTCTTTTACTGCTGCGGATACGTTAACTTGGGAGCCCCTTGAGTCTTGTTTCAAATCGCGTGTCTGCTCTGGTCGTGTGGTCAATGTTAGAAAAAGTTTGATTCCCAAAGAATTTTTACAATCTTGTTTTGAAATTTTCAAAATTGAAATTTGCACAGCGCAAAGGTTGCATACGGCTTTAAAGGTGAATACAGAACTGGTGTGCGATTTCATTTATAAAAAGAAGGACGTAGAGCATAAAGAGACATTCTATATTTGCAGTAAAATGCAAGCGCTTTTGATAGCCCATAATTTGGAACAGTGGTATCAAAGCCATGTGGTGAATGCCTTGCTATCAAAATTTGATAAACTGCAACAAGGACCCAGTGGTTTAGCGTTAGACAAAATTCATCATTTGCAAATCAACATTTGTCAATTCAACCCGTTGAATGCTGGGTCTAGCTATATTAAAACACCACCAGCAATAGCTTCGAAAAAGGCAGTGGTAAATATTGAGAACCATGACAATGATTGCTTTCTGTGGTCTGTGGCTGCCTATTTGCAGCCGGTACAACATAATGGTTGTCGACCAGGAAAGTACAAGGCCAAGTTTGATGAATTGAAACAAACTTTAAATTTAACTCGAGTATCGTTCCCTATGGACTTAACCGAGATCCATAGGTTTGAACAAGATAACCAGGACTTTTCGTTCATGGTGTATGGCCTTGATGGTGATGAGATTGTGTGGCCTCTTTATGCCACAAAAGAACCGAAACGACATCACATTCATCTTTTATATTTATCTGTAGGAGAGGTGAATCATTATTGCCTCATTAAAAGCCTGAGTAGATTGCTAAGCAGTCAAATGTCTAAATATAAATGTAAAAAACATATTTGTGACCGTTGCTTGCAATATTTTAAAACCCCTACGCTTTTGGAACGTCATAGGGTAGATTGTGTTTCTCAGGAAGTGGTTAGACTGATATTGCCACAAGGGGACAAGACTGTGTTAAAGTTTAAGGACATTCATAAGCGTGACACTGTCCCCTATGTGGTATACGCAGATTTCGAAGCTCTCACTACACCCATGGCGGGATGTGAACCAGATCCCTCCATTAGCTCAACCACACCCATTCAAAAACATGAGCCCTTTGCCATTGGATTTAATGTGGTGTGTGCCTATGACCCCACACAATCCGTTTACAAATACCGCGAGGGGCCAGATTGTGCCAAATGGTTCTTGGATGAACTTGTCAAGTTGGCTCATGATGTACAGGAATTACTGGACCACCCAGTACCCATGAGCCTATCTCCAGAACAGCAGCAGCAGTATGAGCATGCCATGACATGCCATATTTGCGAAACGCCTATTTTAAGTGGAGAGGAAAAAGTCAGAGACCATGTAACGTGTTTTTCGAGGGGTTTTTATGCAACTGGCATAAGTCAGTAGGAAGCCATTCTATATTTATTTACGCGGCAAATTGTTCAGCCAAGAGAATTTTTCATGTTAATTTATTATTATTATTAATTTATTATAATTATTATTAAGGTATTTTCGGAGCATTTTATAAAAATTATTAGCATTCAGATAGGGTTTCTATGTCTTAGAAAACGCTATCAAGCAAATTATTACGAACGACAATATCATAGAAAATTATGTGATTGCGGAATTTTACGGAGTTTTCGTCAGTTAGGGTATATCGAGAGACGTGACTCACTGGGAATTCAAGTACACGCTTAATCTTGTCGGAAAGCATGACGCAATCCTGGGTCGCAGCGTCCAGGAAAGGCGAATTGTTGGAACGGAACCCTCCCGCCGAGTGTAATGACCCAGAGAAGGGGAGTATAGCGGCGTGCTCAGCCAATCAGTGGAGACCACGTAAGCTGGAAGTTGAGACTGGAGTGGGGATGCGACGGGTGCATATATCGTTCGACGCGCCGTGAAACGGGGACTATCTGTGTAGAGCTTAACGAGAACGTTTGCACGCGGGAGTCGCTCCGATGTTCCGTGGAGTGGAGGACTTACTTTTGTAAAACTTAACCAGTGTCATTGTACGAGTGTTTGGGTCCGATGTACGGACCAGAGAATCTTCAAATCTAGCAGTATATCATCAAACATCGACGAGATGACGACGTCCAGGAGACTGTGGGAAGCTCACAGCATCATCCAGTACGAGGGAAATGCTTTGGCAATTTCCAGTGGTAAGCGCAAATGACGCAGAAATACGCAATCTCTCGTTTCTCTTTGTTTTCTAATCAATATTTCAGTAACTTCATAGCTTGGGAATAAGAGTAAAATCAATAATTTATCAGACTCCGTTTTCACGTAATTTTCTATCGGTAATATTAAAATCACAACGCTCCTATTTAAATTTTAAACTTATTATTATTATTAATTTTGGTATTCTTGTTTTATATAATAAATTCATTTCTTTTACAATGCAATCTTTGCTTTCAGTAGGTAGCATTAGATATAGACCAATTCCTTCTCCTGATACAATTGTTTGTGGGGTTAATGATCAAATCATACCACGATCTGAGTGAATAGAGTCTTGAAGATGTTCTGCCAGAGCTAGACGTTGTTAAATACAAATTTAGATTTCAACATTGCATTGAGGTCTTGGCGCCCATTAAAACAGCATAGCTTAGGCAAAGGTAAACAGTTACATTTGTCTCCCAACAGTTAGGGGCAGTCAAACCGTTACAATTGTCGCTACCAACATGGGGCATTAATAACTGCTACACTTGTACGCTCAACGTGTGGGCTAGCAAAAACGTTACACTTGTCGCCGACAACTTGGGGCTGAAAACCTAATAACATTTGTGGAAGGAGAAGGGTATATATTTCTGTGCCTGTATTTTGGGGGTTATTTGTCTTTATCAGTGTATACCATTATGGGGGATGAGAAAGAAAGACAGATGAGGTTACGTAGTGGTCATCAACTGGAGAGTGATGATACGAGCAGTATGTCGAGTGATGGTAGTACCGGGGTAGCGGAGGTAAATCCCGATACTGAAACAGGGAGTGTAGGCGGCCAACCAGAATTAAAAACTTTACTTCTCGAGTTCATGTATCAGAACAAAGTTAGTAGTGATGCCTTAAATGCAAAATTAGAACAGAATAATGCAAAATTAGAACAAAACAGTAGGGAAAATAAAGAAAGTACAGAAGCTTTAAATGCAAAATTAGAACAGAATAATGCAAAATTAGAACAAAACAGTAGGGGAAATAAAGAAAGTACAGAAGCTTTAAATGCAAAATTAGAACAGAATAATGCAAAATTAGAACAAAACAGTAGGGAAAATAAAGAAAGTACAGAAGCTTTAAATAAAAAATTAGAACAGAATAATGCAAAATTAGATAAGAACAACAAGGAAATTAGTGTGAAAATGGAGCAGATTAGAGGAGAAATCAGAGGAGTAATGGAAGAGAAGGTTAAAGAGATCATTGCAGATGTAGACAAGAAATTAGGAAAAGTACAGGAGGAGTTAGAAATTAGAATCGGTACACAGGCTGACAATTTAAAAGAACTAGTGCAACTGGAAACACAGCAGGTCAAAAAGCAATTGGGGGGAGAAATTGACAAAATTCAGGTAGCAACTAAAGAGGTTAAGGAACAGCTGGGGGGTAAAATTGAGAAAGTCCACTCGCAAATAGTTGCGGAAGTAAATGATTTAAGAGAGAGTAATAGAGAGAGCATTAGCAAGATTGAGGAGAAACCTGCAAAGCTATATAATAAAGTAGAAGAATCAGAAGGAAACATTAAATTAACAGTAAACAGTATTGAGAGGAAGGCTGAGGAGAAAATCGCAGAATTAGAGTTAAAATTAAAAGCTAGGATCAGGCAAGAAAATAGTCAGAATAGGCCAGTTTTTGTGAATAGCACACACAGGGAGGTAGAACTGGGTAAGTTCAGCAATCAACAGGGGTGCCCAATGGAGTTCATGAACACTATAGAAAATAAATTCGGGGAGAGGTTGGAAAATGGTAGTATTGAGTGGTGCCAGGTAGTTGAAATTTTAGAACAAGTGTTTGTGGGGGAAACGAGGAATTGGTTTGCTGTCTACAGAGACAAGTTTACTGATATGAATGATTTTAAAATGAAATTCTGTGAAAAGTTCTGGAATGAGGTTATTCAGTCGCAGCATCGTGAGGGAGTAGTGTGTGGTAAATATAACCCTAAAGGAAGCTCCACCATGACCGAATACTTTTTAGGGCAGGTATTAGTGTGTAAATATCTGGATGGGTTGAAGGTGGAAAGTGATGTGGAAAGGTTGCTACTTAGGCACTTTCCCTATAGGATCAAGGAGGCTGCGTGTATCCAGAATGTAAAGACAATATCACAAGTAGAAAATTTGTTAAGCACATTTGATGCACTAGGGAGAGGGGGTTATGAGGACAATTTCAATAGGAACCAGGGTAATAATAATAATAGACCTAATGAAGCCAGGCATCAGGAAGTTCAAGGGAACGGTGGCGAAGGGGCCAACGCTCAAAATAGAAATAACAATAATCAGCTAAATCAGAACAGAGGAAATGGCTATGGTAATCAGTATCAAGGGAGGAACAATGATTTCAGGGGAAATCAAGGGAGGAACAATGATTACAGGAGAAATCAAGGGAGAAACAATGATTTCAGGGGAAATCAAGGGAGAAATTATAATGACAATAATTACAACCAGAATAGGGGTCAAGGAAGAGGACAGCCTAGTGGTAGTAATATACAGCCAAACAATGACAACACAGCCCAGAACAACCGGACCAGTTTAGTAGTTAGTAGTACTACGGCCAGCTGTAGCGGTTCTTTAAACGCGAACCAGGCTGCGAAGTAAGGTCAGAATCTCAGTCTGTAGCATGCCCTGTCCATACAATTATACAGGAACCCTATGACCTAAATGTAAGAAATGAATTATTACATGAACTAAATGATGATGGTATTATTCAGGAAGTGGCTAGTAAGAGCCCCATAGTTAAATTTAACGTGTCCGAGGCGTACACAGATGTTTTAATTGATAGTGGTTGTATGAAGAGTTGCATAAGTAGTGCATTTTATGATAAAATGAAAGGAACTGGAGTAAATTTTGAGGAGATGCCAATTAAAAGCACTTTTGTTATCACAGCTGTTGGGAAGAGGTCTAAAGTAATTTCTAAGCAAGTTTTAGTAGACATTAAAATTAATAATCATGTAGAGAAGCAGATTTGTCTTGTAATTCCAAATTTAGTATTCAGTGTTATCATGGGTTCAGAGTGGCTAAGTAGAGTGTCTGGTAACTTATGTTATGATGTAGGGAGTTTGAAATTTAAATGGGGAGATTCTGAAGTAGAAGTAGCGTTCAATGACCATATTCAGAGGAGTAGTATTGTAGGTGTGATTTGTACTTTAAATGAGATATCGCCAGCCGTAGAGCGGGGTTCTCCATGTTTTGTGGGCAGTGTGATTACGAACGGAAGTCTAGAGGACTCGTTACGTGATGCTGCATTTCTGGGAAATATAGAGGTGGAACAATGTGTTCGGCTCTATGATGTGTTATTGTGTAATAGGAGAGTTTTTGAGGATCGCATTGGTATGGCCAATTGCTATACACATTCATTGAACGTCATTGATAGGTCAGTATTCACAGGACATAGATATCCTGTACCTTTCGCTTATCAGAGTGCAGTTGAGGCACAAATTAACCAGATGCTTGAAGATGGGATTATTGAACACTCTAACAGTCCATATGTTAATTCTTTGATCACGGTACCCAAGACCGACGGCACAGTTCGTATTTGTTTAGACGCTCGTTTGGTTAACAGTAGAATTAGTTCAGATCAGCTGAAATCTATGTCAATAGAGGAATTAATGCAAACATTTGAGGGGAAGAAGTATTTCACTTGTGTAGATTTGAGTTCCAGTTTTTGGCAAGTGCCACTTATGTACGAAGATAGACCATTTACAGCTTTTAGTCATAAATATAACCTTTATCAATTTTGTAGAACACCTTATGGGTTAAAGAGTAGTTCAGCAGCTTTAATTAGGGCTTTAAACATCGCATTAGGGGATGACACAGGAGAGTTTGTAACCATTTACATAGACGATATGGTAATTAGTTCACGCAGTTTTGAGGAGCATCTACGTCATTTAGATGTAGTTTTTCAGAAGTTAGATCAGGCAGGGTTCACTTTGAAGCTGTCTAAGTCGTCATTCTGTCAGTCAGAAGTGACATTTTTAGGTCATAGAGTGTCGAGTAGAGGTGTTACACCAGAGGAAAGTAGGGTTAGCATGTGTGGACAGTAGCAACAGGGCATCGTTACAGACACTGAGAAATAGGTAGGCAGAGCAACGTGATGACGTTCATTTAAGGGAGCCACTTGCAAGGCTGGAAGCAGGTGACGCAGAAACATTTATAGTTTCCAAACGTATTGGAAAAACAGCATATGTGCTGGAGGATAGTAAGGGAAACAGATTATACGGGACGTATAATATACATAGTCTACGAAAATATGTGTCATAAAGTGAGTGTGTTTAGCTGGCGAGCCAGCCTATCAAATGAGTAAGTGTGGTATTTGGTGCGTGGGAGGAGATGGTCTTCCAGGCAGGCGTATCAGAAGTCACACAGGGGGGGGGGTTAGTATGTAAGTAAATGAGAGTTTTTAAGGTACAGGGAAATATGACGGGATTGTCGGATGCTCTTGAGCACTAAAATGTCTCGATACACCAAGGCCAGAATTTGGTAGCGCTGGTGAATTCCCATTTGCCTCCAAGAGATGGGTGAGCGCTTGAACAGGGTATTTTTGCGTAAGGCGTCCACGAGGCAAAAGATGGGCCATCAGAATGCGAGACAGTCCTTCATGAAACTCATACATATCAGCACACGTGATTTCTGTTTACGGCCTCGCCATGTAAGATTTGTAAGTGTGTAATTTAAGGTAATTTGTACAAAGGTATTATTTCTGTGTTGAGAACTAGTATTAAGTAGAATATGGTCTACGGGAACTTAACAAGACAGGGCGATTACGGGACAGAAATATTTGGGGTTATATGTAATGCACATTTACTGTTTTTTTTTTTTCAGAAGTCAATATTAATTTAATCTACTTTAAAGAGAGATTAAGTATTATGGTCACGAGGCGCTGCCACAATAGTGTGATCGTGTGCTCAGTGATAAGTGAGATTAAATTTCACCATAAGGAAGGGACCTCCAGTGAAATTAGGAAGTTCTATGGAGATATAAATATATCAGAACACCTTCAATGCGTGTGATATGACATCATAAATACATAGTGCTCACACATTAATTATGTCTATTTCTCCAACATAGAGAAATTTGAAAGGCGGAAATATCCGTGGAACACTATTCTATATGTAAAACATTGGACTGGTTGCAAAGTGAAATCCATTGTGACAACAAACTTTGACGCAAAGTGCGTGAAGAAAAATTATGAGTGTATATATCTGTAATTTAGGGTGATTTCATTTATGTAATATGTATTTTGGATGGAGATTATCAACGTGTCTGGGATAATCGGATAATGGACCGTCGTCACGGTAAATCATCCGATGATCCGAGGCGAATATGTAACGTATTTTTCGAGGGGTTTTTATGCAACTGGCATAAGTCAGTAGGAAGCCATTCTATATTTATTTACGCGGCAAATTGTTCAGCCAAGAGAATTTTTCATGTTAATTTATTATTATTATTAATTTATTATAATTATTATTAAGGTATTTTCGGAGCATTTTATAAAAATTATTAGCATTCAGATAGGTTTTCTATGTCTTAGAAAACGCTATCAAGCAAATTATTACGAACGACAATATCATAGAAAATTATGTGATTGCGGAATTTTACGGAGTTTTCGTCAGTTAGGGTATATCGAGAGACGTGACTCACTGGGAATTCAAGTACACGCTTAATCTTGTCGGAAAGCATGACGCAATCCTGGTTCGCAGCGTCCAGGAAAGGCGAATTGTTGGAACGGAACCCTCCCGCCGAGTGTAATGACCCAGAGAAGGGGAGTATAGCGGCGTGCTCAGCCAATCAGTGGAGACCACGTAAGCTGGAAGTTGAGACTGGAGTGGGGATGCGACGGGTGCATATATCGTTCGACGCGCCGTGAAACGAGGACTATCTGTGTAGAGCTTAACGAGAACGTTTGCACGCGGGAGTCGCTCCGATGTTCCGTGGAGTGGAGGACTTACTTTTGTAAAACTTAACCAGTGTCATTGTACGAGTGTTTGGGTCCGATGTACGGACCAGAGAATCTTCAAATCTAGCAGTATATCATCAAACATCGACGAGATGACGACGTCCAGGAGACTGTGGGAAGCTCACAGCATCATCCAGTACGAGGGAAATGCTTTGGCAATTTCCAGTGGTAAGCGCAAATGACGCAGAAATACGCAATCTCTCGTTTCTCTTTGTTTTCTAATCAATATTTCAGTAACTTCATAGCTTGGGAATAAGAGTAAAATCAATAATTTATCAGACTCCGTTTTCACGTAATTTTCTATCGGTAATATTAAAATCACAACGCTCCTATTTAAATTTTAAACTTATTATTATTATTAATTTTGGTATTCTTGTTTTATATAATACATTCATTTCTTTTACAATGCAATCTTTGCTTTCAGTAGGTTGCATTAGATATAGACCAATTCCTTCTCCTGATACAATTGTTTGTGGGGTTAATGATCAAATCATACCACGATCTGAGTGAATAGAGTCTTGAAGATGTTCTGCCAGAGCTAGACGTTGTTAAATACAAATTTAGATTTCAACATTGCATTGAGGTCTTGGCGCCCATTAAAACAACATAGCTTAGGCAAAGGTAAACAGTTACATTTGTCTCCCAACAGTTAGGGGCAGTCAAACCGTTACAATTGTCGCTACCAACATGGGGCATTAATAACTGCTACACTTGTACGCTCAACGTGTGGGCTAGCAAAAACGTTACAACCACTCGCACTTTACGGGGGAGTTTCGTGGAGCTCCGCATAGTAAATGCAACTTAAACTTTTCAGCTCCTCGTTTCATTAGTGTCTTTTTCCACAATCTGGCGAATTATGACATTCAGCTTTTGATTCGTGAATTGGGCCATGTCAACAAGGGCTCGTTTACCATTATTCCCCAAAACCATGAGCGTTTTATGGCCCTGACATGGAGGTTGGGCGACTTTAGCATTCGATTTTTGGATTCCTTTAAGTTTATGGCATCCTCGCTAGACAGCCTTGTGAATGGCTTGAATGAGGAGGAATTAAAAAATACTAGAATGCATTTTAATGATCCTGAGCAATTTCAATTGTGCATTCGGAAAGGTATATTCCCGTATGATTTCTGCAACAGCTGGGATGTGTTAAAGCAAAGAAAACTCCCACCACAAGAGAAATTTTACTCGAAACTAACACGCAGTACCGTTTCCGATGAAGACTATGCACATGCATGTCAGGTTTGGCGAGTGTTTGGCATGAAGACGCTAAGTGAATATGCTTTGCATTACCTAAAACTGGATGTATTGCTGCTCACTGATGTGTTTGAAAAATTCCGTAACTTGTGTCAACACATTTACGGTCTTGACCCGGCTCACTATTATACGAGTCCTGGACTCTCGTTTGATGCCGCTTTGAAATACACTCAAGTGGAATTGGATTTACACACTGACGTAGACATGGTTCTATTTTTTGAAAAGGGCATTCGTGGCGGCTTTGTGTCGCTTAACCAACGCCATGCCGAAGCGAACAATGTCTACATGCCTGATTATTCACCAGACAAACCAGAATCGTACTTAATGTACTATGACGTGAATAATTTGTACGGTTACGCCATGAGTCAGCCTTTGCCCTATGGGAAGTTTGCTTGGCTGACAGAGAAACAATGTCAGAATTTGATGTGAACATGGCTAGCCAAGAAACAGGCCGTGGATATGTGCTAGAAGTGGATATTGAATATCCCTCATCCTTGTATGATGAACATGCCGATTTCCCATTCTGCCTTGAGCAAATGGTTCCCCCTGACAGTAAAGTGAAAATTGAAAAACTCATGGGCACACTTTACAACAAAAATCGGTATGTGCTACATATCCAAATGTTGGTGCAATGCCTCGCCCAAGGCTTGGTGTTGAAGAAAATCTACAGGGGTATTTCTTTTGCTCAAAAAGCATGGCTTGAGCCATACATGAGACTCAACACAGAGCACCGACAAATGGCAACACAGCAGTTTGAAATTAATTTTTTAAAATTAATGAACAACTGCATCTATGGCAAGTCTATGAGAATGTCCGCAAATACCGTGACATTAAATTGGTGAATGTCTGGGAGGGGCAGTGGGGTGCCCGGCGGTACATTGCCAAGCCAAATTTCAAATCGATCAAAATTATCGATGAGGATTTGGCTACTATTGAAATGAGTAAGACCAGCGTGACCATGGATAAGCCCATTTACTTGGGTCAAGTCATTTTAGACTTTTCTAAATCGGCCATGTATCGATTCCACTATGAGTTTGCCAAACGCCATTTTGAGGACGTCTCTCTTTTGTATATGGATACGGACTCATTCATTTACCACATTCGCCACCTCAACCCCTATGACGTCATGAGGCAACATAGTGACTGGTTCGACACCTCTTGCTATAGCGCTGACAACGTGTTTCAGCTGCCCATAAAAACAAGAAGAAAATGGGCGTTTTAAAAGATGAATGCGGTGATTCCATTATGACGGAATTCGTAGGTTTGGCCTCAAAAATGTATGCTTATCGCACACTCGGCTGTATGGAAGCCAAAAGAGCAAAAGGTGTAGGTAGGGCAGTGGTAAAATCGCTACGTGTTGATGACTATCTAGCGGTTTTACGCACGGGCAAAGCTATGTCTCATACACAGTGCAGGATACAATCCAGCAACCATCATCTGTATCTTGTGGAACAGAGAAAACGCACCCTCGCCTCCATGGATAACAAACGTGTGTGGGCTGATGACCTGCTCACTAGCCAACCCTGGGGTTATGATCGCAAGGAGGAGGAGGTGTGATTTCACTGTTTAATCATTTAGGGACATGGCTTTTTGTAACTCGTAGATTTAGTATTTTGTAAATATTGTTTTTTTTTCCATTGTAAATAGTAGATTATGTAAAATAGTAACAATCCACTTGGACCTTTTGCTCTTTAAAAAAAGTTGTGTGCAATCTTATTTTTTTTTAAATTTTTTGATTGGTAAATAGTTTGATTCTTTTAACGCTGTACAAAGTTGTTTTTTTTGTAAATATGAAATAAGTAAGATTTTTAGTAACTCTAATAACTAGTATTTAATTATTTTTCGTAATGTAAATGATAAACTAAAAAAGTTCTTTTGGGATGAGTGTGCATGTCGAGAATGTGCTTTTGGGAATAAATAAAGTGGTTGTGTTAGTTCCCAAAGACAGGTGTGAATGTATGAGTGGAGAGAGAAAGCTGGTGTGTTTGGTTGACCAGAGCAAACACGGTGAGGTAGGGTGGGTGGGTGGGGAGGGGGTAAATGGTACTTATATACTCATTTTGTTTTCAATGGTTTTGTTTTTTCATTGAAATGTGGCAGACAATAGACATTATTTTTGTAAAAACAGTCTTACCTGCAGTAGTCGTAGACCTCGACGTTTCTCCAAACACCCATAAACACACTGCAACATTACCATGGTCAAGCACTTGCATCAACATCATTGTCAAATCTCAACTTTCGACATACACCAAATGGAAAAATGTGAAAACAGCAAAATGTTTCCATATCACAAAAAAACGGAAAACTTAAAACGGACATTTTTAAAAACTGGAAATGGCCATGTGTGAAATATGAAAATTCAAAAACTTCAAACGGACATTGTTTAAAATGTGTCATCAACAAACTGGAAAAATCCATATCATAAAAAACACAAAACTGGGAACGAACTTTTTTTAAATCTGTAAATTGCAAAATGACAAATGGCAGTGTGTGAATTCATCATGTGTGAAATGTGTAAAATGAAACATAAGCCATCAACATCACGATTTTTTAAAATTAAAAATAACAAAACATAGTGCTCTGGTAAACCTTTGTTTTTATTTCATAGTCATAGTGAATTGACAAAAGAATAATAGAATACAAACACATCCCAATTCCTCACTCCTCAATTCCTCAATGTTTATGTCCATGCATCATCAACTTTCCTTTCATAGCACTCATGACAATCAGGGCTGCCATCCTTTCACCCACTGAGGCATAATTGGATGTGGAACGTTTAGCTTTCTTCAATAACAATTTATCTGCCACATGTCTTAAACCAAGATGACTATGGCGATAAGAAAGGTCATGTTCCTTGCATGCTTGATCCAAAAGATTAATGGGTACATCACCACGTTGTAAACGTTTTTCGAGACGAGTTCAAGGGCCGCAAAAACGATAACCTGGAAGATGGATTTCGAAAGGTAAGTATTGAATCACTTTGTCAATGACGCCATTGCCAGTACAGGTCTGGCATATCCTTTTCCATCGATGGTAAAAAGGTTTGGTCTTCCTCTTCCTCTGTGGACGATGTTTGCGTTTGTTGTTGTTGTTGCTTTTTCTCGCCATGACACCCGTGGAATGATTCAACAAAGTCTTTACATGGACTTTTATGACCGTGATACAGTTTCACTAGCTGGCAAGTCGCACTCTGACGCATAGACGGTATTTTTGCCATGGCCACTTGCTTATGGTGATCGTAATCCGTACAGGGTTGCAATTCACTAGACACAGGGTCTTGAGTCCATGATTTTGGTACATGTTGCCAGATTTCTTTGACCGCGTTGGCGGCCACATAATAAATGAATGACTTGGGGAGCGCCAAGAGTTCCTCTTTGGTAAAACTGTCTAGTTTCTTTTTGCACACAAAGAACTTGCCGATGGCTTTGTCCGTAGCATTGCCTTTCTCCATGGCATCACGTGCTGTAGATGTTTACACGTCGCTTGTAGAAATCTCACTGACGTCATTCACAGGTAAATCTTGAGTTATAATTTTGTTTAACAACTCCCAGCAGGCATGGGTGGTTAACCAATGAAAGAGATGCCACGCATGCGATAGGGCTGTATGGGTAATGTTGCCACAGGAACAAGTATCCATGAGCGTTTGCAGGGAGGGGCAGCCCAACTCCATGAGGTCGATACATTGGCAGTAAGACGCCAAAAATGGTTGCAACCATTGACGTTTTTCATTACCTTTCACAAATACCACATTGGCCGTGGACAAGTGTGCTTTCATGACCACGTCCAAATATTTATAGGAAATGGTTCCCTGATTCCAGTCTAGTTGCCTATGATTTTCAATCCACTAGGTTTGTTTACGGTCTTTTTCACACAACAAATCAAAAGCATGGGGTGGTATAATAGCAAATGCGTAGCTTGCGATATCCAAAACGTGATACAATCGATAATGGCCACTTGTTTAAATATAAATTTGTTGTCACCAATTTTAAACCCTTGGCAATCCACAATGAATTTGCGCAACATGTTGACGTTTGCCTGGACCAAGTTCAACTGACGACTGACTGACGATCGACCACTAAAGTGTGATCATGACACAGACTTACCTGCCATGCTAGTTTCAAATTGAGGTTAGGGTAGGACAGAGGGACTTGCAAAAATAAGAATTTAAGAATTACATCATTTTATTATCATAACACGTCTTACAGGCTTTTGTCATTTTGGGATAAGGACGATACCAACTGATACAACAATATAGTCTCTTGTGTTTGTAACGTCCATAACACCGATGATGTCCCAATGTCTCTAAACTAGGCGTTTTTGATGGTGAGCTGCTCACCGAAGCACCATGGATACCATGCGGTCCACATATATCGTAACTTGTTTTTTTTCATTACCCAGGGACACAAGTGAGGGATAGCTTGAATGACAGGGTATATTTCCCACTTCCATTCTGCACAGGTAGGGGCAGATGGGTGACCAGCGCTGATGTTCCTGCATGGGTTCATCGCCCTCCTGCCATTGGTCTATGATGATGGGACAAAAGGCACATTTCACTTCATCTCTTGTTTTTATATAGTAGAATCCAGCGGCCACCAAGGCTTGAGGGTTTATGAAAGGCACCGGCCACGTGGCAAAAGTCTTGAAACGTTGTTCCTTAGAGTTTAAATTCATGGATGTAACGTCTCTTGAGGCTTTAAAGCAAGACATGACTGAGCGGCTTGACGTGGGTTGAGCTGTTATTTATACACTCGTCACTTGGTTGGACAGTGGATAATAGTTGACTTGTTTGTGATGAATAATCAAACAGTAGGCCGTGTCATTGGCTGGTACATTGTCATGCGTTTCAAAATCTAGTCGAATGTCGATATTGAATGGCTTGACAGACTCTTCCAGGTAAGAACAGTCAAAAACAATCAGTGGTGCTCTTGCTTTAAACGCTTGGGGTAGTAGCATGGGGCCGTTCTCTTTTTGATAATACGACCATCGAAATTTAGAAAACAAGTCGTACAGGGGGCCAAACTTATTTTTTGAAAAATCCAAATCCAGTCCTTCATAGGGAAACACAGCTCCGTTGAGGAAAAGACGTGCATGTCTCAATTGCAGGTGATCAAATTGCGTGGCATCTTTGGTTTGTTGATACTTGCGATTCGTTTGAAAACCCACGATCAGGTAGAGAGGTCTCTCTGTATAGCGAGCTGTTTTTACAGACCAACTGTGAGTGTTGGTGGTGGGCAATAGCGGATACTCATGGAGTGCCCAGCTTCTAAATTCCATGGGTAGAGGCATATCTGTCTTTACCATTTTGAGTATATCCAGTTTTTTGCTATCTTCAAGGGTCACATGAGACACTTTCCTTAGCAAGCGTTGTAGTTGAATTTTTGAATCGATGGGGGCATTGTCGGCTCCCTTGAGTGCATTATTATCACTCCTGTCTCTCACTAGATAAAGCACTTGCCTTGCGTTGACCACAATGCGTTGGTGATCTTCGGCAAAGCCTACAATCAGTTTAAGAGGTAAATATCCAGTAAAGGTCCCATCAGTGTGTACCATCCAGTCATTGCTCGAGTCAGGACACCAACCTGCCATGCAAAGTGTTTTACCTTCTTCCTCACTATAAGAGGGGTATAGTTTCATGACACTGGAAATGCCCACATTTCGAGTGCTATCCACCACGATATCGTTATTGACATACCGCACTTCAGAAAACAGAAAGGCCAAACCATGGTTGGCCAACTTGGATGTGGTGGGTGTAGAGCCATCGGCTTTGGTGAGCCGACCTTCAATTTGAATGACAATTTCATGCGGTTGTTGATAACAAATTGAATTTCATCATTGTTATTGAGACCAGGTGTTTGAGCTTGATAGGAATGGAGATCAATTCTTACCACTCCTGGTTGCTCCTCGATGCGGTTCGCTATCTCTAGGATAGAATTCATTATGAGGGTTGACGTGGTAACCCAAATGCTGTAAAATCTGCTTGTCTTGAGATGTTAACGTGTATTCACGTGGCAAACAACTAACACCATTCCTAGACGGTGTTGTTGCTTTATACACAAACTTCATAGTGGCTTTAGCACCAACTTGTAAGTCACTGGTGTGGTAGAATCTAGATCAATGAGTTGTTGATTTCTATTGATCAGTCTTAATGTTATATTACTAATACTATCGACAGCCACAGAATGAAAAAGCACCACTGGAGGGTTTTCACGAATAATATACCCATTGGGCGATGTCACAATAAAGTCATAAAGCGAATGCGATGGTTCTTGATTGGTGTACACTTGGCTAATAATATTACATGTCACCGACACATGATGGTCCTCAATGAATTTCACTTCATGGTCCGAATCATGTTTTTTGTTGGGCTCCAACACACGTGGTTTAAATCCTAGTAATGGGCCAATGGAATCGGGGCGTGTTTTAAAGTCAATGTTGAATGTGGAGAAAATACTGCAGCGATGAGTGTTGGTATTTCCTACAAATTCAAACTTGCGCGTTCCATCGAGAAATGACTTTAAACCATATTGATTGATTAACACCACATAAATGTGTTCATAAATATCATCGATCGTGTATCCACCAGAGTTCAGAGTGAGCACAGAATCATCATTGTAAAACTTGTTGTTCACATTTTCACGTATGTTGTATATTCGATTGTACGTTTCAAGAGAAACAAGTCCTAAACCATAGGGTTTTTCACTCAATTCGATAGGCGGGTAAAAGTCTAGGCTGACTTCAGGTCCACGTCCATGCAGTGTAAACGTTTTACTTTCTGCCGACATACTGGTGGCGTTTTTGCTTATGCTGCGTCTTATATAAAAAAAAATAAACACAAACGTCCACACTGTTGGCTGTTAAACGTTTGCTCTCGTTTCACATTATAATATATCTTGATCCTGTTTCCAAAATAGGTCACTAGTTCCATGGGCGGAGGCAAATTCCCAAAACTGTCAAAGTACCATACAATGGATCCCTCTTTGACATAAGCTACATAATGCGTTCCTGGTCCTCGGTGATCATCTAAATTGACAACAGCACATTCCTGTTTCCAGGGTCGTGGGGGTAATTGGTTTCGCTTAAACACACCTCGAAAATGAGAAAACTTTAGTTGTTTAGCGTAGCTTTCCACTTGTTGAAGCGTCAGGGCATGTCTTGCTATGGCTGAGTTTTTTTTAATACTTCGAAATGGTGAAATCCCAAATCCTTGTTGATAAAAGGCTGGCTTTAAATTGGCATTTCTAACCCACATGGCAATCGCTTCCACCGTTTCATTGTGTCGCTGACTTTCTTTGAGTTGTTGCTTGCCCTGCTGCGCGGCTTTAATGGTTTTCGCCACTGCACTGGCACCGCCCAAAAGTGAACCTAGAGCAGCCAAACCGGCAAATAATGCAGGTAAAAATCCCGCTCGTTTGGGGACGGGAATCACTCGCCCTTGGTTTGAATCCTGTCGCCGACGTTTTGGAATAACATGTCTCTGTGCTGCTCGAAAGGCTTTCCTTATGGTCAATACATTATTTTTTCTTTTTTTCCTTCGCAAGGGCTTGCCCACGAATGTCGTAAGCCCAGGCTTTGCCAAGGACAAAGTCCTTTTATTAGTCTTTCTCACCGCATACCTTTGTTTCACCATGATGATAATGACCAACAACCTTTCACAAGAAAGTTTAAATCACAACTAACGTCAGATGGTTATTTCATGGCTGTATATTCCAATTCCACATAAAGTGGGAAATCGTTTATGGTTTTTCCCGCTTGCTTTTCATCCCATGTCAACATGAGATGAAAGGATAATTCGTCACCTGCATTGACCATTTCATGGTTATGGACCAACATCCTATGACCATTTATCTTTATTTGTAAATGGTTCTCATCAGGTATGCCATATTTGATGTGAATGGTTCCATCATAGTGTAATCGATAGTGGCTTAATCCTGAAGCAAGCACATAGGTCAAGTGCTGATCATGGACTAGCGGTATATGGTTTCTCTCATTCAAAGGTTTTTCATTTGTCAGACACACTAAAAATACAGATGGGATAAATTTATAAAGCGGTTTCATTTCATAGGTCACGTAAAGCTTGGTACGGACATCGTCTTCGTCTTGCGGGTCTTCCACGTGAATAATCCGATGGTGATTAGCGCTATAGCCTTCACCGTAAGCTGGGGCACTTTGTCATAAAACTCATACACTTTGTTATCCACATACTTTTTCGTAGTAACGTCTGTAGACACTTGAGGATGTTTTACATGGGTTAACCGCTTTCCCTTAAAGTCATAATCTCCCTGTTTTGTGCGTGGCACTACTGACCTATCCACATAGTGTTTATTAGCAGGATCTGTTTCTTGTTTAGGATCATGTATGGGGACAGGCCTAGCTTTGCCATCAACGCACGTCCAAAGACATCCATCGTCAACCTGTAGTACCATTCTGCTGTTTTTATGACAAGGTTCGGTGTCCTGTATATAGACAGCCTGCTAGCCTGGCTAAGCCTTAGTTGAAATGAAGATTATTAAGCAGCAAGAGTCATTCCCCGTGGGGGACATGGTTTCCCATCTCTGACCCACATCACGTGAACAACGCCATGGTTCACTGTTTCCATCTTCTATTCGCTGCATCATTGTAGGGCCTTCCGGCTGTGGAAAGACTAATCTTTTGCTAACGCTCATTACGGCACCCAATGGTCTGCGTTTTCAAAATATTTATATTTTTGAAAAATCTCTCTACCAACCCCTCTACGTGATTCTGGATCAAGTCATGTCTGGATTACAAAAAAAAAGAATATGGGTTATTTTACATTTTCCATGCAAGAAAATTTGATTTCACCGGATGAGGTAAAGCCTGATTCACTCATGATTTTCGATGATGTATCCACTGAACGTCAAGGTATCATTCAAAGCTATTTCAGCATGGGTCGACACAATCATATCGATTGCTTCTATCTAGGACAAACGTATTCTAAAATGTCCAAACAGTTGATTCGTGACAATGCCAATGTCATTGTTTTATTTCGTCAGGACGGGAGGAACAGTCGTCACATATATGATGAACCCGCTGAGCTAAGGTTCATGTGATATTTTTTATAACAGCACATTTATGATGGGATGTAGTACCTTTGAACACACCCAGAAAGCCACGTGGAGCTGAGAGCTCACGCTATACTCTTTGAAGTAGCGGTGAATCGCACTTTTGACTTTGGTGAAGTCTGCTAATTATTTATCTGAGGTCTTATTAATTAATTTTATCTTTCCACGAGACTCAGAATATTCCCTTTTGTCATTCAGCATTATTAAAACATTTTGGAGAATGTTATTTTCGCTTAAGGTAAGGTAATACCCTTGCAGATACGCAAACAGGAATGTAAGTAGTCGCTCAACGACTTCGGTTTGACGACCTACTTCCTCGAGTAACCCTGTGCCTTGCACTACTTCTGGAAAATCCGCCCCGTGTAGGCGTGAATTTATAGCCGTCGTGTCAGACGTAGAAAATATCCGCTGTTTAGCGTGGAAGTTATCATCGGATGCCATCGAGCACGAATATCTTATAAATCACTGTTATTTATGCACAGTGAACAACAGGAGTCATATTGTGAAATAATTGGCAAGTATAGTGAAAATCCTAACATTACCGTAACACCACATTTTCGTAACCACGTGTTTGTAGAGGGCCGAGTGCCTGGTGAAAAATATAGAGGTAAACGTGTTATAACTACTTTAAATAAGTGTGATTATGAATGTATAACATATTTGAATTGCCACAGTGAATTTTTCAATTACAAAACAACGCACATTTCACGGATGCTACGTGATGTAAAAGTGGCGTCAGTACACGTGAAGAACCACAGAACAGTGCTTGATCACGTATTATTCGATATCTGCGAAGTAAAGGCTGTGTTATCTATTGTAATTAAAGCCTGTAACATTTTCAACGAACATTGTGATTTTGAAGTGAAAGAATGAACTACTACACGATTTATTTTTCCACCCACGTGATCAAATTATTCTACACCATGTTTGGGACCAACATCATGGGCTAATACCATCATGGTATGAAGGTGATGTATCTATAGGAACCAGCATGATGGTGGAGCTTCCAGAACAGCGAACGAGGAGGAAGGAACCCAGGATGCCATTCCCAGGCATGTCCAGTACATTCACGAAGTTGACGACAGGGACAGATCGAACCCTGGTCTTTGGAAGAGTCCAGATGGGAGTCGTGATGAGGACGATGCCGTTCCGGAAAGCCAGGGGTGAATTTGTTCAACCCTTGTCGTTGAACAGAGGGCTGAGTGAGAGCTCCTCCATTTCGTGAGTTTTTGTACAACCTTTCTCGTTCTAGTTTCTGGTGGTATAGTAGGTTTAATGTAGTTTGTGAACCAACCGAACTCAGTGACAGCCATTTTTATAGGTAGGGAATGTAATTAGTCTAATTAGATGTCATTTATTTCAGTTAGAGTGAGACACCCTTGGGTCAGACAATTTGGTCAACCCTGGTGCAGCTTGATGGACGTCGTAGAACGTCAATGCCTATCTTTTGCTAAACGTGACCGTAGTCATTTGAGGCTACTTTGTTTAACCCTATTTGGGGTGATTTTTCAAGTCTTTGCTGACTTTAGTTATGGCAATCAGATGCCATGGTTATATTTCTTTAACTGCATTCTTTGCAACCAGTCTTTGTTACACCCCTGACTTCGTTAGAACAGTCGTATCAGTTAGGTAATCGACTGTAATTACCAGTTTTGTAACTGCATTATATTTCATTTGAGATGTTGCTCAGAAGCCATCTGGTCAAGTGTGGACCTTATAAGTAAAAGGAATGTTTCGTTGTCTAGCATCGAACCCAGTTCCCAACGGATCATTAAGCAGATCCAGAGTGTGGATTCTGCGCCACAATTATTATTTTGTTAGTGTCATGTGAAGACACGTATTTATTTGATGTTGTACAAGCAACTACTGAAGTATTATATCTTTGAGAGCAAAGAGCTCCAGCAATGTGACATTGCTACCATTTAGACGTCTTTGGTTTGAAAGACGGAATTGTATTATTGTATTCAGATTTATAGCGTGTTTTTATACACGTATTCTTCGAGGTTTATAACCTATGATAAAGGTTTTATGATGAGGCCAGTTGTACAGTTTTTATTTTGCTTAAATCGCCGGCCTTGATAGTTAGTGTGTGTTGTGTCAGATGAGCGCAGGACTGTTGTGGCCTGCAGCGACACAAACTGGTTTGTGACCCAGTGCCCTTGAGAGCACGCTTGTATTATGAGACAGAATTACTTTGACGAAGGACAGAATGCTTGTTGTATTCGTTCTTTCTTTCATTGCTACTTAGCTCATGGAACCCAGTGTCCAACCTTGTATCTGATCACATGTTTTTATAGATTGTTTTTTGTTAGTTAAACGCACTTTTGCGTGTACCGTCGTTTGACGTGTACAGTTAGGTCAGGTTTTCTATAGTACGTTGTAGGCCACCCTGTTAAAGGAGATATTTCATGTATGAAGGTATTTGTGTGTACCTTGTCCGGGATTGTTTCCGTTGACCAGATGTTATTGGAGGGTGACTGAGTGTGCAGGCCCATCCCAGAGTTATTGAACGCGAGCTTTGCGCCACTGGTAACTTGTGTTATTGTGTGTCCGAGTTGTTATTGCTCGTTGATTGTATTCCGACTTTTGAGTCGAGGCTTTTGGTGGAGATTGATCTCAGTGGAGACACTCCGTGCCCAGGCTATTGTCAGTATTATTCGCCATAAACCAACGATAACCTAAACCGACATCTTAATAATAAAACGCATAATTTTGGTAAAACAAAAGCTAACTAACGAATTCTTTCTATCTAACTTTGTTCTTTTTCATTTGGAACCTGCTGACATGGCCGTGCTAATGAAGGTATTTCCTTTTGAGGAAATGACTAGGACAGCTGACACTTTTGAAGCGACCTGAAGCTTGCTCGAACCTAGAGTTCGTAGCTTGTGGAGCGCAGGCCATGCGATGTTAGACGTAGTCTTAACTACGCAGTCGTCACCGTAACTACACACATTAGATGACTATGGCTTACAAAGAGTAAACCAAGGTGCAGGCAGGAATTTTAATAAAACTGTTGTCTCTTATTAATTATTTATGATGTACAAGTGTATGAATCCTACATGTTACCCTATTGTGTGCTGTTAGCACTTAGTTACTAAGAATAATTAGATGTTTTTTTTAACTTGGCTGTTCACTTAGCTTTGAATGTAATTGTTTTCTGTTACGGACGTCATCGCCGTAAATTTTGTTATTAATTGATAGGACTTAGCTAGACGAATTAACGTTAAATGTAAATGTGGAGATGGTATCATCCTAACTTAGATTTGTTTTGCTACCCTGTTAAATGTAAATTCTGATATTAGCTTGATCTTGTTACTTGAGCTAGGGACTTGTGTCGTACCATTTTCCTAGCGTTGCTGTTGTTGCTTTTTATTGTGAGATAGATCTTTCGCGAGGGTTTTCCGTAACTTCTCAGGTAGGGACCTGCTCTTTATTTTTGATTGTTTATTAGCTTGCGAACTAGCCGATTGAAACCCTCCGAACTAGGCTAGGGGCTTGTGAATTTTTAACAATAAATTTTCACGGTGTTTTACATAAGTCTGGATGTTTATTTTCTCAGTCTAGTTTTTAAGGTGAACCTTTCCTTAGGCAGTCTATGACCATCGTCACCATGTACCACGATCCCTGTGGACTACAGATTCTCGTGCCGCTTTAGCCTATTTGGAAGTTCACCTGCTCCTCCCGGCAATTATGTCCGACGGGTGAGATGTTAGGGAAGTCATTGCGGCTGTTGGCTATCCTGGCAGCTCCACCGACGGTCTCATAAAATGGCGCCCAACTCATGTGGCGACGTTAACGTGGTGACCGTCAGTTCCATGTCATTTAGGAGGATCTTAATGTTGATTAATGGTAAATTGACAGGACTGGGACGAACTTAGAAAGTCGTACTGCAGATCAATTGACCGCATGGCATTCATGTTTGATAGAAGTCCATGGGGTGAGGCTCTAGTGTTAGATAAATGATGGATAGGATTTTCTTTGATGATGCCTCATTCTGAGTAAATGTAATACTTTGTTTTGCTCGCCGTTGTCTTTGTAAATGTAGAAGCACTTAGTTTGTATACTCCAGCTGTACTCGTGATATTTATTTAAATGAAGCAAAGTTTATACCACCAAGTAACTAATCATAGCTGTAAGTTCCATTAGATATTGATCCGTCACTTTCTCATATATATTTCTTGTCAATGGATGAGGAAACTATTCGTCGTGTGTTTGGGGAGATGATGGCAGGTGTTAATGCCAACCTCCAGCAGATTACTGCTGAATTAGGTACTGTAAGGACTGATTTAGGTGATGTAAGAGGTGATTTAGGTGAAGTCCGAGGTGACTTAGGTACTGTAAGGATTGATTTAGGTGATGTAAGAGGTGATTTAGGTGAAGTCCGAGGTGACTTAGGTCAGAATACCCAAGCTGTCAACAATGTTAGACAAGACTTAGAAGTTAACACCCAGTCGATAAACAATGTCAGTGGTCATGTGGACCAAGTTAGGCAGGAAATTAACAATGTCAGACAAGATTTTGAGTTTAACACTCAATCCATAAATATTGTAAGTGGTCATGTGGACCAAGTCACAGAGTCGATCAATAATGTTAGGGCTGATCTAACACAGGTCAGGGCCGACATGGACGCATACAGAGTCGAAGCTATGAATGATCTTACGGCAGGTTTAGCGGCTGTTAGGGTTGATGTCATACGACACCATCAGGAGGCTAACTAGCGTATATATTACTTAACCGACCAGATTAATAGAGCTAGGGAGGACGTGCAGACCCGATTGGAGGAGCACACAGCTCAAATTCAAACGACCATGAACAGAGTCCAGATAGATATGAGAGCCGACCTGGAGCACACTCGAGAAGAATTTGGGACTCGATTGACTCACGTCGAGGGATTTATGGATACCATGAAAAAGGACATGGCAACCATGAATATTGGATTGATTTTGATGAGAGGTGCAGCAAATGCCGTAAATAACAACGTCAAGACGATTGTCGATGGCATGATAGAGGTCAAGGACGAATTAAACATCAATAGGAGGAATATTACGGAGTTGACAGAAACCGTAGCAGACCTACGTGAAACAGTTGACGTTCTTCGTGAGGAACATAAAATCGATCTCATGTTATTGAGGGGTGACCTCAACGACACAAGACCACTATGGAGGCCAAGGTAGCCGAGGTCAGAGATGATATTGGAAAGATCCAAGACAACGTGTCGAAAGTTGAAGGAGAAATCGATTTCTTACAGAAACGATTCGAGGAAGTCGCGGTAACCGAGAGATTAGACCTTAGCTATAACCTGAGGACGGCAATACGCGAAGTTGACACGAACCTCAAAGGGAAAGTCGATAGAACCGAGTTACAACTTAACGACTTAGGTAACAAAGTCGCAGCTAGAACCATCCCAGGACTCGAGGTTATTGAAAGACGTCTCGACAGACTTGAGACGCTTCCTAGAGAGAGACACTTACCCTCACAGATGGAAGACTCTCAGGCGACACCCGTATCACAATCCGCAGGGATGATGTCTACTCATTTCCAACCCAGCGCACCTAAAGAACCGCAACCATCCCAATTCACTGGTTCAGCGCAAAGTCAAACTTTGAACTTTGACGCCCATCCTTTTCAACCAGCACTCAATCGACTTAGTCATGAAACGAATACACCTACGCATAACTACATGCAGAATTCATTTAGACCCGCGCATTCGCAGGGAAATGTAACTATTATCCGTTCGAGAGAGGAGCAACCAGCTCGCTTCTCAGGAACTGGAAGTGGTATCACTCCAGTTGAATTTCTGGCCAACGTCGAAAGCTACTTGAGAGACACCATGGTAACTCCGGAGAGGGAGCTCCGAGTTATAGAGCGTTTGCTTGAGGGGCAAGCCAGCACCTGGTTTAGAGCCTTTCGATACTCGTTTGTAGGCTACCAGGATTTCAAAGAGGCCTTGTTAAGAACTTACTGGTCGAGCGACATCCAGAAGAGCATCAGAGCTGAGATGTATACTCGCCGATACAGCTCTAACACTCCAACGCGCTATGCGAACTACTTCGCGATCCAGCTTGCGAAGCTTCATTGTCTTCAACCCCCGTTGTCTGAACAAGACCTAGTAAACACCATCGTTTGGCAATACCCTGCAGACGTGCAACACGTACTGATTGCTGCAGGCGCATCCACTTTTCAGCAGTGTGACTAAATCCTGCGACGGTTGGATGCAAACACTGAACAGTTCCAGACACACCGTCAGCAGAAGGCTGATAGGCGTGAGGAGAGACATGTCAACTTAACTACTGTCGACAAAGTGAGCCAGACGCCACAACAGACGCAAACCCAAGAGAGCTCTGGACAACGTAATAATTATAACTTTGGTAGAAGAGAATGGAACAACACTCCATATGCTAGGGACCAGCGAGATGACCGTCGGAGTCACTGGAACCGGCGCTTCGACCGAGGGACGAACGACGACCGTCGTCACGAAAACGACCGCCTAGGGAATAATGGTCGAAACCCACAGCACGGAAGTATCCGTAGGGACTACCGATACAGTAGAGGGTATAACAGAGATCGAGACCCCCAGAAACCAGCCAGATAGAGTTTGGAGAGGAAGAGCACGGGAGAGCCGTGAGTATTTTCAACAACTCAGAGAACTACTAATCCGAGAAGAGGGAGAACAGAACCCGACTTCGAGGGAAACTAGGAATTCGGTGCAGGAGACGGAGCAAAACCAGCCCAGTACTTCTCGCCAGGACAGAAAAAAACCGCCGAAAAATCAATAGATTCTTGCCCGGTTGAGCACAGAGTAACTGCCACCATATTACTCTGGGTGCCAATCCAGGAAGACCTGTTAGACGAACGACGAACCACAGCTACGAATTGACGCGTCTACCGAAGATTGTAGCCACCTTGAATGGATGCAACGTAGTCATTCTCGTCGATACTGGGGCGATGATTAGTGTCATTTCCGCCGATTGCCATGCCAGACTGAAAGCAAACTCTGAGGTGACAGAGCTGCCAGTTTCTGCTGTAAGAGTCAGAGGAGTCATACCTGACCGTGTTGTAACGTGCACAATCCAGATTCTATGCACTTTGAAGATTTCGAGCCACGTGTACTTGCACGAATTTCTTGTGATGAAAGGCTTGCATCATGATGCCATATTGGGTGCAGACTCCATTAGGAAGTATGATGGAATCATTGATATGGGACGTAATACGGTAGAGTTTAAGCCGAACGAACCCATTCAGATGAACTTAGTTGAAGAAGAACCGGAATCCCTATCCGAAATCGACGTTGTCGAAAATTTAAATGGCAAGGAAATTGAGAAGACACAGGATGCCGACGAAGAGGCAGAACCATTATCAGCACCCATACGAGAGAATCTTGATACAATATTGAGCGAATACAGGAATATATTCGACACCACACCTGGTGAGATATTGGACTACGAGTACGATCTTGTACTACTGGATGATTCCCCAATCCAGAAGAAGATTTATCCTATCGCCGAGAATTATCGCGAAGAAGCTGCTAAGAAGATCCATGAGATGGAAGTAGCAGGCACAATCAAGAAGTCACCGACTCCTTTCTTGAATCCTATAACACCTGTGGTTAAGGTGGATGGAAGCTTGAGACTTTGTCTCGATGCAAGAGCCTTAAATGAACGCCTAGCTCCTGAGCATGACAGACCGCCCAAGATTAGGGACATCCTCAGGAAGTTCAAGGGAAAGAGAATATTTTCGTCATTGGACGTGGTACAATCTTATTGCCATATCAGATTATCTGAGCATACTCAGAAGTATACAGGGTTTCTGTTTGATCAGACCACCTATGTCTTTCGAAAACTACCCTTTGGATTGAAAAATGCCGGAGCTGCATTAATCAGTGCACTTGATGCGAAGCTGACTCCTGAAGTGAAGCAGAAGGTGATATGTTACGTGGATGACATCATCATAGCTTCGGAAACAGAGAAAGAGCATTTAACGACCTTACGCCTTGTTTTTGAGAATCTTCGACAGGCTAATTTTAAAGTAAAATTTGACAAGTGCCGATTCTTCCAGGGAGAAGTGAAATTTGTGGGACACATAATCAATGGAGAAGGATACAGGCCGAACTCGGTAAAGATCAGAACTGTTGCTGCATTTCCAACGCCAACCCGTGTGAAACACGTGAGACAATTCTTAGGAATTCTCCAATTCTTTGCTGCTCATTGTGAGAAGTACTCTGAGACTGTCGCACCACTGCAAGGTTTACTGAAGAAGAACTGCAGATGGGCCTGGAATGATGAGTGCGAGATAGCTTTCAGGAAAGCTAAACAGATGCTAGTTGACTCAATTCAGTTAGAATATCCAGACTATTCCCGGAATTTTATTCTAGAGACTGATGCATCTGCGATTGGAATAGGAGCCATCCTACTGCAGGAGGATGATGAGAAGAAACGTCATTACATCGCTTTCTTGAGTCGACGTTTGAGAGCACATGAATCTAATTACTTCACCACTGAGATTGAAGCATTAGCGATTGTTTACGCACTTGAGTACTGGCAGAAACTTTTGTTAGGCCAGAGGATTATTGTGAGGACCGATCACCATGCGCTGAACTTCATATTACGAACAAGACTGGCAAGCGACAGGATCACACGTTGGACGCTGTTTCTCCAACAGTTCGACTTGGAAATAGTTTACCGACCAGGCAGAGAGAATGTGTTGGCCGACATTCTCAGCCGGAATCCTGAAGCTACTGTTAATGCCATAGACATCGAGGGAGAATGCGAGGAACACCTTCGCCGACTTCGTCATCTACCTGAAAGACAATGACGTGAAGAGGAACTCAGGCATATTATCCGTTTCCTGGAAAGAAGAAAGGATCCACAGGATGCTTATTATGCGAGGATTGCTGCTGTTGCAGATGATTATTTGATTTATCATCGTGTCTTGTACAAGTTTGTGGACGAGGACCACACTCAACTGCGTGCAGTTATTCTTAGGAGATACCAAGAATCTGTTATTCTTATGGTTCATCTATCCGTTGGACATGGTGGAACAGACAAGACCATTGCTACCATCAAGGAGTCTTTTACTTGGAAAGGGCTAGGAGCCACCGTTAGACAGTGTTTACGTGCTTGCGACGCATGCCAGCGGAACAAGTACACGTCACACTTGTTGAAGGAACCACCTAGACTGACACTCCCAACTCAACCTAGAGAGTTATATGCATAGGACCTTTATGGCCCAATACCTAAGGCCCGTCGTGGGAACCGCTACATCGTTGTAACTATTGATGTGTTCACGAAATATACGATGCTTCATCCGATTCAGAAAGCCACCGCACACCAAATTATTCAGAGGATTAGACGACAAGTGATACCGGAGGCAGGAAAGCCACAATTCCTTTTGACTGATCATGGATCACAGTACACCTCCGCAGAATTTGCCAATGCTATGAACGAGCTGGATATAGGTCATGTTTTATCATCTATTCGCCATCCAGAGAGCAACCCAGTAGAATGCGTAATGTCTATTATCGCAAAATTCTGACGATTATATTGTCAGGAAGAACACTGGCGATGGACTGAAGTCCTAGTTATTATGGCAAATAGTATTAATTCAACAGTCCATGAGAGCACTGGTCAAATACCTATGGTTTTGCATTTGAACCAGATGCCAATAAGAATATGGAATCGTGTGATTGTAAATCCACCTTGTTTACAACCATCACATGCACGCAGACTTTTAGCTGCGAGGGATACATTGGACAGACAAGCTGCCAAACGCTTGAGAAGAACTAGACGCCAGAGATTCAGAGAACCACTAGTTGAGGGAGACCTTATCCTTATAAGGAGACCCGGAATTTCAAGTCCTATAGACCACATATATGGGAAATTTCTGTCTTTATATTATGGCCCTAGTCGTATCCGACAGCCTTTGAACAATGGAAGTTATGTGATTGAAGACATTAGGACAGGAGAGCGTATTGGAACATTCAATGCAACTAATCTAAAAAAATATCACTTATGAATGAACTTCAAGACAAATAAAAATGTCATCCCAACATTTTATTTGAAACGACGGAGAGGCAGATGAACCCGCTGAGCTAAGGTTCATGTGATATTTTTTATAACAGCACATTTATGATGGGATGTAGTACCTTTGAACACACCCAGAAAGCCACGTGGAGCTGAGAGCTCACGCTATACTCTTTGAAGTAGCGGTGAATCGCACTTTTGACTTTGGTGAAGTCTGCTAATTATTTATCTGAGGTCTTATTAATTAATTTTATCTTTCCACGAGACTCAGAATATTCCATTTCGTCATTCAGCATTATTAAAACATTTTGGAGAATATTATTTTCGCTTAAGGTAAGGTAAATACCCCTGCAGATACGCAAACAGGAATGTAAGTAGTCGCTCAACGACTTCGGTTTGACGACCTACTTCCTCGAGTAACCCTGTGCCTTGCACTACGTCTGGAGAATCCGCCCCGTGTATGCGTGAAGTTATAGCCGTCGTGTCAGACGTAGAAAATATCCGCTGTTTAGCGTGGAAGTTATCATCGGATGCCATCGAGCACGAATATCCTATAAATCACTGTTATTTATGCACAGTGAACAACAGGAGTCATATTGTGAAATAATTGGCAAGTATAGTGGAAATTCTAACATTACCGTAACACCACATTTTTGTACCCACGTGTTTGTGGAGCGCCGAGTGCCTGGTGAAAAATATAGAGGTAAACGTGTTATAACTACTTTAAATAAGTGTGATTATGAATGTATAACATATTTGAATTGCCACAGTGAATTTTTCAATTACAAAACGACGCACATTTCACGGATTCTACGTGATGTAAAAGTGGCGTCAGTACACGTGAAGAACCACAGAACAGTGCTTGATCACGTATTATTCGATATCTGCGAAGTAAAGGCTGTGTTATCTATTGCAATTAAAGCCTGTAACATTTTCAACGAACATTGTGATTTTGAAGTGAAAGAATGAACTACTAAACGATTTATTTTTCCACCCACGTGATCAAATTTTTCTACACCATGTTTGAGACCAACATCATGGGCTAATACCATCATGGTATGAGGGTGATGTATCTATTGGAACCAGCATGATGGTGGAGCTTCCAGAACAGCGAACGAGGAGGAAGGAACCCAGGATGCCATTCCCAGGCATGTCCAGTACATTCACGAAGTTGACGACAGGGACAGATCGAACCCTGGTCTTTGGAAGAGTCCAGATGGGAGTCCTGATGAGGACGATGTCGTTCCGGAAAGCCAGGGGTGAATTTGTTCAACCCTTGTCGTTGAACAGAGGGCTGAGTGAGAGCTCCTCCATTTCGTGAGTTTTTGTACACCCTTTCTCGTTCTAGTTTCTGGTGGTATAGTAGGTTTAATGTAGTTTGTGAACCAACCGAACTCAGTGACAGCCATTTTTTATAGGTAGGGAATGTAATTAGTCTAATTAGATGTCATTTATTTCAGTTAGAGTGAGACACCCTTGGGTCAGACATTTTGGCCAACCCTGGTGCAGCTTGATGGACGTCGTAGAACGTCAATGCCTATCTTTTGCTAAACGTGACCGTAGTCATTTGAGGCTACTTTGTTTAACCCTATTTGGGGTGATTTTTCAAGTCTTTGCTGACTTTAGTTATGGCAATCAGATGCCATGGTTATATTTCTTTAACTGCATTCTTTGCAACCAGTCTTTGTTACACCCCTGACTTCGTTAGAACAGTCGTATCAGTTAGGTAATCGACTGTAATGACCAGTTTTGTTACTGCATTAAATTTCATTTGAGATGTTGCTCAGAAGCCATCTGGTCAAGTGTGGACCTTATAAGTAAAAGGAATGTTTCGTTGTCTAGCATCGAACCCAGTTCCCAACGTATCATTAAGCAGATCCAGAGTGTGGAATCTGCGCCACAATTATTATTTTGTTAGTGTCATGTGAAGACACGTATTTATTTGATGTTGTACAAGCAACTACTGAAGCATTATATCTTTGAGAGCAAAGAGCTCCAGCAATGTGACATTGCTACCATTTAGACGTCTTTGGTTTGAAAGACGGAATTATATTATTGTATTCAGATTTATAGCGTGTTTTTTATACACGTATTCTTCGAGGTTTATAACCTATGATGAAGGTTTTATGATGAGGCCAGTTGTACAGTTTTTATTTTGCTTAAATCGCCGGCCTTGATAGTTAGTGTGTGTTGTGTCAGATGAGCGCAGGAATGTTGTGGCCTGAAGCGACACAAACTGGTTTGTGACCCAGTGCCCTTGAGAGCACGCTTGTATTATGAGACAGAATTACTTTGACGAAGGACAGAATGCTTGTTGTATTCGCTCTTCCTTTCATTGCTACTTAGCTCATGGAACCCAGTGTCCAACCTTGTATCTGATCACATGTTTTTATAGATTGTTTTTTGTTAGTTAAACGCACTTTTGCGTGTACCGTCGTTTGACGTGTTCAGTTATGTCAGGTTTTCTATAGTACGTTGTAGGCCACCCTGTTCAAGGAGATATTTCATGTAGGAAGGTATTTGTGTGTACCTTGTCCGGGATTGTTCCCGTTGACCAGATGTTATTGGAGGTTGACTGAGTGTGCAGGCCCATCCCAGAGTTATTGAACGCGAGCTTTGCGCAGCTGGTAACTTGTGTTATTGTGTGTCCAAGTTGTTATTGCTCGTTGATTGTATTCCGACTTTTGAGTCGAGGCTTTTGGTTGAGATTGATCTCAGTGGAGACACTCCGTGCCCAGGCTATTGTCAGTTTTATTCGCCATAAACCAACGATAACCTAAACCGACATCTTGATAATAAAACGCATAATTTTGGTAAAACAAAAGCTAACTAACGAATTCTTTCTATCTAACTTTGTTCGTTTGCATTCGGAACCTGCTGACATGGCCGTGCTAATGAAGGTATTTCCTTTTGAGGAAATGACTAGGACAGCTGACACTCTTGAAGCGACCTGAAGCTTGCTCGAACCTAGAGTTCGTAGCTTGTGGAGCGCAGGCCATGCGATGTTAGACGTAGTCTTAACTACGCAGTCGTCACCGTAACTACACACATTAGATGACTATGGCTTACAAAGAGTAAACCAAGGTGCAGGTAGGAATTTTAATAAAACTGTTGTCTCTTATTAATTATTTATGATGTACAAGTGTATGAATCCTACATGTTACCCTATTGTGTGCTGTTAGCACTTGGTTACTAAGAATAATTAGATGTTTTTTTTTTTACTTGGCTGTTCACTTAGCTTTGAATGTAATTGTTTTCTGTTACGGACGTCATCGCCGTAAATTTTGTTATTAATTGATAGGACTTAGCTAGACGAATTAACGTTAAATGTAAATGTGGAGATGGTATCATCCTAACTTAGATTTGTTTTGCTACCCTGTTAAATGTAAATTCTGATATTAGCTTGATCTTGTTACTTGACCTAGGGACTTGTGTCGTACCATTTTCCTAGCGTTGCTGTTGTTGCTTTTTATTGTGAGATAGATCTTTCGCGAGGGTTTTCCGTAACTTCTCAGGTAGGGACCTGCTCTTTATTTTTGATTGTTTATTAGCTTGCGAACTAGCCGATTGAAACCCTCCGAACTAGGCTAGGGGCTTGTGAATTTTAACAATAAATTTTCACGGTGTTTTACATAAGTCTGGATGTTTATTTTCTCAGTCTAGTTTTTAAGGTGAACCTTTCCTTAGGCAGTCTATGACCATCGTCACCATGTACCACGATCCCTGTGGACTACAGATTCTCGTGCCGCTTTAGCCTATTTGGAAGTTCACCTGATCCTCACTGCAATTATGTCCGACGGGTGAGATGTTAGGGAAGTCATTGCGGTTGTTGGCTATCCTGGCAGCTCCACCGACGGTCTCAATAATGAACATGTGAATCCGGATATGACCTTTCAAATGTTTACAGAATTGTGTGCCAAGTGCTGGAACACTCAACGTCATGCCTGTTTAGTGATTGACAAACAAAGTGAACTCAACCAAGGACGGTATCGCTAAAGGTTTGATCATTTTATTGCTATTTAAGGCCCTGTCTCATTCCCCGTCAAGTCATTTGTCAAGACACCATGGCGTTAGCAGAGAGTCAATTGAAAAAGCATATTATTAGAGCAAAAAAGTTTCGTCAATTGATACGATCACGTGCAAATCATGCTTTGTTTATTCAACAACATTTAGCACCTCCACTAAAAGCCATGTTGAAACCATCTTTCAAGCCATCTGAAACGCTACACACCGTTTCACAAGCCACGCAGACGCCGCACGACACTGAGGAAGAGGAAGAGGAACAGGAAGATTTGACTAGTGTTAGCGAAGTTGAGGATGAGGAGGAACATGTGTTTAAGCCTCAAAAAAAGGCCGCACCCCTTGCAGAGTTTTTGAGAAAAAAGAAATCCTTGGCCATGGTCGCAACACCTTGCCCTTCCAGAGCGTCTCCGTTTTCACAACTCTTGGCCACTCCTCAACATAAAGCTCAACTGAAAACCATTTTAATAACATATTATGGATTAACATTGGAACCCTATTTCACCGATCTATTTATTGGAAAGGGTGATACCACGTATGGTGTTCGCTATGGGGATGATAGTTTAAAATTGGCGATTCATCCATTAAATTTGTTCGTACTAAATCTGTCATTAAAAACATCAACTATAAATTAACCCCAGGACTGTTAAAGCTGCTCTTTTCTCGGAACCCATCTTCCCATGATTATACACCAGAGGATCTTGACAAATATAAATCCATTTTATTGGATACCCATGTTCACAAAAGACAGTATGATCCCACGCAACAAGTGAATGCCAATATATCTCAAAAATATAAAACCATCATTGCAAAAATGTTTCCCACTAGTCAAAGTACTCGTCGTAAAGCATCCGCTTCGGGAGTGACATTTAAACCATTAAACCCCTTGTGGATGTTACCTACTGGCACAATCCCAATAAGCTCGTCCAGCGGCTACAGTTGTTGCATGCCTCACGTCACGCTGGCCATACCGTTCACGATTGGGAAATTCAAGAAATTGAACAAGAACTTCGAAATGCCAAAATTATTGTTTAAGCCCTCACCCATTAAAACGGGTATTGCTCACGAGTTGCATCGCCCAGCTAGGCGTCACTATCAACGACTAAAGGTGATTTCACGAGGTGTGGATGAACTTTGGCAGGCTGACTTGGTTGAAATGATACCCTATGCTGGCGTTAACGACGGTGTACGCTATATGTTGACCGTCATTGATGTCTATTCCAAAATGGCCTTTGTTGAACCTGTTCGTCGCAAGTCTGGTCCACTAGTTACCAAGGCCTTTCAACATATTATTCAACACTCCAAACGTCAACCTCAGCTGCTACAAACTGACCAGGGGAAAGAATTTTTCAACAAGGATTTCTCCAGTTTTCTCAAATCTAAGGATATTCACCATTACACCACGTACAGCAATCTCAAAGCCAGTGTGGTCGAGTGGTTCAACCGAACATTGAAAACCCATATGTGGAAAGCGTTTACCGCTCAGGGCAGTTATCGCTGGTTGGACATATTACCTGAGCTAGTGTCACTTTTCAATGACACCAAACATAGAACGATTGGGACCAAGCCACGCCTCGTGACCAAAAATATTCAGCGATTGGATAAACTGTTTAACCCCATAAAACAGCCGATCCTAAACGTCATCGACTGAAAATTGGGGATTTTGTTCGTGTGAGCAAATTTAAGTCTGCCTTCAATAAGGGCTACACGCCTCAGTGGGGGACTGAACTATTTCGAATTCGTCAAGTCAACTTGGACACTCCAGTCTCCTATTTACTCGAGGACCTCAACCACCAACCCATAAAAGGTAGAGTTTATCTCAATGAACTTCAGAAAACAGCATTTCCTAAGCATTATCTTGTGGAAAAAGTGTTGAAACAAAAAGGAAATAAACTCTACGTCAAAGGGTTAGGGTTTAACTCTACGTTTAATTCTTGGACCAATAAATTACATGTTGTGTGAACCTGTGCACTTTTTATTTATTCACACATGTTGTACACTTCCTATAGCTTTGTGTGTACAGCGCTCCGCGCTTCGTGCATGTTCATACATGTTTGTCTTTCCCTTTCCACCTGTGTTCTCTCTTACATTACCCCTCTCCACTCTCCCCCCTCCACCTCCCACCACTGCTGTTTGCAGCTCTTGCCTATCTACTGGTTGTGACATCATTCCCACAAGTTGCATCATACTTTTTACTGATTCAGCGATTCCCACGCTTTAAAGATTCTGTTATCAGGCACGTGGACAGCTAACGTCCAAGGCAGAACATATTTCACATGAACTTGCATTTTGTCACGTACGAAGCAAGACAGGATGTGACTTGTTAACAGTTATCGCGCACGTGGACAGCTAACACCCAAGGTGAACACCTGTGGCAGATCAAATTTCACATGAACTTGCATTTTGTCACGTACGAAGCAAGACAAGATGTAACTTGTTTAGCGTGCATGTGGTTTCACACATGTCCACATGCATTTCGCACTTCCCTGCCACCACAATGGTCAGATTATTTCACCTTCAAGCGTCTTGGTCATTTTCCATTGCACCTGTTGTCAAGTCAGATCAGCGCCTTCCAATAAGTTCAAATGACATTCACCTCCTGCTCCTCGGCAAGTTTGTTTTCTCTACTCGCTTCGACCAACATAGAACTAAGTTCTCATCACCGTTTACACGTTAAAGGTAAAATATCAGAAAAACGAACCCTCGCTCTGTCATACACCGACCCGCCGAAATAGCGATTGTTCTATTAAGCATGGTCCTTGTGGTTAGCGACAGGTTCGTTGAAACACACACACACCCCCAGTAGTATCGTCTCTCTCAACCACCACGCTTCATGGACATTATAAACAGATAAAAAAATAGTTTTTTCAACATGTATGACGTTAGGCCCTTTGTGAATTATTTTTTGGAAAAAAATATCTACCACACTCGAAAGGGGGCGTTAGCCCGAGTCCTAGGACACCTCGTATACGTCTCTAGCGTTATTGGTTCGTGAGATATCAGCAAAAATCACAAAAAACACGTGTTTACCCCAAAGTTGAGTTTCCAATTTTTTTAAAATATAACGAGTGGTCCATTGCAAATAAGACGTTAGCCCGAGTCCTTGGACCCCTCGTACATGCCTCTAGCATGATTGGTTCTCGAGATATTAAAAGCGGATGACCTTTTAGTTTTGGTATTTTAATTAAATAAAGAGCCTATAGGAAATTAGGGGACATCACTTCGAGTGCTAGGACACCCTGTATGTTCTAATCCCATGTTTGGTTAGCGAGATATCAGGTTCGGGGCAAATACGAGGAGGGTTCAAAAAGAAGTGACGCAGAACCCCTGTTACCACACTACTGTCAGGGTTTTATCCTAGAGACTTGAAATTTATTTTAGGGGTAGAAGGGGTAGGGGCCATTTATTTACGTCAAATAAACTTTTTCGTAAAATTCCTAGTTTCCAAAATATAGGATTTTCAACAATCGATGGTTTTCAAAAAACATAAAAAGTAAAAAGGTTTTATTACAAAAAATAAAGGTCATAAAGGCCGTTCGTTTGAGCTATGGAACAACGTTCTATCATGTTTGGTTTTCAAACTATCGCCTATTTTCGAAAACGAAAAAAATCAAAAAAATCAAAAAAATATAACGAGTCGTCCATAGCAAAGAGGACGTCAGCTCGAGTTCAATGACACCTCATTTGTCCACATCCGACCATGCGTTAGAGAGATATTTAACATGGCTGAGGCTTAGTAGTGGGGCAAGGAGGGTTCTGGAGTGAGTTAGAACCCCTACCATCCCCCTACTACGAGCGTATGCGAGTTTTATAATTTCCATACGAGTGTCTTAATTACCATTATAGGCGAGTTGCATACGACTGTTTATGTTCGACGATAATTATAGCTTTATTATATGTTTTAACATAAATATTCATAAATATCTGTTGAGATTGTCACTAGAATTTTGTGATCGGGTGCTGCGCTGGGTAGGACGCATGCGCTCTGTGTGCTTCAATGCCATATGTGCAGCTTGTCCACCAGTATTCAGTAAAACTGTCACCGACATCGTTTGAAAACAAGCGCTGTGTAGAAATTGGATTTGGGGATATTAAGATACAGTGCTATTTCTTGTCTTATATTCACCAGTTTATTTACGCGAACATATTGACGGTGCACTTACGGTAATTTTTACAGACATGTTGGATTTTGAGCGCATGCGCGAAGGTATCCTCATCTAATTGGTCAAACAACTGTTTCTCGAGCGGTGATTGGTGGGAGAAACTGTCTCATAATGAAAAATAGTGTTATAATGACCATCATTATGATACAGTTTTCAGACACATAATAGTCAGGGTCGAACATAATAGTACATTATGCAACGAACCTATAATGGCTATAATTAAGACACGAGTATTTCCATACGAGTGTCTTAATTACCATTATAGGCGAGTTGCATACGACTGTTTATGTTCGACGATAATTATAACTTTATTATATGTTTTAACATAAATATTCATAAATATCTGTTGAGAGTCAGCCACTTGAATTTTGTGATCGGAGTGCGAGCGCTCGGTATGATATCTTTGTCTTTCAGGATCTCTGGACGACCGACGCATGCGCTCTGTGTGCTTGCAATGCCATATTATGCAGGCCATATGTTTACATCTGCCGTCCCTCAGTAATATTGTCACCGGAGTCGTTTGAAGGCAATGCGCTGTGTAGAAATTAGCGTTGGTGATATTAAGGTACAGTGCTATTTCTTGTCTCATTTTCGCCAGTTTATTTACGCGAACATATGAACGGTGCGTATTCCATGTCGGTAATTTATTATAGTTCGATGTTGTGTTTATGTCTGACATGTTGGATTTTGAGCGCATGCGCGAAGGTATCGTTACCTAATTGGTCAATGAACGAGCTCTGATTGGCTGGAGAAACTGTATCGTAATGAAAAAGAGTGTTATAATGACCATCATTATGATACAGTTTTCTGACACAGTTGCGTGTGCTCTTCCGTCGCGTACGGGTCGGTCTCTCTTAGCTCGCCTGTTCGATTCGCCTCGTGTGTGGAGAGTGACTGCTTCTGTTCAGCAGTGTGACTGAGTGTTCACGTATACTTGAGTGTGCCTAAGTGTGTATTAGTGACTCTCACTCTGTGAATAGTAGACCCATTCTCGGTTCTATATATCGGGGACATGTCAGACACAAGTGGGGGTGCGGAAAATCCGGGCCCACCTGACGACGCCATGGACGTTATTCTTACGGAGATAATGCCTTTAAATGCCCCGTTTACCCCAGCCTTATCTTCTGCTACCCCGTCATCTGATACGAATTTGCCTCCCGTAATTTCGACTTCCTCAACTCCGTCAACTGGGGCTGATCTCCGAGACCGTACCCCTCAACCCACTCTGGGCCCTATCATGTTAATGTCGAGTCTGTCGACAATTCGCATATCGGTCATTTACATCCGATGGCTTTGGGACGAATGTTCTATGAGAAAAAATCGAGGGAATTTCGGCCATTCACCGCAAGGGGCGCAATCGCATACAGATTACCTTCAACACGGCTCGAGCCACCAACCTCTTTCTTAAAAACCCCTTACTCGCCGAAAAATAGTTGAAAGCGTTCATTCCATCCTCGAACATCCAACGGATAGGCTTAATCCGTGGTGTCGATTTATCTCTATCGAATTACGATATCTTGCAGTATATTGAGTCGCCATGCCCCATAATCAAACTCCAATGCATGTCTCACCGTAAGATGATCGACGGTAAAGTGGAGATGCTCCCCACGGGGACGATAAAACTTTTTTTGAAACGCAGACTCTCCCAAAATATGTCTCAATTTTTCATGTTGTCCTTGAGGTCCACCTTTTTATCTTTAGGCCGATCATATGTAATCGATGTCAGCGGTATGGACATACCGGTCAAAATTGTCGTGCAAGAGCTCCCCGATGTGCTCAAGGCCATGAAACTTCGACATGTTCCCAAGTCATGGTACGATGCGTGCATTGTGATGGGAATCATACAAGTGGTTCCTCCCAGTGTGTGTAGCATCAAAATCAAGTTGAGATAAAAACACGCATGTGTGTCGAAAATAAGTCATACCAAGAAATTGTTGCCCCATTTTCTAACCTCTTTCAACCACTTACCGTTCCTCAGCAATTTCCCCCACTTTCTCCCACTAACGCCCCTGCTTCTACCACGCTACCTAAACAACGTAAATTTACGTCCATTGTTCAAAGCTCCCCCAAAGTGATACCATCTTTGGGTTACGACCGGCAGGCCTATCTCTCGATAGTTCGGCCAGACCATTTGACTCGTCCGGTGCCCAATGCCGTCACTCCGTCGACGTCTACCATGCACTTCAGCCACCCTCCTCCCCTCCTGTGCCACCCAAAACTGGTGTGCCCCCTGCCATCACACGTGATTATCTCCAACTTAGCTTGCCACGGTGGGTGAATGGTTATAGTGTCGGACTACCAACCCCAAGATTGCAGGTTCGCCCCTGGCCATGGTAAGTGATTTTTGAAGGCGACAAAAATCACGACACTCATGTCATACGTTGTTGGCATGTTAAAGATCCCATTTGAATTCAGTAGGCCGTGTTCAATGGCAAAATTAATCTCGGGATTTTCCGCCAACACAAAGTTCCTCCATTCTCTACTTGAAAGCGCTGTAGTGTCAAGGAGTTTAGATATCTAAACCTCTTTGACTTTCATAGCGTTCAAAGGAACGACGAAATTCGACATGCAAGCTACCCTCTGGGTGTCAATTAACAAAGCTTGCACCAGGCTCCCGAGGCCATACGATATTATTATTATTATTATTATTATTATTATCTCCAACTTATGGGCCTTTTGGGCTCGAATGCCTGATGGGCCCACATTTTAAAAAATATGTATGATAAAATACTTCTTCTCCCGTTTCATTCTCTTCCTCCCGAATCCCAACCTCTTGAGTCACCCAGGGATTTACAATCATCTCCCATCCCATGACGATCCTACAATGGAATTCCCATAGCATATTAAACAAACGGCATGAGCTCCTTCTTCTCATACAGGAATACCAGCATAGGTTGTCCTGCTACAGGAAACATGGTTGTATCATTTCTTATCGTTCAATATACCGAAGTATGTAGTTGAACGTCACGATGGGCCCCAGTACGGTGGAGTGCTTACTCTCATTCATGAGTCCCTGGCCTATAAAGTGATACCCTTTCTTTTTCATCTTCCCCGCACACATTTCCTTACTATTCAAGTTGACAAGTATCATATTACCAATCTTTACATTCCCCCAGAACGACAGTGGAAATCCTTCTTCACTTATTGTCAATCCTTTCCGCACCATTTTCTGGGCGGTGATTTCAATGCTCATCACACGGAATGGGGCAGCGCCCGAATTACGCCCAAAGGTCGTCATATCTGGACGTCGTCCCAACTTGCTTCATTTCATCTTCTTAATGATAGTTCCCCTACCCGTCTTTCTGCCCCTGAGCAAGATCCCAGTGCTGTCGACTTAACCTTTGTATCCCTTTTTCTCGCACACCTGTTCTATTGCCAAACAACTCCAGATCTGCATCCCAGTGATCATTATTATTATTAATGCAGCCAAAGGACATGTACTTTTCTTTTCAGGACGGGTCAGGGAAGGGATATTGGAAGGAAATCGGCCGTGGACCTATTGAAAGGTACCGTCCCAGCATTTTCCTGGTGGTGAAAATGGGAAACCACGAAAACCATTTTCAGGACGGCCGAGGTGAGATTCGAACCCACGCTCTCCCGATGCCAGCGAGGTACGGTGTAGCGCGTTAGCGCTCTCGGCCACCACGGCCGGTTCAGTATCTTATCATCATTACCGGTTCTTCTATACACCTGCCCCCAACCCCGAGCATATTCCTCGTTTCTTTCGACAGTTTAAATATTTTGATGAAGTGTTGTTTTCCGAATATATCCTACAACATTTTTTCCATGCCGCTCCGCCTGTACGCTATTCTTATGAATCCTTAATTATCATTATTAGTAGATATTTTGACACTTATCATCCACTTATTCCTTGTCGAGAACGATCTGGTCAAGCCCTTTTTCACATCCCCTGGTGGGACGTCGAATGTATACGCTTGGTCAAGCGTCGCAAAGCTTTGCTTCACCTCCTTCGTAAATACCATACCCCGTATACTTATTTGCAGTATAAAAAGTTTGTTGCGACTATACAACGCACTTTCAATGACAATCGTCGTACTGCTTGGCATAAATATGTCAATTCCATTAATCACCAAACTCCCCTTACTCAAATATGGAATTCTGTACGCAACTTATCAAGGAGTACAACATGTGCGCCCCCACATCGTCTTACTTTTGAAAATTCTTTATGTTTCTATCGTAGTTTAACGCCTGATTTTGTCACCTGTTCCCCACCATCCTATCAATATGTCACGCCTTCCAAGTTTACTTGTCTAATACAACCAACTCTACCAGCTGAACTCCGAAATGCCCTCTCTCTTAAAAATTCTTCAACCCCCGGCCCCGATTACATTTCTTACCAAGTGATCAATAGTTTACCCTCTTCCGCACATCTGGTCCTACTTGAATTTTACAATAATGTCCTACGTACTGTGACCGATCCAGTCAGGGTCAATTACCGGCCCCGGATGATTGGAGATACGACGAGACCGGAGGGTCAGTATGACGTCATGGTATGACGCAGCGAGGTAACCGCTAGAGTAGGGGAATGCTCCAGAAGATTCCGACCCCTCCGCCCCTTTTCTCGAGAGGAGGTCAACTCGGTTCTGGAAGGTTCAGTGATACGGTGTGGCCCGGATGAGGAAGTTGTTTATGCGACACGGCTAGGACGAGTGAGTGATACAGTGGTCAGGGATGTAAGTCACGTGAGTTAAATTCCGTATCGAGCACTGGATAGTTTTTTTATGTGCATGGTTAATACTCGTCGCCGCATGTTGGAAGAAATCATTCGTGAAGTGCGGTGGAGTTGTGTTTGGGTGAAGTGTCGCCGTCGCGATATCCATATATCAGACACGCCGGCACGCGAAGGAAGAACCACAACTGATTGACGGAGGTATGTCTAGCTTATGCCAGCGCCGCGATTGGGTTATGCAGAGTGCGTAAGATAACAGAATTCTTCGCAGTTCTTTGTATTATGAAGTTTTACGCACGTGATCCGGGTCAGCTAACGGACAAAAAACGCTGAAGGAAGGTACTGTGGCAATAATCTGATAAAGTTGTGTACGCCTAAACATTTGAACATCTGAACATTTGAGCGAAGGCCGGAAGAGAAACCTGAATTATAACGCCGACCGGTTACGTCATTTAAAGATGAACAGCCAAGCTGGCATTTAAGAGACATGGTGTCAGCATGAGGAAGGGATATATCCACTTTAAGCTTGCATTGCCGGTTGCAGGTTGTGCAGGCGAGGCGAACAGTCTAAACATAGAGTGTAGAACGCGAGCAGCGTCATTTAAAGATGAATAGCCAAGCTGGCATTCAAGAGACACGGTGTGAGCATGTGGAAAGGATATGTTTGCTTTAAGCTTGCGTTGACGGTTGCAGGTTGTGCAGGCGAGGCGAACAGTCTAAACATAGAGTGTAGAACGCGAGCAGCGTCATTTAAAGATGAACAGCCAAGCTGGCATTCAAGAGACACGGTGTGAGCATGAGGAAAGGATATATCTGCTTTAAGCTTGCGTTGACGGTTGCAGGTTGTGCAGGCGAGGCGAACAGTCTAAACATAGAGTGTGGGACGCGAGCAGGACAAGTTGAATGAACTAAGAACCGGATACTGTAGCGTGTAGATGTGAAAGTGTTACGGCGTAGTGGAATGTAATGTGGTCACACAGCCGTGTAAACAATATGAACGCAGACTCGGACATGTTGGGAATCTACACGGACCTCAATGCCCAAAGTATGTCGCAGTAAACCCATTAGGGGTTGCCAGGAGATGAATGGTCGCGAGGAAATGGATGCGTGGACATGGAACGAGATGATAAGAGACGCCGACGCCGTTGGTGGAGAGGTGCAGTCGGGGGCGGTCATGGTCGTCGCCTGGAGATTGAGAGATGTTGGGGACGCATGCTTCCACTGGAGCGCCGGGAGACGCGGGTGGAACGACACTGTACGCATGACCAGGATACATCGACGTCTCTTATTCCCAAGGACCAGGATTCATCACGACGCCGGATCCAAAGTAAGATATCTTTTTCTCACTTCCGTTCATCGTAAAGAAGAGAATATCCATTTTGAATAGCCATGCCATAAAATGACTTGGGGTCGTGTAACTTAATCCCATTCACATAGTTTAACGCTATTAACAATCAATGATTCCAGGTTAAATAAGAGCATCACTCTCGTTTTCCTAAGGTTGTGCAGAGTTTCTTTAACTTCGAGTCGTTTTGACTTTTACCAACAGCATCAATATCAGGAGGGGTAAACTGTTATGCTTTGTAATATAATTATATAATAATAATAATAATAATAATAATAATAATCTTAGTTAAAGGTTGATAAATACTGCTATAATCAATACCGAAATATATAGTTGGAGATAATCACGCATGGACATGAAAAAGAAATATCGCTCGAGATAATTGGGCATGAAAATGACGGAACAAGTTTTATTCCAAAGGGTCTCTTATAAAATCTGCAAACGTGATATGAAATAAGACGCTGGATTTGGTTGATTGTTGTCTGGTATGATATGGTTCCTTGGACAAAGTTTCATGTTATCGTACGACTTTATTGTCCAGATAAGGTTGAATTACTGTGTTAAGTGTGGGTTCGAGGTATGCTATTAAGCGCAATTTTTGTGATGAGATTAATATGGTATTCCGTCATGTGTGACGAGGTAGATTAATGTGGCGATATTCAGTTATGTGTAACAAGGTTATTCAGGGGGCTATGTATGACCCTGAAAATTTGTAATTGTACAGACAGGTTCCTCACTCTAGATGGATGGATGTGCTGCATTTCCTCATAGGGTTGAGTGTTGAACAGAGCAATGATGTACTTGAAGGTACGCTCTGCAGTAAGGTACTCAGATCCTCACACATAGTGGTTGACTGGCAATGATTAAATGTTTGTCACGAAAATGAAACACACTGAGGTATCCTATTATGAAAGTAGTGAACCAATTCTAGACGTCAGCATAAGACATACCGGTAACTTACCTATGCAAGTGGATATATTAATGAGGATCAAGGTAATTGGGACGGTCATGCCTGTAGACTAGATAGAACAATTAGAATGTGCTGTGTAAGTATTTAAAAAACTAGTTGTAAATGTAAATAATTTATATTTCGGTTGATTATCGAATTCTACATTAGGTGACGTCCAGTTGATGTTGGGAAAATTTATGATGTGATTTTGTTTGATGCTCTTTAGATGGTAAATTTCAATTCGATACAGGAGGCGCGTCCATCGATGTATAAAGGTAGATTGTCATGCTATATGTTTTTTCTTTTTCTGAGCTCATGCCACAGGTAAACTTTGGGATAAGTGGCCAGTAAATCGCTTTTATTATTATTTTTATGCGTGCGCACTAATGGAATAATGGTTGTGTTAATTTTGGCTGGGCAGTCTCCTGGTCGAATTTCTAAGTAGGCAGGTAGCATGTTTGTTTACTTTTTGGCCAATAAAGGGGGCAGTGTGATTTTACGAGGGCCTTTTTGTTTCTTTTTGTTAATTCAAGTTAGGGCGTTTGCTTTTGAATCTTGGTTCAGTTTATTTGCAATCCCAACCCGTAAACGACCCGAGACCCTTTGTCTCTGGCTCGCTGGAGCATTTCTCTTATTCTTCGTCTGTTTGAACCAGGATTCAAGCCCTAGCTTTTTTACCCACTCCCTTGGTCGTTTCTTCCGATGGGGCCGGGATGTTGGCCGGGTGATCGCCTGTCCCATTGGAGAAACGGGCACAGGGTGGGGGAAGTGGCGCCCAACGTGGGGATCGACGACGATGGTGCGTGTTGTCTCCATCATGGGCATGCTTTTTGCTCAATCATTTGTGGTTGTGATGGGAGTATACTGAGTGGTCAGATTCGTGCCTTTGATGGGGGCGAGATGCTTGTCAAGTGTAATTCTTTTGTGTGGCCCAAACTGTAAAATTGACCTCGTATCACACTGAGCCTTTTGAGAAACCATTTGACATGGTTGGTACACGATCTCAAGTCATGGCAATACTCGACGACCTACATTCCCCTGTAGGCCCCTATATTTAAGTTGTATTGTAAAATGTCACAAGTAGTAACCGCAGAAAATATAGCTACTATATTAAAACAAATCCATGATGGATTAAATGGTTTAACCACTGAAATGAATAATGTTAAGGATAGTATTGGGTCAATTAAGACAAATATGAAGAGCGATATGGATCGCTTACAGACGACAAAAGAAGGTGTCGGTACTCAAATAACAGAGGTACAGAGGACACAAGAGGGTGTCAGCACTCAAATAGAAGGAATAAAAAAAGATCTTAGTGATAAAGTTGATGATCTCAGAACCGACTTATTAGAAGTCATGGGATCTAATCTTAAGAGTTAAGAATCTCATTTGCAGAAAAACATTGATTCTGTAGAACGTAATCTTAAGCCATCAGGAAAGGCTATAGATAATAACATTAATCTACTCGATAAAAAGGTAGAAACCACATTTCAAGTGCTCACCGCGGAGATCAAAGATTCTATGGCACGGAATATCAGGGATACTCAGAGTTCACATCGGGGGAATATTGAGGGACTTGAGGAAAAGTTGAACAGTAATATTGAAGGCTTGGGAGAAGATTTGACGGCAAAAATTGAGCAAATTGGTCAGTCTAACGAGGAAACCCTGGATACGTTGAAACGGGACGTGTCAGGCTGGAAAGAAGAGGTCGCGAAGGACGTGGAAAACATACAGATACAGGTTGAATCATTTCAGGACCCGTATGATAGGAAAATCACTCATTCCCAAACGACGTTATTCGAACATGTGAGAGAATCTATCCACACTTCCATTGTCGAGTTGGAGGAGAAGATCATTATTCAACAGGGAAGGCAACTTGATTAGGAAACTTAGAGGCGGAAATGACGCCGATAAAAGACAAATCGGAGTCATAATGGGTTAGATGGTCCGAAATTGAAAACACGCAACCTCTTAACAGGACGGAAAGCGAAAACACACCATCTTCTAGAAAGGCGGGAGAGGTAGTTGCAACGCCGAGAATACCGAGTACAAACCCCGCGGGACACCTGACTATAATTAGAAGTATAGACCACCAGCCGAGGAAATTCTCGGGGAACAATGGGACTAATAACGCCACACCCATCGAATTTATGAGGGAGGTCCGTGAATACATGGCAGAAAATAAGATACCACGTGAGAGGGAACTAAGAGTTATTGAGAGGTCCCTGGAATCGACTGTGTTAACATGGTTTCGCGTATTTCGATACCCGTTTACGAGCACGGACGAGTTCGAACGACTATTAATCAAACGCTTTTGGAGCCCTGAAGAACAATTGAACATACGGGCGGAACTATACGCTAAACGGTATCCAACGTCAAATCCGACTAGGTATGCGGGGTACTTCGTATCGCAACTCACCAGGCTACAGTATTTGACTCCACCAGTGCCGGAGGACGAATTGGTCCAAGCCATTATACGACAATTACCTGTAGAGGTCCAGAAGAGTGTAATAGCGTCAGGAGCCGAGACTATAGAGGTATGTGAGGAGATTCTTCGAAAACTTGACCACACAAGCGCACAGTTACAGGCGAGGTCCGGACGACAGGAAAATAGAGATGTAAACACGGTCGTGATTGACAAAATTGCGCAGACGGAGAGCGAACGCCTCGGGAGACGAACAGGCCAAGAGACACAGGGTACTATCAGAGCCGAGATAGGAGCTACGGTGGAACAGACGAGCGACCCAGGTGGAGGAATAAACCGTACGAAGAACGTAGGATATCCCGATTCAACAATACAAAGGGACGATATGGTGAATATCAGCGAAGACAGTCAAATCAATATTATCAGAGACAGAATGCCGATAGGGATTCTCGTTTGCAGGGGTCGCGGCCGAGCTATACGGAAATACATCGAGAGAGCCAGGAATATTTACAACAATTACGGAGTAATCCATCCGCACCACCGGGTGAAGCTGACCGACCACCTGACACAAGTCGGTCAGATCAACAAAAAAAACTTCAAATTAAGAAATTCCTCAAACCTTGGTCCTCCCGAACTGATTGAAATTCAAGAGATATTTCAGGCTACCGACGAAGTCTTGATTCATGAGGAAGACTTTATCCGCCGAGGGAAAGTGTATCCTTTGCCAATCATAACAGTAGAGGTGCTCGGTAAACAAATAAAAACCCTGATTGACACCAGAGCGATGCTTAGTGTGGTGCCTCAGTCATGTTTGGACGAGATAATGGAAGCAGGACCCGTATATACTCTACCAGTAGCGAATGTAAAGGTTAGAGGCGTAATTCCCGATCGCTCAGTGAGATGCAAGCTGCAGGTCCTGTCGATGATCAAAATTGCGGGGAGGTTTTATGAGCACGTGTTCCTGGTCATCTACAACATCAATTTTGAAATAATTCTGGGTGTTGACTTTATTTTGGAGTACGGCTGGATTATAAATATGCAAGAGGGTATTATGTATGTCGGAAATGAATTGCCGATCAGAGGATCGAAAGATTATATCAATGCCAACTCGAGCACGCTCTTCTTGGAGAACACTCTTGAGAATATCGTGGAACGTGAAGAAGAGACGATCACCCACATGCCCGTTGGTGTAAAAGAAATTTTGGATCCAATTGTCCAGAAACAGTTTGATGACCTAATACAGGAGTTTCGGGAGGTATTTAGCGACAAACCTGGAGTTATAAAGAGCTTTCAGTACGATATGAAGTTGAGTGATGACTCACCATACAGGAAACACATATATCCAGTCCCAGAGAAATGGAAGGAGGATGTCAAGGCCATGATTAACGCTATGGAGAAGGATGGCATAATAAAGAAGGCCCCGACTTCTTTCCTAAACCCTCTAGCGGTTGTAAGGAAGCCAAATGGTCGCCTGAGGATTTGTCTGGATGCACGTGGAATAAATACACGCATTTTTCCAGAGTACGACCGCCCACCGCAAATTAGAGAGCTGCTGAGGCGCTTTAAGGGGGAAAAAATATTTCTCAACCGTAGATCTCGCAAATTCCTATTATCATGTCGAGTTAACCGAGAACAGCAAGCAATACACTGGCTTCCTGCATGAGCAGAAGACCCACGTCTTTAACCGCCTTCCCTTCGGTTTGAAAAACAGTGGCCCTGTGCTGATTCGAGCGCTGGACAGCAACTTGAGTAAAGAGGTCAAGAAACACGTACTATGTTATGGGGACGATTTGATCTTGGCATCCACGTCAGTAGAGGAGCACCTGGAACACTTGAGATTGTTGTTTGAGAACTTGCTTACGGCCGGATTTAAGGCAAACCTGGAAAAATGCAATTTCTTTCACCGATTAATTCGTTTTTGGGACATCTCATTGACGGACATGGATATCGGCCGAACCCGGAGAAAATTGAGGCGATAGCTGATTTTCCCAGACCAGGAAGGGTAAAACAAGTGAGGCAGTTCCTGGGAATGACGTTATTATTTTCTAGTCATTATCCCCGCTACATGGATGTAGTCGCCCCTCTGCAGAACATGCTCAGGAAAAACAATCGGTGGAAGTGGGATCAGGCGTGTGAAGAGGCCTTCACGCAAGCTAAACACATGCTCCTTAACAACGTTAAACTGGAGTACCCAGACTTCTCCAAAACATTTTATGTTGACACCGATGCTTCAAAGGTAGGAGTGAGCGCTGTGTTGTACCAGTTGGATGACGGGAAGAAACAACATTATCTTGCACTTACCAGTAGGAAATTGCAACAGCCTGAGCTTAAATACTTTGCCACGGAATTGGAGGCGCTAGCTATAATTTATGCTCTAAAGATGTAGAAGAAGATTCTTTTAGGGCATAAGGTCGTGATTGTGACGGACCATCGCGCGTTACAGTTTATGTTAAAGTCTGACATCTCAAGCGAATGAGTCACGCGCTGGACCCTTTTCCTGCACCAATTCGATGCGGAAGTTATTCATAGGCCCGGAAAGCAAAACTTTCTAGCGGATGTTTTGAGCAGAAACCCACGTGAGGAGACTGTTTTGCACCAGGTAGAGCTAATACCAGATGATCAGGAAACGGTGGAGTGTTGGAAACGCTTAAGCCAGGCGCAACGGCGATATACTTCGTTAAGACGGATATACCGGTATTTGAAGAATCGCATGGGTGCAGATGACCCCGATTATGCTGGAACGGCAAAGATTGCTCGCTTTTATCACATTGTTGGTGACGTGATTCACAAATTTATCGATAGAGACCGCAGAAAGCTACGTATTGTAATACCACCGAAGTTGATCTTAGCAGTGATTTGGTTGGCTCACCGACCTCTTGGGCATGGAGGATGTGATAAAACCTTACATGCCATAAGAGAAACATTTACCTGGGAGTATATGGGAAAAACCATACGAGTGGTAATCAGGACATGCGACATCTGTCAGAGATGCAAGTTCCCATCGGACGTATCTAAGGAGAAGCAGAGGGCTCTTATACCGACCCATCCGAATGAATTAATGGCTACGGACCTGTATGGCCCCCTTCCGAGGTCCAACAGGGTCAACCAATAGATCTTGGTGACGATGGATGTGTTTACCAAAAAATTAGTCATGTTGCATCCTATGCAGAAGGCAACATCCCGGTACGTAATTCGCAGGATTGAAACTGGCGTGATTCCAACTGCAGGGAAGCCAGAGTTCCTCCTGAGAGATCACGGAACGCAGTTCACAAGTGCCGAATTTCAAGATGCAATGGCACGACTCGGCATAAGGCATATCTTGAGCTCCATAAGATACCCAGAAGGAAATCCAGTTGAAAGGGTAAATGCAGAGATTGGAAAATACTGCCGGATTTATTGTCATGAACAGCATCATAGATGGATGGAAGTGGTACCCATAATTGAACATTGCTTGAACTCTACAACGCATGAAAGTACCAGTCAAATTCCTTGTCTTCTGCACCATGGACGAAAACCAAGTAGACCTTGGCATGCTGTCATACAGGCACCCCCGGAGATTGAGCCGTCGATGCAAAGGAGAAATGAACTGGCTCGGGAGAGGATGCAGCTACAGGCGCAGAAACGGGAGAGAAGGAGGGCTGGCCGCCGTTTTCGCGAACCACTTCGAGTCTCTGACCTGGTGCTGATTCGGAAACCTACGTCATCAAACGTACCACTCAGAGTGTATGGGAAATTTGCGCACCCATTTTCGGGACCCCATAGGATTGCCAGAGTGCTGGACGAAAATTGCTATAGGGTGGTTGACAACGTCACGAATGCAATTGTTGGGAACTTCAACGCCGCGAATCTGCGGAAGTATCACAGGCAAGCCCGTTAGTCAACATTGAGGAGATGACTGAAAGGATCGTTCACATGCATCATTTGAGGAAAAATATAAACTATGTTCCCACCGCTTATATTTTGAAGGCCGCGGAAGAAATGTGACCGATCCAGTCAGGGTCAATTACCGGCCCCGGATTATTGGAGATACGACGAGACCGGAGGGTCAGTATGACGTCATGGTATGACGCAGCGAGGTAACCTCTAGAGTAGGGGAATGCTCCAGAAGATTCCGACCCCTCCGACCCTTTTCTCGAGAGGTCAACTCGGTTCTGGAAGGTTCAGTGATACGGTGTGGCCCGGATGAGGAAGTTGTTTATGCGACACGGCTAGGACGAGTGAGTGATACAGTGGTCAGAGATGTAAGTCACGTGAGTTAAACTCCGTATCGGGCACCGGATATATTTTTTTTATGTGCATGGTTAATACTCGTCGCCGCATGTTGGAAGAAATCATTCGTGAAGCGCGGTAGAGTTGTGTTTGGGTGAAGTGTCGCCATCGCGATATCCATACATCGGACACGCCGGCACGCGAAGGAAGAACCACAACTGATTGACGGAGGTATGTCTAGCTTATGCCAGCGCCGCGATTGGGTTATGCAGAGTGCGTAAGATCACAGAATTCTTCGCCGTTCTTTGTATTATGAAGTTTTACGCACGTGATCCGGGTCTGCTAACGGACAAAAAACGCTGAAGGAAGGTACTGTGGCAATAATCTGATAAAGTTGTGTGCGTCTAAACATTTGAACATCTGAACATTTGAGCGAAGGCCGGAAGAGAAACCTGAATTATAACGCCGACCGGTTACGTCATTTAAAGATGAACAGCCAAGCTGGCATTCAAGAGACACGGTGTGAGCATGAGGAAAGGATATATCTGCTTTAAGCTTGCGTTGACGGTTGCAGGTTGTGCAGGCGAGGCGAACAGTCTAAACATAGAGTGTAGACCGCGAGCAGCGTCATTTAAAGATGAACAGCCAAGCTGGCATTTAAGAGACACGGTGTCAGCATGAGGAAAGGATATATCTGCTTTAAGCTTGCGTTGACGGTTGCAGGTTGTGCAGGCGAGGCGAACAGTCTAAACATAGAGTGTAGAACGCGAGCAGCGTCATTTAAAGATGAACAGCCAAGCTGGCATTCAAGAGACACGGTGTGAGCATGAGGAAAGGATATATCTGCTTTAAGCTTGCGTTGACGGTTGCAGGTTGTGCAGGCGAGTTGAACAGTCTAAACATAGAGTGTAGAACGCGAGCAGCGTCATTTAAAGATGAACAGCCAAGCTGGCATTCAAGAGACACGGTGTGAGCATGAGGAAAGCATATATCTGCTTTAATTTTGCGTTGACGGTTGCAGGTTGTGCAGGCGAGGCGAACAGTCTAAACATAGAGTGTGGGACGCGAGCAGGACAAGTTGAATGAACTAAGAACCGGATACTGTAGCGTGTAGATGTGAAAGTGTTACGGCGTAGTGGAATGTAATGTGGTCACACAGCCATGTAAACAATACGAACGCAGACTCGGACATGTTGGGAATCTACACGGACCTCAATGCCCAAAGTATGTCGCAGTAAACCCATTAGGTGTTGCCAGGAGATGAATGGTCGCGAGGAAATGGATGCGTGGACATGGAACGAGATGATAAGAGACGCCGACGCCGTTGGTGGAGAGGTGCAGTCGGGGGCGGTCATGGTCGTCGCCTGGAGATTGAGAGATGTTGGGGACGCATGCTTCCACTGGAGCGCCGGGAGACGCGGGTGGAACGACACTGTACGCATGACCAGGAAACATCGACGTCTCTTATTCTCAAGGACCAGGATTCATCACGACGCCGGATCCAAAGTAAGATATCTTTTTCTCACTTCCGTTCATCGTAAAGAAGAGAATATCCATTTTGAATAGCCATGCCATAAAATGACTTGGGGTCGTGTAACTTAATCCCATTCACATAGTTTAACGCTATTAACAATCAATGATTCCAGGTTAAATAAGAGCATCACTCTCGTTTTCCTAAGGTTGTGCAGAGTTTCTTTAACTTCGAGTCGTTTTGACTTTTACCAACAGCATCAATATCAGGAGGGGTAAATTGTTATGCTTTTGTAATATAATTATATAATTATAATTATAATAATAATAATAATCTTAATTAAAGAGACCTACAAGAACTGGGGATATCACATGAGGACATCTTGGAACGTGACTCTTTGAAGAAGAAACTTGGGGAGATACGGAGTTTTCAGCCAAAACCTATATTGAAAACTGGCAAGAAGTGGACCGAAGAACGAAGGGAAGCTCACCGAAGAAGAATGCGCGAATACTGGGCCAATGTGAAAGAACGAGGGAAAAGGCAGTTGAAATAACGTGGTCCATAGACGACCGAAACGATAAAAAAAACTTAGTTAAAGGTTGATAAATACTGCTATAATCAATACCGAAATATATAGTTGGAGATAATCACGTATGGCCATGAAATAGAAAAATCGCTCGAGATAATTGGGCATGAAAATCACGGAACAAGTTATATTCCAAAAGGGTCTCTTATAAAATCCAGAAATGTGATATGAAATAAGAAGCTGGATTTGGTTAATTGTTGTCTGGTATGATATGGTTCCATGGACAAAGTTTCATGTTATCGTACGACTTCATTTTCCAGATAAGGTTGAATTACTGTGTTAAGTGTGGGTTCGAGGTATGCTATTAAGCGCAATTTTTGTGATGAGATTAATATGGTATTCCGTCATGTGTGACGAGGTAGATTAATGTGGCGATATTCAGTTATGTGTAACAAGGTTATTCAGGTGGCTATGTATGACCCTGAAAATTTGTAATTGTACGGACAGGTTCCTCACTCTAGATGGATGGATGTGCTGCATTTCCTCTTAGGGTTGAGTGTTGAACAGAGCAATGATGTACTTGAGGGTACGCTCTGCAGTAAGGTACTCAGATCCTCACACATAGTGGTTGACTGAATGGCAATGATTAAATGTTTGTCACGAAAATGAAACACACTGAGGTATCCTATTATGAAAGTTGTGAACCGATTCTAGACGTCAGCATATGACATACCGGTAACTTACTTATGCAAGTGGATATATTAATGAGGATCAAGGTAATTGGGACGGTCATGCCTGTAGACCAGATAGAACAATAAGAATGTGCTATGTAAATATTTAAACACTAGTTGTAAATGTAAATAATTTATATTTCAGTTGGTTATCGAATTCCACATTAGGTGACGTCCAGTTGATGTTGGGAAAATTTATGATGTGATTTTGTTTGATGCTCTTTAGATGGTAAATTTCAATTCGATACAGGAGGCGCGTCCATCGATGTATAAAGGTAGATTGTCATGCTATATGTTTTTTTCTTTTTCTGAGCTCATGCCACAGGTAAACTTTGGAATAAGTGGCCAGTAAATCGTTTTTATTATTATTATGCGTGCGCACTAATGGAATAATGGTTGTGTTAATTTTGGCTGGGCAGTCTCCTGGTCGAATTTCTAAGTAGGCAGGTAGCATGTTTGTTTACTTTTTGGCCAATAAAGGGGGCAGTGTGATTTTACGAGGGCCTTTTTGTTTCTTTTTGTTAATTCAAGTTATGGCGTTTGCTTTTGAATCTTGGTTCAGTTTATTTGCCATCCCAACCCGTAAACGACCCGAGACCCTTTGTCTCTGGCTCGCTGGAGCATTTCTTTTATTCTTCATCTGTTTGAACCAGGATTCACGCCCTAGCTTTTTTTACCCACTCCCTTGGCCGTTTCTTCCGATGGGGCCGGGATATTGGCCGGATGATCGCCTATCCCATTGGAGAAACGGGCACAGTACAGGTCAGATTCCTTGCGCATGGAACGACTTTTTATTACTTTCCATCTTAAAACCTGGCAAAAACCCGGCCTCCCCTGCAGTTATAGGGGAATTCAGCTCGGGTCCTGTATCAGAATAACGTTTCGGCGTATATTGTTGGCGAGACTGATATGGGCTCTAGAGTATTACGATTTGGTCCCAAAAACCCAATTTGCTTTTGTAAAACGAAAATCGACTACCGATGCTCTGAATATCTTCCTCACTGACCTCCTATTGGCCAGCTGTCGTAAACATTTTACGGTAGCAGTATTTTTAGACATTCAAGGCGCATATGACAATGTCAACGTCTCGTTGTTATTGGCTGTACTTTGTAAATGGAAATTCCCCTCCCCTTTTATAAAACTAATTGCCGCCTTTCTTCACTCCCGTCACGTCATTCTTGCAACTTTCCCCACCGTCCTGAATTCGCGCTTTGCGTCTTCCGGCTCGCCCCAGGGTGATATTCTTAGTGGTATACTATTTCTCCTTTATACCAGTGAGATTGAGGAACTAGGACAGAAGACCAAATAAATAAATAAATAAATAAATAAATAAATAAATGTTTCTGATAACCTGTTAAATTTTGGTGTCTGTAGTAGAGAGTGTGTGTTTGTAATTGAGGTGAGTATGACGTTAAGTTAGAAACCGTCTCTGCATTTGCCTGGAAGACAGCAGTGGGGCAACTAACAAAATCCTTGGAAAATACACATTCAGCGCCGGAATTCGAACCACTAATCTCTGGATTTGCTGCATTCCCCCATCGCAGCCGTGGTGCGAGATTTAACGCGCCGGCTACGTCGTAGGAATAATACTTAAAGAGCCAACAGAGAAAAATAATTGGTTGTGTGCAACTACGATGCGTGACGATATTTGAGCGTGACAACGCATTCTCGGACTGATTTGTTTAAACTGTAACTCTTGCGAAATTTCAGCTTCATATATTTTTAGCATATTTTCAATTTTGAAAAAATAGGCTTACGAGATCACCTTTTGTCGGTGTGTGTGTGTGTGCGCGCGCGCGCGCGCGTGTGTGTGTGTGTGTATGTGAGAGGTGTGTGTGTGTGTGTGTGTGTGAGGTGCGCGCGTGTGTGTGTGTGAGGTGCGTGTGTGTCCCCCCTAATAAAATCTAAACGGCTGGAGCGATTTCAAGGAAACTCGGTAACTTCATAGCACTATTCCGGGCGACCCCGACCGTTGCCTTCAAATTTTGTTTCGTCTCACCAATCCAACATGGCGGCGGTGCGAAATATTTCACCACCATTCAATATCTACGAAACTATTCGCGATATCACCATAGAATTTATTACGGTGATAAAGGGAACTACTAGATGTTCACCTATGTAACTTTTGAAAAACTGGTAACTACAAAACCAATATGGCGGCCACGCGAATTTGCGACATTTAAATAGACGTTTCTCGCGATTTAACCAACCAAACGCAATAAATCTTGGTAGAGTATATGTTTATATACATTGCAATGCACCGACATCTAACTTAGTTCAATTGTTTACATAACCACAAGATGGCGGATGTGCGAAATATTTCACTGGCATTCCATATCTCTGAAACTATTAGCGGTATCACCCTGAAATTTTGTACGGAGATAAAGGGCACTACTGGATGTTCATCTATAAGACTTTCAAAACCCGGTTAACTACAAAACGAACATGGCAGCCAAGCGAATTTGAAAATTTTAAATAGACCTTTCTCGCGATTTAATGTTCCAAATGCAACGAAATCTGGTACAGGAAATGTTTATACACATTGTAATGCACTGGTATCTAATTTAGTTCAATTGTTTAATAACCTCAAGATGGCGGCTGTGCGAATTTTAAAATTAAGTTTTTATTTCTTGTGTCGTAATCATGCGATCGAAGTGAAAGTATAAACAATAAACCTACGCAATAATTTTCCTTTAATGGTACATGACTCTATGGCCTATACATTTAACAATCCAACATGGCGACCATCCGAAATATTTAGACGGCTCTGAATATCTACGAATCTATTATAGCAATCAAACTGTTTTTTTTATATTCATAGGGGCTATGAACTTAAGTTCACCTATCGGACTTTAAATAACCTGGTGATCACAAATCCAACTTGGCGGCGACGCGAAGTAGAAATATTCACATAGAAGTTTTTCGCAATTTAACCATCCGAGTGCAGTGAAACTTGGTAGAGAAAATCCTTATACGAATGTTAATCCACTGGCATCTAATTTATTTATATTGTTTCCATAACCACAAGATGGCAGCTGTGCGAAATTTTAAAATCTTGTTTTTACTTCTTGTGTCCTAATCGTGCGATTGAAATTTGAATGCTACACGTACACAATAATCTTCATGTAACAGTACATAACTTTAGGACCTACATATATAAAATCCAACATGGCGACCATCCGAAATATTTAGTCGGTTCTCAATTTCTACGAATCTATTACAGCAATCAACCTGAAATTTAGTGTGTTGATAGTGCCAGTTAACATAAGTAGGATATATGAAAATAGGCTGTATAATTCTTCACGGAACTACTTGTTAATTCTGTATTTTGCGGAACGTGAAGTTCACAGGCGAAATGAAGAAAAGCCAAGTTGCACTTCCAGTGAAACTCCAAACACAACCACTCTTCTCTGAAGTTTTAACTCAACACGACTCGACAGTTTGCTGCTGGCTGTATCTGGGGTAATAGATTCTCGCACTAACCAGGCTGTTACTGGGGTGATAGACTCGCTCCTAGCCCGCTCGTAAACTGTCGCATCAGTATTTGAATGGAGATTGTTGGAAGAAATGAAAACGTAAAAACACTTACAGTGGGTGAAGTATTGAAGAAAGTGATATGCTCTCTCGTCCTTCTGTGTAGAACTTTTCATGCTGAACAATTCTTACACTTCTAGTATATTGATATTTTTAACGGTTTGCCCAGTGTAAGCTTATAGAGCGCACGGACGCCATGTGTTTTTTTTTCTCAACTTTTTCACTGAAAGCATTACTGCTCGGCTTCCTTTCATCATAAATAAATTATTTTCTACAGAAATCTCTCTCGAGATATCCTTTACTGAATGGTGAAAACCGCATCAAAATCTATCCAGAGGTTCACTCGTGACATCCAAAAACGGCAGTAGCGACACTCGAGCGCAGCAACAGAAGAGAGAGAGAGAGCGTTGCAGCAGAAGAGAGATAAAACGCGATCATCACCTATCACTGTAACACTATTTCATGTACGTTAATGAATTCCAACAATTTATTTGGCGTTGTCACGTCAAACATATTGGCCGTAAGAAGTTAACAAGAAAGGGGGACGCTCGATATAAAAAATTGGAAGCAATGTCGGACTCAGCCGGAACCATGTGGTTGCCAACCTTGAACGCCCGATATGGAATGAGCCAGTCATGATGACGGACACTTTGTACAGTCGAGAGGTGTGTTGCGCACTCCCCTTTCATGACTTTATGATAGTGTCTGATGATAACACATGTTCCAAAGTCCTGTCTTCCGATAGCGGAGTAACGGCCTGTTGCTAGGCTCTAGCTGGCTGATGCGAGGCTGCACATGATGACGACAACCGCACCGCATCCACACGACGGTTATCCCCATCCGCCCTGCATCCGCACGACTTTTATCAGCATCCGCATTTTTGTTATCCGAATCTGCTGACATTACAATCATATTTTTAGGTAGATTTCATTAGACAGCTAACTATTGCAATGGGTCCCATGTTTCGACTTCCGGAAAATTTTGACATATCTTCGCGTTTCACATCCCCCAGACCCCAAAACCACCGTCAGTTCAAAGGTTTATATATAATTTATGTATGTATATATATATGTATATCAGTTTCTTGTGGACACGATAACTGCCGTAATTTTGCACCAATCAATTTGAATTTTTTACCGAATATGTATACCTATAAAATCTCGGTCGAGTTCGTTAATGGGCTAAATCGGTCTTAGGGGGGTGAAAAAGGGGGGCTTTTTTTCGAAAAAAAAAAGAAATATTGCTATAACTCTCTTAATATGTGAAATATCGAATCCGTTCAACGTTCATACTATGTGTCGGATAAAGCCCAAACATTTATGTTTGAAGAGTTTTTTATAACACCAACCATTGAACAAAGGGGTGGGAAAAAGTGGGTTTTTCGGGAAACATTAATCATATCTCTCTTAATAGGCACGATATCAAAACCGTACAAAATGGACAATATTCCCCTAATAATTACCTAAAACTTTTGTCTGAAAGAATTTTTGATATGACCCACTATTACGCCAAGGAATGAGGAAAATGATTTCGGAATTATAAGAAAATGCCAAGAGCTATCAGAGGTTGCCATGGCAACACTACTCAATTGATGGGGGATGTGCCATCAGACGTTGCCATGACAACGCACTTTCACGAGATCAGATTCAGTATTTCCATCTGACTAAGTGGGAAGCGGCTTCGGTGACGTAACTGGTAGCATGCTGAATGTCTATGCCCAAGGTCGCGGTTTCAAAGCCGGCCGAAGTCGTCGGATTTTCTAAGAGCGCTAATATCCCTCAGTATGCTTTCCTTTGGAGGGGAAGTTCCAACGTTCGTTGCGATTTGCTGGTTGGGGGTGGCATCTAGTAGCCAAGTTCACAGCTAGGTGTCGTTGACGGTAGTACCTGGTAGCAACATTAGGAACTACTGCTTGAAATTGACCGTCTGCAGTCCTTACCTGAATTAAGACTAATACAGCCATTACAATTCACACCGTTTATCAGACAGATTCTACACTCACCAAAAGTACACGGGGTTAGATGACCGCGTTGTCGCAGCCCCTAAACTGAGGAACCAACCAGAGGTAGATTTCATTAGAAAGCTAACTATTGCAATGGGTACCATGTTTCGACTTCCGGAAAATTTCGACATATCTTCGCGTTTCACATCCCCCAGACCCCAAAACCACCGTCAGTTCAAAAGTTTATACATAATTTATGTATGTTTATGTATATATATATATGTATATATATATGTATATGTATATCAGTTTCTTGTGGACACGATAACTGCCGTAATTTAGCACCAATCACTTGGAAAATTTTACCGAATATGTATACCTATAAAATCTCGGTCGAGTTCGTTACTGGGCTAAATCGGTCGAAGGGGGTGAAAATGGGGGGCTTTTTTTCGAAAAAGTGAAATATTGCTATAACTCTCTTAATATGTGAAATATCGAATCCGTTCAACGTTCATACTATGTGTCGGATAAAGTCCAAAAATTTATGTTTGAAGAGTTTTTTTATAGCACCAACCATTGACCAAAGGGGTGGGAAAAAGTGGGGTTTTCGGGAAACATTAATCATATCTCTCTTAATAGGCACAATATCAAAACCGTACAAAATGGACAATATTCCCCTAATAATTACCTAGAACTTTTGTCTGAAAGAATTTTTGATATGACCCACCATTATGCCAAGGGATGAGAAAAATTATTTCGGAATTATAAGAAAATGCCAAGAGCTATCAGTGGATGCCATGGCAACACTACTAAATTGATGAGGGATGAGCCATCAGACGTTGCCAAGATAACGCATTTGCACGAGATCATATTCAGAATTCCATCTGACTAAGTGCGAAGCGACTTCGGTGACGTAACTGGTAGCAAGCATGCTCAATGTCTATGCCCAAGGTCGCGAGTTCAAAGCCGGCCGAAGTCGTCGGATTTTCTAAGAGCGCTAAAAATCCCTCAGTATGCTTTCCTTTTGGAGGGGAAGTTCCAACGTTCGTTGCGAGTTGCTGGTTGCGGTGGCATATAGTAGCCAAGTTCGCAGCTAGGTGTCGTTGACGGTAGTACCTGGTAGCAACATTAGGAACTACTGCTTGAAATTGACCGTCTGCAGTCCTTACCTTGCCTCTCAGAAGGCTACACGAAAAAAAAAAAAAAAATTGAATTACAGACTAATACAGCCGTCCCAAAGTACACGGGGTTACATGACCGCGTTGTCGCAGCCCCTAAACTGAGGAACGAACCAAAATCTCTGCGGGAGATAGAATTTTGCGTGAAGAAGTAACAGACCGTTACATAGTTACACATCAGTGTCGAAACCTTGCATAAGGACAGTGTGACCACAAGTGTAAAAATGGACCCCAAATGACAAGAAGTTTACCGTTCCCATAAGACAATAAAATGTTTAAAATAAGCATAAAATGACGAAAAACAAAGTTAATTAAGCTCCAATGATAAAATACCTTCTCGCAATAAATGAGGTCTGATCCTTCTACGAAAACCTGAATATTCTGCCTATTTTCGCCTATCCCCAAGTTTGTCCGGTGAAATCTACCTCCGCCTTCCGGCGTGCCGAGAGGACTTTTTTTTTTAAATTTATTAGATTATGTATAAAGCATTAAATCAACGCATTTAGGCATTTGAAGAGAAATTCGTTCCCCTAAGCTATGTGTGAATCGCATGACAATATTGACTGAATTGGACGCCATACGATTTTTTAGCGCATGGCTTTTAGTGCCGGGAGTGTCCGAGGACATGTTCGGCTCGCCAGTGTTGTAGCTGCTTCGAGGCGGACACCCAATGGGTGAGCTACACGTACCGTCGCGTGTGGAGTGTTGTCTGGGGAGGAAAGTTTTAATGTAAGGACAAGGATTTGGAAGGTAGATAGATAGATAGATAGATAATGCCTTTATTGGTGGCGAAGTTCGGGCTCAAGGCCCTCTCTTACACTTAACCACTAGAAGAGTATACATCTACATGACTTATAATTACAAATACCAATAGCACAAGTAATATTAATAGAAACAGGAATAGTGATAATATGAATAAAGGTAGAATCATTAATTTCAAAAATACACAAATAAAGTACCCTTAAATGACGTAACTACAGTAATCCGGTCATTCATCTCATTCATTCATTCGTTCATTCAACATTTATCCAGGAAGTCAGCGGGATCCACCCAGCAAATACTCGTAGCAAGCCACTTTAAATTTGCGATGAGAGGGATTGCCTCTAATGTTCACAGGTAGCAAATTCCATGTCCTGGACGCAGAGATTATGAACGAGCGGTTGTAAACAGCAGTACGGCTTATAGGTATGGCAAGAGAGGAGCCAGATCTCGTATTGTGGTCATGATAGGACGAGAGGTAAGAAAACAGTGAAACAAGATAGTTAGGGGTATTCGTGGAAAGTATTTTGTGCAGTAGTGATAACATGTGGAGTTCACGACGCTGGTGCACTCGAAGCCACGACAGCTCCTTATAATAGGGTGATATATGATCATCATATCGCAGGCCAAAGATATATCTTACACAGTTGTTGAGGCACCGGTCCAGTTTCTTGTTACTGTCGCAGGTTATTTCAGTCAACACAGTGTCACAGTAGTCAAATATAGGTACCGTAGTATCAGAGAGCGAATTAGTTGTACTTTAAGTCGAAAAGAGAATACATTACCGAACCGTTTCAGAGGATATAAGCATTTATGTACTTTATTACATGTGCTTATCACCTGTTTAGTCCAATTTAAGGTCTCAGTCATAATAATTCCTAAGTTTGCCACTGAAGTAGAGTAGGGTATGATTTTATTGTTTAAAATTATTGGAGAGATGTCACGTTGCTTGAGGGAATATAAGTTTTTACTGGTACCGATAATAATCACTTGAGTTTTATTTGCGTTTATTAATAAACTGTTTTTATAAGCATAGTCACTAAGCTGTTGTAGCGACTGTGGCCTATAGATAGGGACAACCCCGGTATTTGCCTGGAAGGAAGATGGGAAACCTCAGAAGACCATCTTCAAGGTTGCCGGCGGGGGGATTCGAACCTCCTCGCCTCCCGGATGTGAGCGACTGCCAGCAGTCATGCCGTAACGACCACAGCTAACTCACCCGGTATACGATTAATAATAATTATTAACATTAATTTGCATAATTTATTTTATGGAAATATATTTTACAAGACAACATTCCAACCAAAGCTCACGATTTTCATCAGTTTTCTAGACCCTATCACTAAGAACACGGGAATAAGATATTAATTGTAATACACCTTATAAACCTCGTACTTTAGGAGTTACAAGGGAAACGGATGTGAAAAATACTGTTTTGAAAAAATTAACGACAATGTTATCTGACTTTAAATAGCCTGTGCAATGCCGGACTTTTAAAATTATAATGCCAATAACATACCCAGAATTTTATGATAATGTGTTAAAAATCAGTGCTCTACTAAAGAAGATGTACTCTAGGAAAGTATGATTTCTTTACGGAGACTTCCTCATGAGTGCTTATTACACGTGTAAGGAAAATACTTTATGTTGATTCAGTTAATATTCTATTGTATTATTCTTTCTTCATAGCATACACAGACCGTAGTCACTCAATATACGTTTTTATACTTCGTCACAATGTCCTGATTTTGTACCCTACCTCTAGGGAAACCCTAAGTAGGTAATACATCGGGAAAGCCCCCAGGGGCTCACATCTAGTGGGGCGTGGGTTGGCGACCACGGGACCCAATCTGAGTCCGGCGTTGCTTCCACTTACTTGTGCCGGGCTCCTCTCCGTCTTCTTTCCTGTCGACCTCACTTGGTCAACTCTTGTTCTCTTCCGACCCCGACTGTATTAGGGTATCTGAGGCCTAGGGAGTCTTTCACTTTCCCGCCTTAACTGGCCCTTGTCTCATCTTTCCTGATTCCCTCCTTCTGTGAGGGGTCAGCCTTCTTTTTCTTTTCCTTTTACCTCCTGCCTTGTGCTCAAGGCCCTTAAGGAGGCAGGGTGTATGTAGCCCCACCACTTCTGGTGCACCCTAGATAATGCTACACCCTCAGGGGCTCACGGCAGGTGAGTTTGGGAGTTGGCGACCCCGAGGGATTCCTGAGCTGGGTCCGTTTTCCCCCTTTTGTCCCTTACCTTTGGGGCGGACCCTCTCCTCTCCTCTTTTCCTTATATTTCCTTTTCTCTTTAAGATTCCCGCACTGTTTTTGTAACTTGGTTCACCGTGTATCTAAATTCCCTTTTAGCGATTTTTAAGGCATGTTTAATCTACGTTGCATTTTGTATTTTTTTTCGATCTAAATTACATCTCGCGATTGTTTTCAACCTCAATTGCATTTTGTAAAGATTGACAATCTAAATTGCTTTTTAGTAAGTCTTTCAATGAAGGTGCAGGACATTTTAGTGAGATTATTGAATTTCAAGTGCATTTTGTATTTTCAACCTAAGCCGCATTTCGCAAGAATTTTGAATCTAAATTGCATTTTGTTTGGCGGGCATTTTGCAAATATTTCTATTCTCAATTGCATTTTGTGAATATTTTGAATCTAAATTACATTTTGTCACGTATTTTCAATCTAAATTGCATTTTGTAAGTATTGTCAATCCACATGAGTCGTTTGAATCTACCGTACATTTTGTAAGCATTTTCAATTTCAATTGCATTTTGTAAGTATTTTGAATTTCAATTGCACTTTGTGAATAATTTGGATTGGAACTGGGATATTTCAATCTGAATTGCATTGTGTATTTTCAATTTCAATTGCATTTTGTAAGTATTTTGAACCTCAATTGCATTTTGTACGTATTTTCGATCTGCATTTTGTAAGTATTTCGACGCTACATTGCATTTTGTACGTATTTTGAATCTAGCCTACGTTTTGTGGGTCTTTTTCAATCTATTCTTTTTGTGAATCTTTTCGTTCTAAATTCCCTTTTGTAAGACCATATTGTGAGTTGTTTCCATCTGAGTTTCTCTTTGTACGTATTTTCCGTCTCACATACTTTTCGTTCTGGTTTCCATTTCATTCTCATTTTCGCTATCACCCAGATCATTAGGGGCCAATAACCTAGATGTTAGGCCCCTTAAAACAACAATTATCATCATCATCACAAAACGGGAAAGAAATTATCCCTTCTCTTTAGCAGGAAAGTTGATTCGGAAAAGTATTGTTGTGACCCCCTCCCGGGAAAAACCCTGCTGGCGTCCATGACTTCTCTTCAGACTGGCTTCCCCTAATAAGAGTAACGGAACGATACCCCATGCAAATCTTGTGACCCATAATCTGTATACTATCCCCTGCTATCAGGGGCGTATACCAATTTTGTCTATGTCTACGCCTTATTAATCCCGTTTGCAGCGGTGTCGTGGATGAGATGCGATGAAATTCCACGTGGCTGAAGGATTCTACGGCCGGATGCCCTTCCTGATGCCAACCTCACGAGAGGAGTTAATGAGAGATGAAATGTATGAAGATGTTAGTTAGTTATTGTTGTTTTAAGGGGCGGAACTACGTGGTAATAATAATAATAATAATAATAATAATAATAATAATAATAATATCGTATGGCCTCGGGTGCCGGGTGCAAGCTTTGTAATTTGACACCCAGAGGGTAGCTTGCGTGTCGAATTTCGTTGTTCCTTGAATCACTATGAAAGTCAAGGAGGTTAGATATCTAAGCTCCTTGAACACTAGAGCGCTTTCTAGTAAAGAAATGAGGAACTTTGTGTTGGCGGAAACTCCCGAGATTAATTTTGCAATTATGAACACGGCCTACTGAATTCAAATGGGTTCTTTGACATGCCAACATCGCATGACATGCTTGTCGTATTTTTGCCTCCTTTCAAAACTCACTTACCACGGCCAGGAACGAACCTGTAATCTTGGGGCTAGTAGACCGACACGCTATCCACTCACCCACCGTGGCAAGCTACTACGAGGTAATCTGCCCCTTGAATGCAGTTGAATGAAAGTTCAATATTTCAAGTACTGTAGTTCCAACTTTGGCTGTCAGACGCCAACGTCACCCATCGAGAACGATGCAACTTGATAGAGCGTTTCTCACCAAATAGCCAACAAATTTAGCTACACACTAACAATTGTAGTGGTAGGTTCTTTTTATGCCACACATTTAATACATGGGCCCGCCGGCTTTACTTCCCCTCCAAAGGAAGGCATACTGAAGGATTTTAACGCTCTTAAAAAATCCGACGACTTCGGCCGTGTTTCAACCCGCGATCTTGGGCATAGCAGTTCAGAATGCTACCGACTACGCCACCGAAACCAATCGTATACAAATTTTGTCACATATAATATTTGTTTATGAATTAAAATATTAGAAAACCAATATACATATCATGTAGGGCCTACTATTGTTACTGGGGTGCAAGGGGTAGATTCTCTCTATCCAAACGTCATCCTCACCTGCACGAGGTACACCCTGCTCCATACTGACGAGGCTCTGACGACCGAATAACACCCGGGATAAGGAGTTCCCCTCTCTCCTGCCAACGGCTTATGTAAGGCGGATGAGCAGATTGAGGTTAGGGCACTCTCTTGCCCTTGAGATGGGAAACTATCTCTTAAGGCGGATGAACCAATAATGGTCAACGGCATAGAAGACCTCAACGGTGGACCAAGCGCATGAGCAACTAGTATTGCCCGAACGGTTGGGAAGGCGGATGAAGGCTGCAACAGTCCAGGACCACCAGTCGTCATAGCTTCTATGCCACTGGATAAAGGCCCTGTATCTGTCAAGTACTGTGTGTCTGTTGATGTGCAACAACATGCCCACATTAAAAGATGTCACGCACAGGCGTCTTCTGAACAACGAAGGAAGGATACAAAATCTATTCGCCAATTAATCACAAGTCCTGCGGCGATCGGGGAGTTGTGACGGGGAGCAGGATTGTGTTGTCTGGGAGCTCCTAGTGATGAACCTGCACGTAGGCGACGAATGTGTGATCTTCGCTTTGCTTGAGGATAGGCTGTAGAGCAATTCGTATGCTGCATTCGTGACTAAGCAGGCCTGTTTAGGATCCACTCTGCTTACCCTGAATGGGGAGGGGGCTAAAAAAAGGTGCCCTAAAAATAGTCAGCCTAATATCACCCGACTGGATAACCGCGTTCAGAGGGTACACCACAAGCGGTCGAACCACAATGAAAATTAATTTTGCTACATGGAATGTCCGTACTTTGATGGACAATGACACACATAATCGAACACAAAGGCGAACGGCAATTGTTGCCCGTGAGCTGAAAAGATTTTTTTTTAGTCAATTTACCCTCTAGGTTGGTGGTTCCCACGGACTCAGCGAGGGAACTCACCACTACCGCCTCTATGGGCAGTGTCCTGGAGCTTGGAACATCTGGTCGGGATGGATACAACTGGGGAGGTGTGATCAGCACTTCGCCCAGGCGGCCTCACCTGCAAAGCGAACAGGGGCCTCATTAGGGATGGGAAGGGATGGAAGACTGGGATGGATAGGCTAGGAAGTGGGAAGGAGGCGGCCGTGGCCTTACAGAATGTACTGCCCCCGTAAATTGAATTATATAGAGACCACGGTGGCTATTTTGGAAAAATTTGAAGAAAGTTATGGCTGTCATAGTTATGACATGGATGGTCATGACGTAAGCACGGATGACGCAGACGTTATGCCAGCAGGCTACTTGAGCTGAGATTCTCAGTGACGTCAGCTTTTGTTCGAGAAATATCCGAGATTTACGACGCAGTCGCAGGAAACGTGGAATTCTGTTGAGGAAGAAATTATGCTATTGGAGGGGAGGCTCGAACCAATGAACGATAGTTTGAAGGAAGACGGAGATTGCTGAAACTATGGTATTTTTATTACTTTTTGGAATGCAGAATTGTGGAAATCCATTTGCAGTAGAGGCATTGTTCTGGAATTTTGGTGAAATTTATTTTCAGTTTTTGAATTTTGAAAATCCGTCATGTATTAACGAAGTTGGAACTTCTAGCGATGACGCAGTAACACGCTATGGAAGGGATGGATACGCCCCTTATGAAGTTTATAAAAGGCCTTGCGCAGAAGAGAGCGGTCTCATAGCTCAAATCGTCAGAACCTAAGCTCAAATCGTCAGGTCTCAGAACCTCAGATCTTCAGTATCAGTGCTTATATAGTCGTTTTGGTGAGACGTCGAGTGAAATTAGTAGAAAGAGTCGTCTTTATAACGCGTGGTGAAGCCACTGCATTGAACGAGATTCGAGCAGACAAGCAGTGCAAGTTTACAGTGAGTAAAACTAGGTGAAGTTAAAACGCACATTATAACGCGTCTACAAGATTAGCTATGAACAGTTAGCGGTCGCCTATAAGCTAATTCTATTGTGCAGTGCTACATTAAGGAGTGTAGAAAAGTTGAACAATTTCGTGAAGTTATTTTGGAAGATATTGGCAATTTTAGACGACTGACAAAAGTGATTTTCTCGCCACCTGAGAAGCACTTTATATCGTCCGATTCTACGCCACGGCTGACACGGCTAGTGAAATAGGGAGACTTCAGATTGTATTGTGACACAACGCTACAGTATTATGGAGCAGTTTAATATGGCAGTTTGTTCTTCTATTACCATAACCGAAGAGAAGATGGAAGGCTAAAGGACTTTAATGCAATTGGGACATATATCGTTGGAGTAAGATAGCAGCATGGAACTTCGCTAATTGCCATTCCACACAAGCGAACATGCGGTGAATAACCATCTACACCCATGTTTCGTGGTCCAACGCTGAACACTATCAAACAGCAATGGAAACGATTTCATACTCACTGTATACGAATATTTCGATGGAAATTACTACAAAAACTTCATGGCGATTTTCTACTGGAACTTCAGGGATTTTTCAAGAGAGGTCAGGGTAGTCCCGACTCACAAAGAAGAATTTTGCCGGAAGGATGTCTTTCGTCTTCACGGAGCAGTGCAATTTCCGGAGGAGGAAGCAGTTCGATTCTCCGAGGGTGCTGTTTCCTGTTTGGAGGATGGAGCTCAGCTTTAAGTTGGTGAAATGGATCCATCAGCAGTCTTCTTTGGGGAATTTTCCTCTGGAACTTCAATCGGCAGATAAGGTAGTCGTGAACGTTTATTGTTTTATTTGAGCTTTTTAGCGATATCTGAGCAACCATTTTCCCATATTTTCTGTCCTCATGTATTTTGCCCTATATTCTTGTTTGAGATTCCTGTACTCAGTACACCTTGATGTGTTATGCCTTTTTCGACGATTTATTAAGACATGGTTATGTCATGGGCATAGTTAAATGATTTTGGATCAGTTGAGACTGATATTTAGATTTTTCAGTAATTTGCTTATTTTTGTAGTCACGATTTGACTGTAAGTTAATGATTTTTATGGCAGATTTAAATTCAGACAGAGTGTCTCTTTATTAAAGTAATTCTACCCCAGTTTAATTACTTTGACCAATTTTCTGTCATCATCAAGAAGGAAGAACATTTAAATGATTTTAGAGCGTTAAAATCCATTACATTGTCGACGATCTTGGAAATACTAGTCGTTATTTGAATTGATTGCAACACAGACATTTATCGTCAGTTATGAACGACCATTGCATCATAGACAATTTTGTGAAAGATGAACTTTAATTATGAATTATTGAATGCATTAAAGTCATGAACTTTTGTTAGGAGTTTTTTCTCAATTAGAGATTTGAATAAATGATGTTTGCATTCCACAGTCTAATTGGATTCTATTCGACTATTTTGCACTTTAGTCGCACTTTGTTTGATGATAGTATTTTTATACTACAATACTTTGAAGATGATAATCTTAAATTTTTATAGACCAGACAGGCGTATATAAGCGTATTCACTATTAAATTTGTTTGTGATTGGCAAATTTTTACTTCATTTCGATTCATGAATGAAATCCACGAAAGTTTAAGATAACAGTTTTGAAACAATTAATGATTATAAGAATTTTTGAAGTGGAACTATGAATGTATAATCGCTAGTGCAGCGGACGTGTGGAAAGTCGCTGATGTATAATGCCCTTGAATTAATGAAGGAGGTTCCCACAGTAATTAATGATGTTGAAGAATTTGTTAGTGGAGGTTTTTGTAAGTTCTGTGGAAGATTTTGATGCCATATATATTAATATATGATGAATTGTGGGCCTTTTTTAATGCAGTTTTGTGCATTATTTTGTAAGCGAAGTATTTTCCGCTGGAGTGTATTGTCGTAGTCCTTTGAAAATTAATCAAGTGAATTTACTGTTATAATTAACAAGAGGATTGAAAGAATTTGAGATAAGATTTTGAATGAAGATTACCGTCACAAATAATTATAATAATTATTACAACCTTTATTAAACCAGATTGTGACATTAAATATGTATAACTAACCTTCATTGGTCGATTATATTGACACGATTATGAAATTACCAACCGGATGAACATGTGGTTAAATGTATTTCTTAAATTAATAATTTGAATAATTTAAATGTTAATATTGTAAATAATGATGTAAATATCTTTGACAATAATGTGGAACGAATGTAATGTTAGAGGCGTGTTTAAATTTTTTTTATTGTCTTTGACAAATATTATTAACAATTTCTAATTGTTATAAATTATTTATGAGCTTTTGTTATAAACATTTAGAGTTTGTCTTCTACTCTAAACAACGCTTATTAAACATTTGGATGCTAATTAAACAAGTTTAGGGATTGTCAGAATAATCCAGTGGTGTGTGAGTAAGGCATTTGAAAGATTTGCGTAACAATATTTGTGTTGTCTTGCGGACATTTAAAAAGCTTTTGAGAGGGAGCTGGATTCTTACGCAACATAGCAGGACAAGTGAGTCCATTTGACAGGTGTACGACATGTTGAAGGGTAGACCGCAGCTGGCCAGACAACTGGTTATCAGCGGGCAAGGTCGTCTACATTCTGGCCTTGTGCCTATATATATCAGTGTCATGTTTATTAAAAGAAAACAAATGCTCTGTATATGTGTCTCGTCCTGACTTCCTTTTCCAGTCCAAGTGTGCTATGAATGTTACGTTATTTTGAGCTCGTGGGAGCTAACATGTTGTATGATAATTTACAAGTCCTACAGGAGGACATAGTCAGATTGACATGGGCTACTGATAGCCACATTTATTTTGTTGAGTGTGTTAAAATCATACCCTTTATTTGAAATAAAAGCTTTTGTACAGTTCAAAGTTCTTGTCTTCGTTCTGGTTCATTTTTAAATGTCATGGTGGAGGTTATTGTGGGAGCATACTTTAGAGATCCTGTTGTCAACCCAATCCCCGAGATTATTTTTAAGAGGTAAGTAGAGGTAAGTATGAACCCCCGTCTATTTTGGTGTGTTCCACAATAATTTCTTGTTAACTTCTATGCTCAAACCTCGGTAGTATCTGTCAGTGTCATTTTCATTGGTGTAGCTGAGCCGGTGCGGTTGATTATTGGCAATCCGATTGAGGGGGCGGATATCTGACAGCCTACTATCCGGGTAAACGGGGACAGAAGGATTGGCGCAGTCAACGTATGGGGCTTGTTCAACATAATTGGATCACCAGGTTGAACGCCAGTAGGATTGGCAAACCTAAAACGTGTGGGTCGATTAGACTCAAATAAAGAGGTTGATTCTTTGTTAGATGTCTTGGCCAATTGTAGAATTTAAGAGTGTGATTATATAGGAATTAAATGGTGTATTGTATTAGGAAAATTACACTCAGAAAAGATCAGATCTTATACAACTTGAGAAAGGTTAAATAGGCTGGAAACTTAGGAAAATCGCCTATGATCTGGAATCTTATTTTATTTGACTGGCTTATGACATGTTTTAGTCATATTAAAGATAAAATTAAATTATTTGGATTGTAAATGTAAATTAGTTGTGTTAGGATATTTTAAAATGAGCCAGGGAAATTTGGACGTGTGCTTGAGTTTGTTTCAACATGAAGGGTCTTCGAAGGTTAATTATAAGGTAGTTATAAGTTAGATTTAAGACAGAAAATTGATCAAATTTATATATGGTGAAAAGTGTTGCTCAGATGTTGTTATTTTGCTCTTTTGATGTATGTCCCTACAGCAGTCTATTTTTGAATTAATATTGTAATGGCAGATGAAAGTTTGAGGATGATGTTAGAGGAGATGTCTGCTAACATGAATAGCAGTATGAAGCAGATGCTGAATGAAAGCATGAAGGAGATGGAAGCTAGGAATACTAGTCGAATGGAGGAGAATGCTAGTAATTTGTCTGCTATTTTGAAAGCAAGCATGAAGGAGAGTACTAGTCGAATGGAGGAGAATATGAAAGTTCTTCAGACCAGTTCTGTTAACTTAGAGGATAATATGTCGCGTTTACAGATTAATACCCAAGGAATCGAGAATGCTGTAACTGACATGCGCTCAGACGTGTCCAATGTCCAAAAAGATTTATCCAATGTGCATAAAAATGTTTCAGAGGTTAAAATAGACGTGTCCAATGTCCATAAAGATTTGTCTAATGTCCATAAAGATGTTGCTGATGTTAAAACTGACGTTTCTAAGGTACAGAAAGATCTTACAATGTTGAATCTAGATGTGGCTAATGTCCGAGGTGATATTTCTTGTGCTAGGGCTGAAGTAGTTGTTGTTAAAAATGATGTTGCGACTGTCCAGGACAAGGTTGAGGAAGTCCAAAGAGAAATCCAAAATGTTAGAACTGATGTGTCCAATGTTCAGGTTGATATTAATAACATACATTCGGATGTAAATGAGATGCAAAGTGATATAAATAAGATTCAAGTAGAAGTCAACACAGTTTTCGTAGATATTGCTAAAGTCCAAACTGATGTAAATAAAGTCAGGGAAGAAATAGAAAATTCGAAAACCCTTTGTACGCGTAATATGAGTGCATTAACGACTAGATTAGTTGATGAGTCAGTTAGAACGACAGCGTCTTTAGCAGGTTTAAAGTATGATGTAGAGGTCATGAGAACCCAGGTATTAGACCATAATAGATTATTGAAAGAAGATATCGAAGTAGATATAGCAGAAATGTTAACGGCAAATGTAGCAGTATGGAAAGACGAGTGGAATAGGTCAAGTGGGGAACATGTAACCCAAATTCAGGAACGTATTGAAAGAAAACTTGCCAGTACTCAAATAGATATTAACAATGAAGTAGTACAGATTAGGAAAGATTTAAGCGTCAGGATGGATTCGCTATCCGAGAGACAAGTAGAAGATAGAACACAAATAGGTCAGGATGTGCAAGCATTAAAATCTGCATTAGAGGAACAGATTCATAAAGTTGTCTCTGATGTGAATGAAACGACGAGCAAACTGCAAAATTTGAAGCTAGGAGAAGCTAGTTTGATGGAGACCTACAAAGAAGAGTTAATCAAGAAAGTCTTAACGGAAATCACTGACAAGGATACAGAAGGCTTGGCTTGCGAAATCAATAGGAATTATGCCAGAAGATATAACCTAGCTCCAGAAGAGAGAGACGTGACTCCTGAAGAACGTATATCCAGATTCAGGGAGGAAGATGACGAGAGGAATATGGAACCTGAGTGGAACTATCGAGATAGTGGGAAAAACTACCCAGATGCATATCCGAGGAACGTGACGGTCATCAGGAATTTTGAAGACAAACCGCAAAAATTCAGCAACACTGATAGTTTGACGCCTATAGAATATATAAGGAACCTCAAAGATTATTTCATCGAAGCTCACATTCCCAGAGAGAGAGAGAGATGAAGATAGTGGAGAGATTTTTGATTGGAGGACCCCTCGAATGGTTTCGTGCTTTTAGATACACATTCAGTAACTTTGACGAGTTTGCAGAGGCATTAATCAAGCGATTCTGGTCCATAGAAGCGCAGAATTCGTTAAGAGCGGAGGTGTATTCAAGAAAATACTCAGGTACTCTTCCAACACGGTACGCTGATTTCTTTACGAGTCAATTGTCCCGCTTGAGATTTTTGCAACCCCCATTGTCAACGGAGCAATTAATTGATGCGATTTCTCGTATGCTGCCTGTGGAGGTGAGGAGACTAATCATTTCGTCAAACATCAGGGATTTGACCAGCATGGACGAATTACTGAGGAGGTTAGACTACACAAGTCCAATGCCTAACGTGGTACAGAAAGGTCAAAGGCATGACTTCAAAGAAATAAATACTGTATATATGGACCAAGTCCAACAAACTGACAAGCCAGATGAAGAGAAAACTGACAATGTAGGTCCCCACAGGAATAATCAGTTTCGAAATAACAGATCGCAAGGTTACCGTCCGTATCAACAGAGAAGAGGCTGGAACTATAATCGAGGAAATTACAACAATGGAAGAGGCAGATACTATAACAATAATGGTTATAACAGAAATTATAATAGAAATAACCAGAACCAAAATAGAAATCAGGATCCTCAAGGTCAGGTTATGACACCCGATCAGTATCAGGAAAGAGAGAGGGAAAGCCAGCAATACCTGAAAGAATTACGGGAAAAAGAAGCCGAAAACCAAAAGATAAGGCAGGATGTTGTAATCGATCCTGGGCCTTCTACGAGCCAGCAGAATTTTGAGGTCGGTAACACAAAAAAAACGCCGATTTCTCAACGACAGTGAGAACTTGTAAATACATTGCCACACCACACCTAATTACAATTAATGAGATATATGAAGTTACTGATGAAGATTTGCTAGAAGAGAGGGGTATCGTTAAAGAGGAAAGACCATGTGCCTTACCTATTATTTCTGTACTGATAGATGGCCAACAGTACAAAGCCCTGATGGATACTGGTGCAATTATCTCCATCATTTCAGAGGAATGTTATCAAAGTCTGCTAAGAGGAGAGAACATGACAGTTCTACCTGTTTCTACCGTCAAAGTGAGAGGGATATTCCAAGATAAGGCAGTGAAGTGCAAGATTCAAGTGTTATTGAACTTTGAGATCAATGGAAGGAATTATGAACAGATCTTCATTGTGGTGAGCAAGATCAATTTTGATATGGTGCTTGGAATCGATTTTATATCGAAGGTCGGAGCTATTATTGACATGAAGAACAGAAGTATTAGCTTTAATGATGGGTACATGATCACAGAAGAGATAGAAAAACAGGACGTGAAAAACAGTCTGGAAATAGACCTTAGGGAAGAAATTTTGAATACCATAATTAATGAAGTGGAAAATTTAGCAGAAATACCCAGTAGAAAAACTGAAGGATTTGAAGAAATTCAGGGGGAATTTGAGGATCTGATAAAGGAATTCCAAGATATTTTTGATGAAAAGCCTGGATTGATTAAGGATTATAAGTACAAGATAAGGCTGACAGATGAAACCCCTTATCAAAAGAGAATATACCCCATACCTGAGAAATACTATCAAGAAGTACGAGGGTTAATCAGAAAAATGGAGGTAGACGGGATTATTAAAAAACAGGCGTCGTCTTATATAAACCCCATCACAGTAGTGAAGAAAAGTAATGGTCAGATACGTCTTTGTCTCGATGCCAGGACCATCAACTTGAAGATTCTTCCAGAAAATGACCGACCACCCAAGATTAGAGATCTGCTTCGAAAATTCAAAGGGAGAGCATGTTTCAGTGTTCTTGACTTGACGTCTTCATTTTATCAAGTTCAACTAGAAGAAGATAGTATGCAGTACACTGGATTCTTATTTGACCAGACGTCATGGGTCTTTGTCAGAATGCCTTTTGGAATGGTTAACAGTGGACCAGCACTTATTCGAGCACTTGATATTAAGCTCACTGACGAAGTGAAAGAAAATGTAATCTGCTACATTGACGATTTAATCGTATCTTCACCCAGCGCCGAAGAACATTTAGTGCACTTGAGAAAGTTGTTCGAGAATTTAAGGGAGGCCAATATCAAGGTCAATTTTGGAAAATGTCAATTCTTGAAGAAGGAGATCAATTACTTGGGGCATACAATTGATAAAGATGGATATCATCCAAACATGCAAAAAGTAGAGGCGATCACGAGATTTCCAAAGCCAACTAAGGTGAAACAAGTCAGAGAATTCGTAGGCGCATGCCAATTTATTAGCAGCCACTGTCCAAGATACTCTGAAATTATGGCTCCTCTGTATGACTTACTCAAGAAGAATAACAGATGGAAATGGAGTACCGCTGCAGACGAGGCTTTTGAGAAAGCAAAAGAGATGCTCAGGAATAACGTGAAACTGGAGTACCCAGACTTTGAGAAGGTGTTCTATATTGAGTCTGATGCATCAAGAATAGGCATTAGTGCAGTCTTATACCAGAAAGACGAGGCAGGCAACAAGCACTACATTGCGTTCACTAGTCGGAAGTTGAAGAAACACGAGGAAAACTACTTCACGACAGAACTTGAAGCGTTAGCTTTTGTGACAGCTTTGCAAGCGTGGAAGAAAATCCAGCTGGGACATAAGGTCATCATTATTACTGACCATAAAGCACTACAGCTTATGCTGCAAACTGATATGTCGAGTGATAGACTGACACGTTGGGCTTTGTTCACCCAACAGTTTAACGCCACTATCGTCCACCAGCCTGGGAAAGATAACTTACTGGCTGATGCTTTATCACGTAACCGTATTAAAAATGTGCAGATACACCATGTACAATTGGAGCAAGAAGATCAAGAAACCGTTAGGAGGTTAGCCCGAATCGGTGTGTCACAGAAGAGACACGCTCCAATAAGGAAAATGTACAGGTTTCTCAAGGGTTACATGGACAATACTGATGTTGACTATGCAGCTACACAGAGAAATTCACGACACTTTGTCTTGAGTGGAGACATCGTATGCAAGTATGCTGACTCTGCGCATACTAAACTCCGAATAGTCGTGCCACCTAAACTTGTTGTCAATTTAGTGTGGGTAGCTCATCACGCAACTGGACATGCCGGTTTAGATAAAACTCTTAATACTCTTAAAGAGAGATTTATTTGGACTAACATGCGTTCCAGCATTGCCAAGGTCATTCGATCATGTGACAAATGTCAAAGAGCAAAGTATGCTTCTGCTTTATTAAAAGGAAAACAGAAGGCTATGATTCCTTCTAAGCCAAATGAACTAATGGCGACGGACATATTTGGCCCCTGTCCGAAGGGATATCAGGGTAACCAGTACCTGTTGGTTACCGTGGATGTTTTCTCAAAATTTGTTACAATGAGTCCCATGCAGAAAGCTAACACGAGGAACGTTGTAAGCAGACTGGAAAATGCTGTATTTCCTAAAGCTGGTAAACCAGAATATCTACTGTCAGATCATGGAACGCAGTTTACATCCTTGGAATTTGCAGCGGATATGGAAAGGCTTGGTATTAAGCACTTATTTTCAAGAGTGCGTTACCCAGAATCGAATTCCTCAGAAAGATATATGGCTGAATTTTCGAAATTCTGTCGAATTTTCTGTCCAAATGATCATTCTGGTTGGGTGAGATTTGTGCCCCTTATTGAGGAATGTCTGAACTCTACAGTGCAGGAGAGCACAGGAGAAGTGCCAATGCGACTTCATCTAGGAAGAAACCCAGAAAGGCCGTGGGATAATCTTTTCAACCACGTTCCTAGAGATCCCGACCTAGGAAGGCAGCAGAGGATTGAAAAGGCGAAGGAACAACTCCAGAAAGCAGCAGAGAAACGATTGAAAAGAGTAGCTGGAAAACGTTTTGGTGCACCCTTACAAGTTGGAAATCTTGTATTACTACGCAGACCTGTCAAGGCTGATATGAGCAAGAAAATCTATCCCAAGTTTGGAATTGTGTTTATGGGTCCGTTTAGAATTACGAATGCCTATGGAAACAACTGTTATGAGCTATACGATGATGAGAATAATGTCATTTATGGCAAGTTCAATGCTGGAAACTTGAAAAGATACTATCCTAGAGTAAACCAGTAATAATTCAATTTCGTGTTCAAGAGAGTTGAGGTACTTGTAACACTGAGTTTAAAAACAATTTGCAACTGTTTTTAAAACGTGGTGAGGGGAGAATGCCCCCGTAAATTGAATTATATAGAGACCACGGTGGCTATTTTGGAAAAATTTGAAGAAAGTTATGGCTGTCATAGTTATGACATGGATGGTCATGACGTAAGCACGGATGACGCAGACGTTATGCCAGCAGGCTACTTGAGCTGAGATTCTCAGTGACGTCAGCATTTGTTCGAGAAATATCCGAGATTTACGACGCAGTCGCAGGAAACGTGGAATTCTGTTGAGGAAGAAATTATGCTATTGGAGGGGAGGCTCGAACCAATGAACGATAGTTTGAAGGAAGACGGAGATTGCTGAAACTATGGTATTTTTATTACTTTTTGGAATGCAGAATTGTGGAAATCCATTTGCAGTAGAGGCATTGTTCTGGAATTTTGGTGAAATTTATTTTCAGTTTTTGAATTTTGAAAATCCGTCATGTATTAACGAAGTTGGAACTTCTAGCGATGACGCAGTAACACGCTATGGAAGGGATGGATACGCCCCTTATGAAGTTTATAAAAGGCCTTGCGCAGAAGAGAGCGGTCTCATAGCTCAAATCGTCAGAACCTAAGCTCAAATCGTCAGGTCTCAGAACCTCAGATCTTCAGTATCAGTGCTTATATAGTCGTTTTGGTGAGACGTCGAGTGAAATTAGTAGAAAGAGTCGTCTTTATAACGCGTGGTGAAGCCACTGCATTGAACGAGATTCGAGCAGACAAGCAGTGCAAGTTTACAGTGAGTAAAACTAGGTGAAGTTAAAACGCACATTATAACGCGTCTACAAGATTAGCTATGAACAGTTAGCGGTCGCCTATAAGCTAATTCTATTGTGCAGTGCTACATTAAGGAGTGTAGAAAAGTTGAACAATTTCGTGAAGTTATTTTGGAAGATATTGGCAATTTTAGACGACTGACAAAAGTGATTTTCTCGCCACCTGAGAAGCACTTTATATCGTCCGATTCTACGCCACGGCTGACACGGCTAGTGAAATAGGGAGACTTCAGATTGTATTGTGACACAACGCTACAGTATTATGGAGCAGTTTAATATGGCAGTTTGTTCTTCTATTACCATAACCGAAGAGAAGATGGAAGGCTAAAGGACTTTAATGCAATTGGGACATATATCGTTGGAGTAAGATAGCAGCATGGAACTTCGCTAATTGCCATTCCACACAAGCGAACATGCGGTGAATAACCATCTACACCCATGTTTCGTGGTCCAACGCTGAACACTATCAAACAGCAATGGAAACGATTTCATACTCACTGTATACGAATATTTCGATGGAAATTACTACAAAAACTTCATGGCGATTTTCTACTGGAACTTCAGGGATTTTTCAAGAGAGGTCAGGGTAGTCCCGACTCACAAAGAAGAATTTTGCCGGAAGGATGTCTTTCGTCTTCACGGAGCAGTGCAATTTCCGGAGGAGGAAGCAGTTCGATTCTCCGAGGGTGCTGTTTCCTGTTTGGAGGATGGAGCTCAGCTTTAAGTTGGTGAAATGGATCCATCAGCAGTCTTCTTTGGGGAATTTTCCTCTGGAACTTCAATCGGCAGATAAGGTAGTCGTGAACGTTTATTGTTTTATTTGAGCTTTTTAGCGATATCTGAGCAACCATTTTCCCATATTTTCTGTCCTCATGTATTTTGCCCTATATTCTTGTTTGAGATTCCTGTACTCAGTACACCTTGATGTGTTATGCCTTTTTCGACGATTTATTAAGACATGGTTATGTCATGGGCATAGTTAAATGATTTTGGATCAGTTGAGACTGATATTTAGATTTTTCAGTAATTTGCTTATTTTTGTAGTCACGATTTGACTGTAAATTAATGATTTTTATGGCAGATTTAAATTCAGACAGCGTGTCTCTTTATTAAAGTAATTCTACCCCAGTTTAATTACTTTGACCAATTTTCTGTCATCATCAAGAAGGAAGAACATTTAAATGATTTTAGAGCGTTAAAATCCATTACATTGTCGACGATCTTGGAAATACTAGTCGTTATTTGAATTGATTGCAACACAGACATTTATCGTCAGTTATGAACGACCATTGCATCATAGACAATTTTGTGAAAGATGAACTTTAATTATGAATTATTGAATGCATTAAAGTCATGAACTTTTGTTAGGAGTTTTTTCTCAATTAGAGATTTGAATAAATGATGTTTGCATTCCACAGTCTAATTGGATTCTATTCGACTATTTTGCACTTTAGTCGCACTTTGTTTGATGATAGTATTTTTATACTACAATACTTTGAAGATGATAATCTTAAATTTTGATAGACCAGACAGGCGTATATAAGCGTATTCACTATTAAATTTGTTTGTGATTGGCAAATTTTTACTTCATTTCGATTCATGAATGAAATCCACGAAAGTTTAAGATAACAGTTTTGAAACAATTAATGATTATAAGAATTTTTGAAGTGGAACTATGAATGTATAATCGCTAGTGCAGCGGACGTGTGGAAAGTCGCTGATGTATAATGCCCTTGAATTAATGAAGGAGGTTCCCACAGTAATTAATGATGTTGAAGAATTTGTTAGTGGAGGTTTTTGTAAGTTCTGTGGAAGATTTTGATGCCATATATATTAATATATGATGAATTGTGGGCCTTTTTTAATGCAGTTTTGTGCATTATTTTGTAAGCGAAGTATTTTCCGCTGGAGTGTATTGTCGTAGTCCTTTGAAAATTAATCAAGTGAATTTACTGTTATAATTAACAAGAGTATTGAAAGAATTTGAGATAAGATTTTGAATGAAGATTACCGTCACAAATAATTATAATAATTATTACAACCTTTATTAAACCAGATTGTGACATTAAATATGTATAACTAACCTTCATTGGTCGATTATATTGACACGATTATGAAATTACCCACCGGATGAACATGTGGTTAAATGTATTTCTTAAATTAATAATTTGAATAATTTAAATGTTAATATTGTAAATAATGATGTAAATATCTTTGACAATAATGTGGAATGAATGTAATGTTAGAGGCGTGTTTAATTTTTTTTATTGTCTTTGACAAATATTATTAACAATTTCTAATTGTTATAAATTATTTATGAGCTTTTGTTATAAACATTTAGAGTTTGTCTTCTACTCTAAACAACGCTTATTAAACATTTGGATGCTAATTAAACAAGTTTAGGGATTGTCAGAATAATCCAGTGGTGTGTGAGTAAGGCATTTGAAAGATTTGCGTAACAATATTTGTGTTGTCTTGCGGACATTTAAAAAGCTTTTGAGAGGGAGCTGGATTCTTACGCAACATAGCAGGACAAGTGAGTCCATTTGACAGGTGTACGACATGTTGAAGGGTAGACCGCAGCTGGCCAGACAACTGGTTATCAGCGGGCAAGGTCGTCTACATTCTGGCCTTGTGCCTATATATATCAGTGTCATGTTTATTAAAAGAAAACAAATGCTCTGTATATGTGTCTCGTCCTGACTTCCTTTTCCAGTCCAAGTGTGCTATGAATGTTACGTTATTTTGAGCTCGTGGGAGCTAACATGTTGTATGATAATTTACAAGTCCTACAGGAGGACATAGTCAGATTGACATGGGCTACTGATAGCCACATTTATTTTGTTGAGTGTGTTAAAATCATACCCTTTATTTGAAATAAAAGCTTTTGTACAGTTCAAAGTTCTTGTCTTCGTTCTGGTTCATTTTTAAATGTCATGGTGGAGGTTATTGTGGGAGCATACTTTAGAGATCCTGTTGTCAACCCAATCCCCGAGATTATTTTTAAGAGGTAAGTAGAGGTAAGTATGAACCCCCGTCTATTTTGGTGTGTTCCACAATAATTTCTTGTTAACTTCTGTGCTCAAACCTCGGTAGTATCTGTCAGTGCCATTTTCATTGGTGTAGCTGAGCCGGTGCGGTTGATTATTGGCAATCCGATTGAGGGGGCGGATATCTGACAGCCTACTATCCGGGTAAACGGGGACAGTACCATCCCGGCATTTGCCCGAAGACGAAGTGGGAAACCACGGAAAACCACTTCGAGGATGGCTGAGCTGGGAATCGAACCCCCTCTACTCATTTGGACCACCCGAGGCTGAGTAGACCCCGTTCCAGTCCTCATACCACTTTTCAAATTTCGTGGCAGAGCCGGGAATCGAACCCAGGACCTCCGGGGCGGCAGCTAAGCATGCTGACCGCTACGCTACGGAGGCGACATGCTGAAAAGATTCAACATTCATATTGCTGCACTCAGCGAAACAAGGTTAGCCAATGAAGGACAACTGAAGGAACATGGAGGTGGCTACACTTTCTTCTGGAAAGGGAAAGACACTGAAGATCAACGTATTCATGGAGTTGGCTTTGCCATTAAGAACGAGCTTGTCAACCTTCTCGATGAACTTCCACATGGTATAAATGAAAGGCTTATGACACTACGACTAAAGTTAAAAAACAGCCGACGAGCGACTGTAATTAGTGCATATGCTCCAACTCTCATCTCTGATGATGAACAGAAGGAAGTATTTTACTCTCAACTTGATGTGATCTTGAAGGATATACCGCAATCTGATAAAATCATCCTCCTAGGAGACTTCAATGCTCGCGTTGGAAGAGACGCAGCATTATGGGCTGATGTTATTGGAAAAGATGGTGTTGGGAAATGCAATTCTAATGGGACACTCCTTTTATCCAAGTGTTCTGAACATAGCCTCGTAATCACAAACACACTATTCCGCCAGAAGGACAAATTTAAGACTTCATGGCAGCTTCCTAGATCAAAACACTGGCACCTACTTGATTACGTGATTGTGCGAGCAAGAGACAAGCGTGACGTACTATTCACAAGGGCTCTGACAAGTGCTGATGACTGCTGGACGGATCATCGATTAATAAGATCTGTAATGACCCTACAAATTCTCCAAAAGCGCAGGAAACAGAGAAAGCACATCAGACGTAGGGTGAACACCGAACGTTTACAAAACGATACTGCTAAAAGGAAGTTTCATGAACTTCTGAATGAAAAGTTACCAGATAGTTACCCTGAAAAGGTTGAGGAACATTGGCCAACAGTCAAGTCTGCTATACTCTCAGCGTGTGAAGAATCGATTGGTTTCGTCAAGATGAGGCATGCTGACTGGTTTGATGAGAATGATGCAGAAATCCAGAATCTTATTGATAAGAAGAGGAAAGCATTCCATGCATGGCAAGCCAATCCAACTTCTATCTCCAAACAGCAACTGTATAAAGATGCAAAGGCTGAAGTGCAAAGGAAAACTCGGGTCTTGAAAAATCAATGGTGGATCTCCAAATCCCATGAAAAGCAGCATCTAGCCGAAACGAATAATACTTATGCTTTCTTCAAAGCAACAAGAACTATATATGGGCCACATTATCATGGTTTGAATCCTCTGCAGTCTAAAGATAGCACGGAACTTCTTAGAGACACAATCTCCATTAATTCCCGTTGGAAAGAACATTTTGAAGAACTACTCAACAGGGACACACAGGTTGATAATAACATTTTCACCCGACTTCATCAGAGACCTCCTAAAGACCACCTTGATGATCCTCCGCCTCTATCAGAAATTGAATCTGCCATCAATCAGCTCAAAAACAATAAAGCATCAGGCATGGATGGGATTCCCGCTGAGCTCTTTAAAGAAGGGAATACTACTCTAGTTCATCACATACACCAACTCATAGTTAAAATATGGACTACCATTACCATACCTAAAGACCTAAGGGATGCCTTGATAATAACCATCTTTAAGAAAGGTGATAGGGCGCAATGTGGTAATTATCGAGGTATATCGTTGCTTTCTGTTGCTGGTAAAATCCTGGCCAACGTCTTATCCAACCGTTTGAAGCCGTTGGCCGAAGAAATACTGCCTGAAACTCAGTGTGGCTTTCGACCTAATCGAAGCACAACTGATATGAGCTTCTGTGCTAGGCAGATGCAGGAGAAATCCAGAGAGCAAGGACGCCCTCTATATATGGCTTGCATAGATATTGTTAAAGCATTTGATTCGGTCAATCGAGAAATGCTATGGAGGATTCTTGCCACACTTGGCTGCCCCCCAAAATTCATTCAGATTCTTCGATTACTACATGATGATATGAATGGCACGGTCCTTAACAGCAATGGCCCTGGAGAGCCATTTAAGATTACAACGGGTGTCAAACAGGGATGTGTGATTGCCCCCACACTCTTTTCAATATATGTTAGTGTTGTACTAAATTTGGTCCAAGAAAAGATTCCAAAGGGTGTAGAAATTATATCCAGGACAGATGGAGGGTTATTCAATCTCAACAGATTACGTGCAAAAACTAAAGTGTCAGCTACATCCGTTCTTGATCTCCAGTATGCTGATGACAATTTCATCTTAGCAAATTCAGATGAAGATCTTCAAACCACCCTGAATGTGTTCAATGAGGCATACAGAAGCATTGGTCTGGACATAAACACCAATAAAACACAGGTTCTTCATCAGCCTACATCACATGACAGGGCTACTGCTCCTGCTATCATGATTGATGGACATAAACTAAAGAATATAGATCATTTTCCCTATTTGGGTAGTCACCTATCAACAAATGCGAACACTGACGCTGAGATTCAACACCGCCTCCAATGTGCCAGTGCAGCCTTTGGTCGTTTGCTCGTTTGCTCGTTCGCGTGTATGACAACCACGACATTAGCATTTTAACAAAATTATACGTTTATCAAGCTGTTGTGGTTCCCACTCTGCTTTATGGCTGCGAAACCTGGGTTACTTACAGAAGGCACCTCTTATCTTTAGAAAAATACTATCAACGATGCCTTAGGAGAATTCTTGGTATTAAATGGCAAGACCGGCGCACTAACACAAGTGTTTTAGAGGAAGCTAGCACTATTAGTATAGAGGCTCTCATTATAAAACACCAACTTCGATGGACAGGACATGTAGTTCGCATGCCTGAGTCCCGCCTCCCAAAACAAATCTTATATTTCCAGCTGAATGTCGGTCAGAGAAAGCAGGGTGGGCAACAAAAACGCTACAAAGATGTTCTGAAGACCAACTTGAAGAAATGTCAAATTGATACAGGTAACTGGGAGGCTGTCGCATCCGACCGATCAGAGTGGCGCCGCAACGTCCACCAAGGCCACTTGTTCTTCGAACAATGCCAGAAAAGAGCTCATGATTCGCAGAATGATCAAGCCCCAAGAGTCTGTGGTTCTCGGATTGGACTGTACAGTCACCAAAGAACTCACGCAATATGATTAGGCCTAATGTTGGTTTACAGCGAAGAATTACATAAATGTACCTTGGAAGACAATCATACTCGTATCACGAGTGATAGCCTAAATAATACTATTGTTACTATGCGACATATGGCAACGTTGCAAATCAAAGCGAAGCGACGGTAGAGCGATGTAAATAGTGTGACAATCAGTTTGCTCTGATCCTATGTGTAACAACATAACCTCTTATTACTCTCCAGTGTCTTCGCTCAACAGCAACCTGTGCCCTTGACTCTTTTTCCCTAACTTTTATCAAAATTTTGGCAATTTTGCCCGTCTCTGTAGCTACCAACGAACGAAGTTTGAGTTTACGTAGGTTGAAAATATATTATTTAATAAATTCTACTTCTGAAAACTGACTCGACGTATAGCATTGTTATCTATTCACATAGACATACAAATCGTTGACCATGAAGTTACAAACCGGTTTGGTAACGCTTCAAGAAACCTTGACTTTATATTATAGTGTAAGTTGTAAATCAAACAAATATACTATCAAGTGAACAAGATGATTTTATTAATAAAGAGGAACATAAAATGGTTTTAGATGTGTTTGACACTAACCAAACATAAAACATCACAACAAACTTGTTGAAAAAGTGATGCTAGATAGCCTTAAAGCTCATCATTTTGAACCAAATTATACAAAAGTTTCCCTAGGAGGAACCCCGGACTACCTTTTCTTTGAGGGCTATTCCATGACCCCAAACCCCGGTTAGCCCCCCCCCCCCCCAATAAAAATCTATATGCGCCCCTGCCTGCTATTAATAGACACCCGTATAAGACAGGGTTTTCCAATAAAAATTATATTACATGTTAATTACTTATTGAGTATATGATTCCATCTGGGGGTTAGAAACCTTCCCCTCGCTCCCTGAAAAGGACACGTGACAATGTTCCTATGAGTCAGTCGTGGAAGAGGAGTGGCCATCTGACATACAACGGCCTGTCAAAATGCAAGTCATGGTGAAGTTACGTAATCTCTTGCATAGAACGGGTATATGTCCGGGACACCTTAAATAAGTTACTAGAAAACCAACATAGCCGCCACTTTTGGTGTTGCCAACCTACATCATTTAACACCAAAAAGTCAGCACACACATCCTCGTAACACGTACGCAAATGACCCAAACTACGTAAAGGCCCTTTACATTTTACATAAAGTTGTGAAGCAGTCCTTGCTCAAGTTAGGGACATCTTGGTCATCCGTCCTCAACAGTCTAACTCTTAAGCAGTATTATGGTAGTGAAGTTAACTTAAATTAGCTCTTCTAGATTGATTTTTAAAGCATCATATAAAATGCATAAGAACAGAAACATGTTCATTTCTTCTTATAGGCTACATTTTTATAATTAGTCCAAAAATGCAGACCATTCTGTTTTAAGATGAGTGTTCAGAGAAGGATTTAGGAGTAGGAGAGAAATAGAATAGTAGGGTACATATCAGCTTATTATTTCTTTATTTTTGATAAGTACCATACTCATTTCTTGCATGTATAGGCCTACATATATGGAAGCAGAATTGAGACAAGCTATTGAAAGCCTATTGGCAAATCCCTATTGAGATGCAAGAAGTTCAGATGAGGTTTGGGATTAAATTAGGAACCATCCCGGTATTTGCCTGGAGTAGAAGTGCGGAAACCACTTCCAAGATGGCTAAGATGGGAAGCGAACCCTCCTCTTCTCAGTTTTGCCTCACGAAGCTTAGTGTGCCTTGTTCCATCCCTCAGTCCAAAATTAAAATTTCTTGGCAGAGCCAAAAATCGAACCAGGACCAACTGCCCAAAAAAATGCAAGCGGTACAGTACGAGATGGTTGGTAGAATATTCTCCTGATCTTTCGTCACCTGGCACATTATAAGCCACTTTCAGAAAATTCACTGAATTCACTGACAAATTGACTAGTTAAATACGCGCATTGAAAGGCAAGCTTTATCGACGGAGTAATACACAGACCGGCAAAAAAAAGTGGAACAGTTAAAAATGTAATATAAATAGTATAAAATTAGCCATGAAAAAGATGTAATCACATTTTAAAAGCTTTTCACGCATTAGAACAAACATCTGAAACATCCGTGAATAGTAATTGATAATATGACATTTCTTAGGATGGTTTATTACTACCAATTACCCAATCTTCGATGGCGGGAACCGCATTGTAAGCATTTAAGGGTTATGAATGTTGCCGCTCGCTTATTGTTATTCTAGGAATAACAACTGGCATTTGTTGAACACGAGCAGTGGGTCTCTATTCTCTTCACTGACGAGAGTCGCTTTAATCTTAGATCTCCTGATGGAAGAGAAAGAATGGGGAAAAGGCGCGGGGAGAGGTACAGCCCTGTTGCTTTCTCCTCCAGGACTCCATTTGGAGGTGGCTCGGTTATGGTGTGGGGTGGCATCAACGTTATGGCCCGCACTGAGTTGGTGTGCATCGATCACGGGACACTCAATTCCCAAAGGTACATCGAAGAGATCCTGATGAACCATATGATGCCCTTTGCGCCTTTCATTTGTCAGAATTTCATGCTGATGCAGGATAATGCCCTCATACTGCTCGCTGTGTTGTATAATATCTGCAGGAAGTGGGGATTCAAACCCTGGACTGGCCAGCTCGTAGTCCTGACTTAAACCCCATTGAACATGTACGAGATATGCTTGGAAAGAACATCAGACAGTGTGACCCCACCACCTTGGCACAACTGAGAACATTGCTGCTGGAGGAATGGGATCGCATCCCGGCAAATGTCATTCGACGAGTTGTGAACAGTATGCCTGAGCGTTTACAAGCTGTCATAGACGCTAAGGGTGGAGACACTTGTTTTTAGTGACCAGTGGTGTTGTGCAGTGCAAACATTAACACTCTTTTGTTTGAAAAAAAAAAAAAAACCCAGCCCAAAAGAACATTACAAAAAATAGAAAATTGGAAGTTTTGCAAAAATATGTAACGAAATTTGTGAGTTAAAGTGTTTTGTAAAACAGGTTTCAGTATTTTCTGTAGCCAACCATCTAAAATTTACATGAATAATGCAAATATTGGAAAACCGATACATATTAGTGGAATAAATTAAGAAATTACATAAAATAATAGCCAGTCTTCAAGCAAAAATGTTCAAGGCAAAACGACATACGTACCGTCATAGAGATAACAACACTTCAGGAGTGATGAACCAAGTAAAATACTTAAATTAGCCTAAATACCTTGTGTAATGATGAATAATAATTGTGGAAATGATGTCCTAATATATGTTTTCTCCTTCCCTGTCTCTAACCCACCTGCTATCCCCTTTACAACACGACTTATATACTGTAGGGAAATTTCAGATTAATTCTGTACAACGTATCACTCATTTCCTTTTCACTTTCACTTTGATAATATATCATTTTCATCTTTTGGCGGGAGGGGGGCATTGTCAGTTGTAACTACTAACCTTGATCACTTCTGCACCGGATAAATGTGCTCAATCACTTAAATACGTGTTTTTATTGTATATTTAACAACCGCAGCCATGTTCGACAGCATAGTTAGTATGTGAAACTGCTGCAGCGATCACATTGACATCATTAGTTACCAACATATCCGATACAAAATAGGCCTACATTAGACGACACATGTAATGTTGCAATTAAGTGGGAAAAAAGAAGAAATAATCGGGCTCTTCTTAGTTAGACGACTGTCTGGACGAAACCATTGGTCGCTACTTAGTTAGACGACAGTCTGGATGAAAATTACTGATTGCACTACTGGGCGTAAGCCCCAGGTTAGTTTTGTTTTATATGTAGGACCGTATTTACCACTGTAATGAACGCTGATCGCAAGGATTCCATGTTTCGAACTAATCGGCAAAACCAGCGCCTCAGTGCCTAAAAATGATTGGTCTAGGCACAAACCATTGGTTTGGATGAAAATTATTGATGCGTGTCTACCCCCACTGTGCGTGACAAAAACCAGGGGTGGTGTTTGTATGGCGTAATGACCTAACAATTATTGGTCAGCCATCACAGCACTTATCGATAAACGAAATCAAGCCATGAAATTAAGATTCATGCAATTGACATACAAATCCACGACACAAATCATAGTGTTCACAGCTGGTAGGAGAAACACAACAAGCAACTACGGAGTGTCACTACTCCAAAGGGTTAATGCTTATTCAGCACAAATAGCACCGAGTAAATATGACCAACTTGCCCACCACATTAATTCCCTTGGCAGCACTGCCTAGCGATTGAAAAACACAATATGGCGTTTGATGCTGGGAGTACGCTACTCTGAACTTTGCCTAGTGATTGAAAAACAGTCAACCTCCATCGAAACCTGGACAATTTTCTACAGTAACTTATGTAATTTGACAGATACAAGAGTTGAACATTTTATCGCTAAAGGTGTAGTTACATTTTTCAGCAGTGCCAACATTATTGTTTGGCACTGGTCTTGCCTCTTATGTTCGAGCGTGGTGAACCCGGAATAAGGCTTTACATACAAACCGAACCTGGGGCTTACACCCCAGACCCCCTTGCTTGTATTAAAAGCAGTAATTTTCATCCATACAGTCACCTGGCCTAGTAGCGGCCAATGGTTTCGTCCAGACAGTCGTCTATTCTAGAGTTGTATTTCTTAGAGATGTGTGCTGACAGTTCGGCGGATAAGCCATTGAGCTGAAGAAAGTGGGTAATCTCGAGAACCACTGGATGGATTTTGATGCGATTTGCACTGTTCTGGAGGGAGGTAATTTTAGAAAAAAATATTCATTTATGACCAAAGGAAGCCGATTTTGTATCCCACATGTTGGCAACAATGTGTGCGCATCGGTGTGCCGCTAGAGTGCGCCTTGTTGACAGTTGAATGAGATGCAAGCACTGATGGAACATGGCAGCCCTTTTTAAAGAGCAATACATAAAAACGCATATTTATGTACTTATGCACATATATGAAATGCAGTAGTGATCAGGGTTCCTAATTTCAATACGTAATATCGCCCCGAAGATGAAACAAGGACACAAGGTATGTAAAAGTCACATTCACATCCGATGCAAATGTATAGGCCGCGTTCTACTTTCATTCAGAATTAATAATACAAGTAGCCTAGGCTATAGTTGCGGGGAATATTTATAATGTATTGCAACCAGTGGCTTCGCACAAACTGTGTCATCTAACCAAGTAGCGAAGAGTGACTTTGTCTCACCCAACTTAAGTACATCAGTAATTTTCACCCAGACATTCAGTGGTGCAGTAACTTATGTCGAGAACTAAAAGAGAGCCAAGAGATAGTGTTGGTATTCTCTGAAAATGTGCATCTGTGACTCAACTGCAGTGCATATGGCTCTTCAGAATGATGATTGATTCATGTTGCACAACCCTTGAAGTTCGCTGAAGGCTTCCACACTAATCTGTCGCAACCATAACTGAAACAAAAATAGGCCTAATATAAATATTTTATCTGCCTACTACTAAGTAGGCTATAGGTCAGTAGCCAACTACATAAATAATCGCCAATGCATTCACACTACAACTAGCCGAGTGTGAATCATAGACTACTTTCAAGCTTTCGAGTAACATATGCAATGTATTATAATATTATGGCTGACGGCACTTGGAAGTCGAGAATAAGATACCGGTACATTACATTACCGGTATCATAACGAATAGAATAAAAAGTGTGATCTCTTCTCCCTCAATAGCATGTAATGAATACGGATCGGGTTGGCACTCGCCGCTATGCAGCGCTACAGTCGACTTGAGATCGTTGATTTACACATATGTTTATGTGTTTATGTGCGATATATTAAGTATTTAATCGGTCGGAGTGTTTTGGTGGTGTTCTGTGCAAACGTTCATTGATATACAAGTGCTTACGCTATTATTTCATAGTATTAATAACTGAAATGCTATTGTAGGAAGCATTAACTGAAATGGAATTTAATTTCTTGTCGTGTGTTGACGTTATCTTCGTGTGTTAATTTTATTGTTATTTAATGTAAGTAAACAGCAGTTTAGCCCTTACATTTTCATGAGTGCTTAATGTGAGTAGTGAAGATGCCTTGCGGTTTTGTACCAGGATGCAGATCTGGCTATGGGGACTGTAAAGAGGTCAGACGGTTTTCAAACCTCCTAAAGATAAGGAAAGTTTTACCACGTGCAAAGGGGCCATACCAGGGAAGGATAGGGAACTTACTGAAAAGTCCTACATCTGTGATGCTCACTTTTCAGAAGATTTAATTGTTAAATTTGACAAATGTGTGATAGAAGGGAAGTAAGTAGTACTTCTCCCAAGAACCAACTGGCGATTGAAAGACTATTCTGTTCCACATATATTTCCTAATTTGCCTAAGTATTTGTCCAGTATGGTGTAAATAAAAATGCTCTTGATGCCATTAAAGACTACTTCTGTGAAGAAAGGGATGAGAATAAAAAGACAATGAGTTTAAAAACATATATCATGACTGTGCCTTCTATGTCTGTTAAATGTTAAGTGCTTCTGAAATTATGGTAGTTTATTGAGTTTGGTGTTTGTGGAGTGAAATTTATGGGTATAATTGATTTTTGTAATATTCTACGGTAAAGTTGAAGGAGCCGTGATCGGGTTTAGGCAATAGCCTACTCTATGAAGGGGTCATTACTATGCCTTCTATGTCTGTTTAATGTTAAGTTCTTCTGAAATGATGGTAGTTTAATGATTTTGGTATTTGTGGAGTGAAATTTATGGTTATTATTGAATTTTATAGTAATCTACGGTAAAGTTGAAAGTTGTGTTCGTGCGTTTTTTTTTCTTTCTGTGTTGCAAGTCTGTTAAGGGAATGTAAAATGTGTAACAATGTGAAGAAATCCTTTCTGATAGCGAGGTTAATTTTTCCGTTCTTTTCTTTTAATTTACCGATAGCTGGCAAAACGAATTGCATTTTGAACTTGCTCTCTGTCTTCGTTTATTGTCGAAACTGGACTTTTACAGGAGACGACTTATTAAATTATAATTGGGCACAGTAAAGTAAGTGGAGATGTCGAACTTATTAGCGCCTATGAGGATATCTTGCGGTGTTTTAACATGTAAAACAGGTCGCAAGGTTTTAAGCCTCGTAAGCGCCAATGCAAACTTGCATCGCAGATCGGAGCCAGCGCTGCGCTGCGGCGGACCAGGCGTACTAGGCCAGTGATATCACTTCTTATTATATTCGTTATGCCGGTATATTACAAGGCGAATTGATCCTAAGAATATGTCCCTGGGAGTGAACGTGTAGACATATTTTAGGTTATGTTTGGTGTGTATTATACGAAAAATGCAGTCGGAAGACTTTTCCAAAATTTCCAAAGACCATTAAGGTTCTTTTTTTACGTTATTTGTGCTCGGACTGAATATAAAAATAAATAAAACAACGATTAAATAACATTGTACTTTTAATTATGTAGATAGGGTCTAGGCTACTTACTCAAAACCTAGATGATTCGCCAGTGATCTTCGTAGAGTTTCTCCAATCTTGTTCTCGTGTTTTTTAGACGTCATGATGAAATCTAAATAAGAATTTATGCAAAAATTAATTAAATAAAAGCTTGCAAACATCTCAGACGAGTGAGTATTGGCAACTCTAGCTACCTGATATGACATCTAGCGGTAAAAATGAGAAACTTACCAAGTAGGGTACATTTGTCAAGTGGTGACTGTTTGTATAGTCCGGGACAGCTTAATTGGGATATAGCGGGAGAAAGTTCGCGCCAGATAGCGCTCGTGTAGTACTGGGTAAGCGCAAGGCGATCGTCTTATGTTTCTCCCAGTCAGCTGCAAGGAATGTATAAATTGTGACAAGAGTTTTCTAAGCTAAAGTAAATTATATCTTCTCTAATTTTACTCCAAGACTATATTAATTAATTCTATAGGTATATCTCCTAATATATTATGCACGATTTTCAGCGTTTAAGCGTTAAACAGCTGCAAAATGAGCTACGGACTAGAGGCACTAAAACTAGCGGGAGGAAGGAAGAATGAATAGCCTACAGCGGTAATAACCAAATTCTAACACCCTTTATTATTCAAATAATGAATATGAGTCAGCATGCTTTCTCATAAAGATTACAATTACTAAAGTATTGTAGGCCTAGATTGATAAATATATATCCATAAGACTTAAATCATAAATAGAGATTTAAATATTCACTTGCTCCCCCTGCTTACAGACTTCGATTCATGTTTTTTTTAGGTTGATAGCTTACACGAAACTGTCGTGTTTTAAGGTAAACATAATCAAAGAAAGTTGATACCGGTAATGTGTACCTCGAAAATGCATCGCAACGTTTGGTTCTTATGTAATTTTGTCAATTTCTCAATAAGAATCGTTCCCTTACCCCTGGGAAAGAACTTGGGGGTACATTTTTTTTTAATTTTTTTAATTTTGAGAATCCCTGCTTTAGGGCCACGAACTGTTTCCATTCATCTCACTATGTCTCAAGAATGTAGAAGTCAGTCGCTACCACATTCTCCGTCGGGCGGATGGAAGTTGACGATTAATTCTGATTTCAAGTAACCAACCATAATACGTTTGTGACTGTTAATCTTGCGACATTTATTCTTGAAGTATTTGACCGAGTATTGATTTCTTTGAAAATGGGAGTCAGAAATACTGCTTTCATTTCTTCGTGTATATTGACGATTTCTTCCCGTACTTCAATGGAGATGATTTCTGCAGATTCCGAAATTGTAGGCTTATCGTGATAATCCGGCAATTTTCTTGTGTATGGCCTCTTCCTAAATAATTATTTTTGTTGTGTTCGTGGTCCATGGAAAAGCGATGTAACAGCGCCCGGTTTTAATCTTGCTCTCTCACCTTCAAATACAAACGCATAAATTCAGTGGTTGTTATCGAAATGTCTAATCAGTTTATAGGTACAAAATAGGAATTATTTCCCTTTGTAAGTCACACTTATCCAACAGTGTTCGTGAAGTCATCGGGTTGTAAATGATGGAAACACACTTTGATATATTCGGTCAGATTTTTCTCACCGAAATTTTTCGTTCTAATAGCATGTGACCATTTCTTCCTCATTTCTTTATTTTGTGTAAATTGGTGAAACGAAAACGGGCTTCCCTGATTTTTGCAAGTGGAACACCACAAGAGCTCAGCATAGTCACGAAAATAACCATTTAAACAACTTAAATTCGTACATATTAGCGGCATGAGAATGCAGGAGACAAATGAAGAGCGCCTTGCGCTTATCCAGTACAACAGCAGTGCGCTCAATCGGTGCTAGTTCTATACATCCCTAGTTAAGGTCCTGAGTTACTAGATCAAAACAGGGTAGGCAACTTTAACAGCCGTCCCTTATGCCTACGTAAATGTTGGTTTATGGTTGCATATTTTCTTGAAGTTAAGTTGTTTTCAGGTGCGAGCACATTGTCGCCAACCCTGCTTAAAATCTCGCCATCTCCAAAGACCATAATACCAGTAAAATTTCTTAACACACAGTTGCCGACATTTTTCTCCCAGAATGCATTTCGACGCACATTCTCCCAACATAATAATTACGAATTTTAATAGTGCCTATTATCTGAATAATTTCACAATTTTCTTTGGAATTCCAAGTCTAATGAAGTTAAAACAAGTTGTACAAGATAAGTACTACTAATATACATCGATTAAAACAGTTTTACAGTTATTATAGACCCTTGATTATGGAATATGTGCGCGTTCATACCCACTCGTCTGAGATGTTTGCAAGCTTTTATTTAATTAATTTTTGCATAAATTCTTTTTAGATTTTATCATGACGTCTAAAAAACACGAGAACAAGATTGAAGATGGATTGGAGAAACTCTACGAAGATCACTAGCGAATCAACTAGGTTTTGAGTAAGTAGCCTAGACCTTATCTACATAATTAAAAGTACAAAGTTATTTAATCGTTGTCTTATGGATTTTTATATTCAGTCCGAGCACAAATAACGTAATAAAGAACCTTAATGGTCTTTGGAACTTTTGGAAAAGTCTTCTGACTGCATTTTTCGTATAATACATACCAAACGTAACCTAAAATATAGCCTAGGTCTACAAGTTCACTCCCAGGGACATATTCTTAGGATCAATTCGCCTTGTAATATACCGGTAATGTAATGTACCGGTATCTAATACTCGACTTCCAAGTGCCGTCAGCCATAATATTATAATACATTGCATATGTTAGCCTACTCGAAAGCTTGAAAGTAGTCTATGATTCACACTCTGCTAGGTGTAGTGTGAATGCATTGGCGATTATTTATGTAGTTGGCTACTGACCTATAGCCTACTTAGTAGTAGGCAGATAAAATATTTATATTAGGACTATTTTTGTTTCAGTTATGGTTGCGACAGATTAGTGTGGAAGCCTTCAACGAACTTCACGGGTTGTGCAACATGAATCAATCATCATTCTGAAGAGCCATATGCACTGCAGTTGAGTCACAGATGCACATTTTCAGAGAGTACCAACAATATCTCTTGGCTCTCTTTTAGTTCTCGACATAAGTTACTGCACCACTGAATGTCTGGGTGAAAATTACTGATGTACTTAAGTTGGGTGAGACAAAGTCACTGTTCGCTACTTGGTTAGATGACACAGTTCGTGCGAAGCCACTGGTTGCAATACGTTATAAATATTCCTCGCAACTACAGCCTACCGTATTATTAATTCTGAATGAAAGTAGAACGCGACTTATACATTTGCATCGGACATGATTGTCACGCTTACATACCTTGTGTCCTTGTTTCAGCTTCTGGGCGATATTACGTATTGACATTAGGAACCCTGGTCACTACTGCATTTCATATATGTGCATAAGTACATAACTATGCGTTTTTATTTATTGCTCTTTAAAAACGGCTGCCATATTCCAACAGTGCTTGCATCTCATTCAACTGTCAACAAGGCGCACTCTAGCGGCACACCGATGCGCACACATTGTTGCCAACATGTGGGATACAAAATCGGCTTCCTTTAGTCATAAATGAATATTTTTTCTAAAATGACCTCCCTCCAGAACAGTGCAAACCGCATCAAAATCCATCCAGTGGTTCTCGAGATTACCCACTTTCTTCAGCTCAATGGCTTATCCGCCGAACTGTCAGCACACATCTCTAAGAAATACAACTCTAGAATAGACGACTGTCTGGACGAAACCATTGGCCGCTACTAGGCCAGGTGACTGTATGGATGAAAATTACTGCTTTTAATACAAGCAAGGGGGTCTGGGGTATAAGCCCCAGGTTAGGTTTGTATGTAAAGCCTTATTCCGGGTTCACCACGCTCGAACATAAGAGGCAAGACCAGTGCCAAACAATAATGTTGGCACTGCCGAAAAATGTAACTACACCCTTTAGCGATAAAATGTTCAACTCTTGTATCTGTCAAATTACATAAGTTACTGTAGAAAATTTTCCAGGTTTTGATGGAAGTTGACTGTTTTTCCATCACTAGGCAAAGTTCAGAGTAGCGTACTCCCAGCATCAAACGCCATATTGTGATTTTCAATCGCTAGGCAGCGCTGCCAAGGGAATTAATGTGGTGGGCAAGTTGGTCATATTTACTCGGTGCTATTTGTGCTGAATAAGCATTAACCCTTTGGAGTAGTGACACTCCGTAGTTGCTTGTTGTGTTTCTCCTACCAGCTGTGAACACTATGATTTGTGTCATGGATTTGTATGTTAATTGCATGAATCTTAATTTCATGGCTTGATTTCGTTTATCGATAAGTGCTGTGATGGCTGACCAATAATTGTTAGGTCGTTACGCCATACAAACACCACCCCTGGTTTTTGTCACGCACAGTGGGGGTAGACACGCATCAATAATTTTCATCCAAACCAATGGTTTGTGCCTAGACCAATCATTTTTTAGGCACTGAGGCGCTGGTTTTGCCGATTAGTTCGAAACATGGAATCCTTGCGATCAGCGTTCATTACAGTGGTAAATACGGTTCTACATATAAAACAAAACTAACCTGGGGCTTACGCCCCGTAGTGAAATCAGTAATTTTCGTCCAGACTGTCGTCTAACTAAGTAGCGACCAATGGTTTCGTCCAGACAGTCGTCTAACTAAGATGAGCCCGATTATTTCTTCTTTTCCCCCCCACATAATTGCAACATTACATATGTCGTCTAATGTAGGCCTATTTTGTATCGGATATGTTGGTAACTAATGATGTCAATGTGATCGCTGCAGCAGTTTCACATACTAACTATGCTGTCGAACATGGCTGCGGTTGTTAAATATACAATACAAACACGTATTTAAGTAATTAAGCACATGTATCCGGTGCAGAAGTGATCAAGGTTAGTAGTTACAACTGACAATGCCCCCCTCCCGCCAAAAGATGAAAATGATATATTATCAAAGTGAAAGTGAAAAGGAAAAGAGTGATACGTTGTACAGAATTAATCTGAAATTTCCCTACAGTATATAAGTCGTGTTGTAAAGGGGATAGCAGGTGGGTTAGAGACAGGGAAGGAGAAAACATATATTAGGACATCATTTCCACAATTATTATTCATCATTACACAAGGTATTTAGGCTAATTTAAGTATTCTACTTGGTTCATCACTCCTGAAGTGTTGTTACCTCTATGACGGCACGTAGGTCGTTTTGCCTTGAACATTTTTGCTTGAAGACTGGCTGTTATTTTATGTAATTTCTTAATTTAATCCACTAATATGTATCGGTTTTCCAATATTTGCATTATTCATGTAAATTTTAGATGGTTGGCTACAGAAAATACTGAAACCTGTTTTACAAAACACTTTAACTCACAAATTTCGTTACATGTTTTTGCAAAACTTCCAATTTTCTATTTTTTGTAGTGTTCTTTTGGGCTGTTTTTTTTTTCAAACAAAAGAGTGTTAATGTTTGCACAGCACAACACCACTGGTCACTAAAAACTCAAGTGTTTCCACCCTTAGCGTCTATGACAGCTTGTAAACGCTCAGGCATACTGTTCACAACTCGTCGAATGACATTTGCCGGGATGCGATCCCATTCCTCCAGCAGCAATGTTCTCAGTTGTGCCAAGGTGGTGGGGTCACACTGTCTGACGGTCTTTCCAAGCATATCTCGCACATGTTCGATGGGGTTTAAGTCAGGACTACGAGCTGGCCAGTCCAGGGTTTGAATCCCCACTTCCTGCAGATATTATACAACACGGCGAGCAGTATGAGGGCATTATCCTGCATCAGCATGAAATTCTGACAAATGAAAGGCGCAAAGGGCATCATATGGTTCATCAGGATCTCTTCGATGTACCTTTGGGAATTGAGTGTCCCGCGATCGATGCACACCAACTCAGTGCGGGCCATAACGTTGATGCCACCCCACACCATAACCGAGCCACCTCCAAATGGAGTCCTGGAGGAGAAAGCAACAGGGCTGTACCTCTCCCCGCGCCTTTTCCACATTCTCTCTCTTCCATCAGGAGATCTAAGATTAAAGCGACTCTCGTCAGTGAAGAGAATAGAGGCCCACTGCTCGTGTTCAACCAATGCCAGTTGTTATTCCTAGAATAACAATAAGCGAGCGGCAACATTCATAACCCTTAAATGCTTACAGTGCGGATCCCGCCATCGAAGATTGGGTAATTGGTGGTAATAAACCACCCTAAGAAATGTCATATTATCAATTACTATTCACGGATGTTTCAGATATTTGTTCTAATGCGTGAAAAGCTTTTAAAATGTGATTACATCTTTTTCATTGCTAATTTTATACTATTTTTATTACATTTTTAACTGTTCCACTTCTTTTGCCGGTCTGTGTATTACTCCGTCGATAAAGCTTGCCTTTCAATGCGCGTATTTAACTAGTCAATTTGTCAGTGAATTCAGTGAATTTTCTGAAAGTGGCTTATAATGTGCCAGGTGACGAAAGATCAGGAGAATATTCTACCAACCATCTCGCACTGTACCGCTTGCAGTTTTTTGGGCAGTTGGTCCTGGTTCGATTTTTAGATCTGCTAAGAAATTTTAATTTTGGTCTGAGGGATGGAACAAGGCACACTAAGCCTTGTGAGGCAAAACTGAGAAGAGGAGGGTTTGCTTCCCATCTTAGCCATCTTGGAAGTGGTTTCCGCACTTCCACTCCAGGCAAATACCGGGATGGTTCCTAATTTAATCCCAATCCTCATCTGAACTTCTTGCATCTCAATAGGGATTTGCCAATAGGCTTTCAATAGCTTGTCTCAATTCTGCTTCCATATATGTAGGCCTATACATGCAAGAAATGAGTAAGGTAAGGGCACTTAAGATTGAGCACTTAATGTATTTATGTCAATAGATAAACAACTTTTGTGACCAATTTAACACAAAATTTATTAACAAGACTTCAAATAATTACGAACACAATGCATATACAAAAAAACACGAAAAATAATATAAATTAAATGTAAATTAATATTTTAAATTAATTGCAAATGCGCAATCTTACAGGCACTGCCCTTTAAGAATGCGCATGGTGTCCTGTAAGAATGCGCATTTGCATAATTCATATTTGAAGAGTCCTATGCCTTCATAGTTCGAACACCCTTCATGCCACCACCGTTTGTACCTACTACATTGCACCCAGTCTTCAATAATTGGATGCTCATACTCTTCGTCACAGCAAGGACACACGATTTTCTCTTCTTCGGCAGTTGTGACTGCTGACGAAGTTGACGCTACTGAACTTCCATCGTAGCGAAGCGTTTTCCTGGCCTGTTTTTTTCGCTTGTTCATTCCTCGTTAGAAGGCCATTCTTATAAGGAGAGGAAGATAGAATTTTAGACCTTTTGCAAGTTCTCTTTCGTTTGGTTGTTTGAGCTGCCTTTGGTAGGGGAGATATCATAGCAGGTGACACTTGTGGTTCGTCAATTTTTGAATCCTGATTTTGCTCCCCTACAGCAGGTTCTTTCTCCTGCACAGATGGGCGAAATGTTACCTCCGAAGGAACAGAGTCGTCATCCTAAAATACATTCCGGTTAAACGGATGAATTCCAGTTTTCATGTCAGCTTGAACGGCTATATCCATCTTTGCTGCTCTCTCGTAGGCTGATTTGAAGATCCTGGCCACGTTGGCCTGTGTAATTGCATTGCCAGGATGATTCACCAACCACGTGTAATCTTCTTGAGAATAAGCTTGCTTCAGAGGCCCAAAAAAGCCAACATCCAAAGGCTGAAGCCTGTGGCTTGCATGGGGTGGTAGAGAAAGCAAGGTGATGCGGTGTTCTCTGCAGTAAAGAACAGCTTCAATGCTGCAGTGGGAAATGTGGTTATCCAGTATAAGGAGAATTACCATAAACATTTATTAATCAAATACCGTAATTAATTTCTTCCTTACCGGTACCAATTTTAATCTGTTTCTCAAAGTGGATTCCTTGGTACCCAATGAAGTAGCCACTTTTGCTTGACTTTCACCATTTTCAATTCTCCTTCTGGCTTCCTCTAAGATATCTGACGTAAATATAAGTTTCCTGTCTGATTTTCTTGAGTATGTTTAGCTCATACTGCCGTTAAATAGACGTCTGCAAGAAAGAATATCCTAGATATAAACTATTTCTACAGAACAAGAATGTGCCTGTAAGATGGCGCACAATGCCTGCAAGACTGCGCGGAGTGCGCGGTCTTACAGGCTTCTGCGTAGTTCAACACTTACGCTAATAGATGGCATAAACAGTTACGTACAAACACACCGAGCCATTCACAGCCTTTGTTAGGAGTTCCCATTGTGAGAGTAGTATTTATTTCAACTATATCATAATTTAAATGAGCGCAAAGGTTTATTTTCACAAGAATAAAAATTATATCAAATAGGATGATTAGTTATTCTTACCTCTTAATTCTTTATTGAATTAGAATCAGCAAAATCTTTCACAGTTTCGAAGAGCACTTTGCAAGCCACGTTTCTCAACAGAATGGTTTGGGTCAGCAGTGCTGCCAACTGTAAGAAAATGCCACTGCTCAATCTTAAAGGCTGCGCAATCTTAAAAGCCTTTACCTTATGGTACTTATCAAAAATAAAGAAATAATAAGCTGATATGTACCCTACTATTCTATTTCTCTCCTACTCCTAAATCCTTCTCTGAACACTCATCTTAAAACAGAATGGTCTGCATTTTTGGACTAATTATAAAAATGTAGCCTATAAGAAGAAATGAACATGTTTCTGTTCTTATGCATTTTATATGATGCTTTAAAAAATCAATCTAGAAGAGCTAATTTAAGTTAACTTCACTACCATAATACTGCTTAAGAGGTAGACTGTTGAGGACTGATGACCAAGATGTCCCTAACTTGAGCAAGGCCTGCTTCACAACTTTATGTAAAATGTAAAGGACCTTTACGTAGTTTGGATCATTTGCGTACGTGTTACAAGGATATGTGTGCTGACTTTTTGGTGTTAAATGATGTAGGTTGGCAACACCAAAAGTGGCGGCCGTGTTGGTTTTCTAGTAACTTATTTAAGGTGTCCCGGACTATTTATGGTTTCTTGTATTGGTAAGCAGATCGTAGTAAATGCTTCGTGTTTATACATAAGTAATAAGTTTGTCTCGATGATAAGAGTGCAAAATGAGTAAAAGCAAATGATATTGCTCTGTTTACGGCTGTAGGTCGATGTATAAGAGGGCTGCGGATATACGTTTTCATCACTTTCCAAAAGATGCAAATAGCAATAGCCGAAAGGTGACGATACCAAATAAATACGGGCAACAAGAGCGGGTAGGACCACTCATCACTAAACTCTCTGACGACAGGACGGGTTGTTCACTTACGCCGAGCCAAGTCGCACCTAGACAGCCAAGCCGTAACAAGACAGCCAAGCCTACACCAGCCGAGGACAGCCAAGCTTCATCAGTCAGGTATCCTTCCCCGCTCCCTAGTTCATTTCCAATAACCCTACCAACCGCCATCACCTAGCTCTGCTATATCAGAGTCATTCCACTACGAGTCATATAGGCCTAATTTGACTTCGCAGGGTTAATACTGTACCCGATACCTAGTTGAGGCTATCGGCTACGCCAGTTGTGATCGAGCCATAGTTGAGATTTGTGGGCAAGGAGAAAAGATAGCGCTCAGATCGAGTCAAGAAGAATGGTAGGAAATTACGTAGGTGGCCCAGGGAGAAGGAGGCACTTCCCCTCAAGTATATGGAATTATGGGAGAAATACTGGATAATTATAAAGATCAATATGGAATAAAACATTGTATAACCTCAGAAGAGAAGGAAATATCAAGAAATTTTATTGGTGATAACTTGAAGAAAGGCAGACAACTCCTTAAGTTATGTTATAACTTAATAGCCGATATAATAGTGGTCGAGGTTATAGCTGTGACGTCTGACGGCGGAAGGAAGGGGGAAAGTCACGTGCTAGAGCCGGGCGAGGCAGCCAAACGCAGTCACACTATCAGAACGAAAGAAGTATTCCAGCAGTCAAGCTAAGCGGATCACATCGTGCAGTAAGAGAATTAGTTAACAAGGCAGTGCAAACGCAGTAGTAGGAGTTCGTTGTTGGAGCGCACGCTATCCGCAAGGCAGGTTATACAAGCCGATGTTCAGGCAGATGTCTTTTCAACATCGCAGTAATAGTTACGTGAAACAGCAATGCTTTTCAAACTTAAAGTTTATCGAAGCAATACGCAGCATTACGATAGGATTGAGAACATTATTTGAGCTACATTCTCAATGCAGAACAGCACAGCGAAGCGGTATAATGAGGCCAGTATTCAACCTCGCATTATACAAGGACAGTGAGGCGGAACGTGTCGTGCTGTGGCCGACATTTTACAATCAGGCGATAATCAAGCAGCTGAACATTACGTTGACATTTTGTCAGGCTTAAAATGTTTGGACTTGTGTTTCGACAGTCCAATTGTGCAGTCCAATTACAATTATACACTTCTTTTATGGACATTTAGATGGACTTAAACATATTTCAGCGGTATTACGGCATATTTTATGATGCATTTTAGACCGAAATATTTGAGGCGACCATGGGGTCAGTCCAACATTACTGCTTTCGGCAAGTGAAAAGTTATAAGCGTATGCACTTTGTGAATAGTGGCACGTGCAGCATAATAATTACAAGGCATGAACAGTTATGAAATATCTCAGTTACGAACACAGATACAGGGTGTTTGACAAATCTGTACAATTTTCAAGATAATTTATTTTTTCTACCAATGCAATTCAGCCGCTGTGGAGATTAACATTTTTGTCGTATGCCAACCGAAAAGTTTATGGGACAGTGGCGTGACATATTCGAAGAGTATGGGGTACTCTGCATTTATGAACTTTTGTGGAAGAGTTTGGACAATATCCGTGAGGGATAATCTTCAGTTCATCATGTCGGGCTAGGCGGATACGGAGACGTGATGGCACCACAGAGCGATGGATTCGGTTCCTGACGAAGAGGATATACAACAGCAATTCACTTGGATGGAATTTTCGTTAGTTCAGTGGGTGATACAGCGTTTTCGTCGATCTATCGAGAAATCTGTGACAAACACGTGGATTATCGGCGATCTTTGAATTATATTAACATCTGGAATAAGAAGTTATTGTAAGAGTTATGGCATTCCTGATATGATTTTTCATGAACACTGGGCATACTTGTATATATTTCTAGTAGGAGCTAATATTATTTTTCGACATGGCTTAGATATTTTATTGCTCCATTTGCTAAAATATGATATGGCAGGCACATTTATACGACGTTCTCACCATTGGTTGACTTTATTAGACAGGATTTTGGTCTTTATATTTTTCTGTGAGGAGAGTATTTCTTGATTATGGATATTTTTGGCGAGTGTTTCGAACTCGTGATCTGCAATTGGATAATTTAAATTATTTCGTCAGTTCATTGCATACTAGCGAGTATGTATAATTCATCAGTAGGGATTTTTTGTTGGATTGTTTGGTGATATTAAAATTTTATTCACTCAAGTGAATGCATATCGCTTTTATGTGACAAATAGAGTCTTGTTGATTCCAATCATATACACTCACTCATTAGTCAACGAGATGGGGCCTGTTGCATTAAGCAATTGTGTGGTGGCACTCACCTTACCCATCGTCTAGGGCATTATCATGTTAGTCTACGAGGCGGGGCCTGCCGCTTTAGGCGATTGTGTGGTGGCACTCACCTTACCTGCCAGTCGAGGGTCTCATTTTATCATCCGAGTGTACTTAAGATCGTAAGAGGATTAAACAAGAAACTACCAGTCACATTAGTCGAATTTTGTTAAATAAATTAAAAATAAATGTCAGCAGGGTTACATTTTGTAATTCTTGTTTTGCCAATCCAATATTTTGTTGCAATACTCTTTTGAGAGTATATTCATTTAACAGCTGATACCTTTGATACTCTTTGTGAGTGATTTGATACCTTTGAGAAGGATTTTAAGCAATTGAATCTTGTAAGATGAATCATTTATGGTCAGAATTTATTTTGAGGCAGATCAGTATTAGATATTTTTGATGTGAGGTATTATAAGACATTGGTGTTTTTCTTTGAAGTAAATCTTGAGAATCTTAAGAGAATTTATGCTCTAATTGAAACCAGATCTTGAATTGGATTACGATTACTAAGGTAATTTTCCTTATTGTTTAAGAAGTTGTCTAGATATGACCAGATGAATTACAGTTCTTGGAGATTGTGTGCGTTAATCATTTGAAGCCAGTTATATATTTTTGTGGATCATGCAACGTGATTATGTGAAGTATTTTTGATAGGTATTTTTGGAGGTTGCCAAGTGGAAGTTTGCAATATTGCCAATGAGTATTTTGAGGCTGACATGAGGTTGTTGAACCCAGTCTAGCATATTTTTGAGATTCATGCTGTGCGCTGAATAGTTATGGTGTTATGTGGAATAATTATGGTGTTATATGGAATACTTATGGTATTCAAATATGGTATTTGACAAAGTGAGATTAAATGGTGAAGTTTTGGATAGTGAGATCCAACGTGGTTTTGTGAAGGCAACGTATTATTTTGGCATGATAATTAAATACGAGATATAACTTGGAACTGATCAAACTGTAAGACAACGTTCTATAACCTACACACATCAAAAAAAGTTTTGCATCACCTCGGTTCCAAGAGTTCCTGAACCGTTAAATACAAAGGGAATAGAGATCAACACAAACAACATTTCAGCTCGTTTTATTGCTCATGAGACCCACACATTGCATGTTGTACCATCATACAGCTAGACTTTCAGCATTTGTGGTCCAGATTGCAGTACACACCACTACCTTTAATACCCAGTAGCACGTCCTCTTGCATTGATGCATGCCTGTATTCGCCGTGGCATACTATCCACAAGTTCATCAAGACACTGTTGGTCCAAATTGTCCCACTCCTCAACGACAATTCGGCGTAAATCTCTCAGAGTGGTTGGTGGGTCAAGACGTCCATAAACAGCCCTTTTCAACATATCCCAGGCATGTTCGATAGGGTTCATGTCTGGCGAACATGCTGGCCACTGTAGTCGAGCGATGTCGTTATCTTGAAGGAACGCATTCACAAGATGTGCACGATGAGGTCGAGAATTGTCGTCCATGAAGACAAATGCCTCTCCAATATTCTGCCGATATGGTTGCACTATGGGTCGGAGGATGTCATTCAGGTATCGTAAAGCCGTTTCGGAGCCTTCCATGACCACCAGTGGCGTACGTCGGCCCCACATAATGCCACCCCAAAACATCAGGGAACCACCACCTTGCTGCACTCGCTGGACAGTGTGTCTAAGACGTTCAGCCTGACCAGGGTGCCTCCAAACACGTCTCCGACGATTGTCTGGTTGAAGGCATATGCGACACTCATCGGTGAAGAGAACGTGATGCCAATTCCGTGGGGTCCATTCAGCATGTTGTTGGGCCCATCTGTACCGCGCTGCATGGTGTCGGGGTTGCAAAGCTGGACCTCGCCATGGACGTCGGGAGTGAAGTTGCGCATCATGCAGCCTATTGCGCACAGTTTGAGTTGAAACACGACGTCCTGTGGCTGAACGAAACGCATTATTCAACATGGTGGCATTGCTGTCAGGGTTCCTCCGAGCGGCAATCCGTAAGTAGCGGTCATCCACTACAGTAGTAGCCCTTGGGCGGCCTGAGCGAGGCCTGTCATCGACAGTTCCTGTATCTCTGTACCTCCTCCATGTCCGAACAACATCGCTTTGGTTCACTCTGAGACGCCTGGAAACTTCCCTTGTTGAGAGCCCTTCTTGACACAAAGTAACAATGCGGACGCGATCGAACTGCGGTATTGACCTTCTAGGCATGGTAGAACTACAGACAACATGAGCAGCGTACCTTCGTCCTGGTGGAATGACTGGAACTGATCGGCTGTCGTACCCCCTCCGTCTAATAGGCCCTGCTCATGCATGGTTGTTTACATCTTTGAGCAGTTTTAGTGACATCTATGAACAGTCAAAGGGACTGTATCTTGGATACAATATACACAGTCAACGTCTATATGCCGGAGATCTGGGAACCGAGGTGATGCAAAACTTTTTTTGATGTGTGTATATTAAACAATTTTTTTAGGAAATTAAATAAATAAATAATTTGGATAATCCAAGATTTTCTGATAATGATAATAATTTATGAAATAATAATCTGAAGTTTAAGCACATTAATGATCTGACCCGATAAATTAAAATTTAAATAAATGGATGAATTAAAATTTGAATAAATTGATAAATTAAAATTTGAATAAATCGATGAATTAAATAAATTGAAGAATTAAAGGTTGAATAAATTAACTGAATTAAATAAATTAATAGGTGATTAAATAGCTGATGAATAACTGAATTGAAAGGTGATAATTTATTAAAGAAGCTGATGATTAATAAAATTTAATGAATTTAAATAAATTTAAATAAGAGATATGATTTAAATAAATTGATGAATTGCAACTTGAATTAATGAATTAAACAATTTAAATGGACGAATTGAGGTGATTTAATCTGAATGAGATAATGAAATGAGAGTGTGTGGATAGTTGAATAATATAATGAATTGACGAATATAATATTCATTTAAATGATTTGATGGTAATAAATTAATTATTCTGACTTGAATATAATGAATATTGGGATGAGAACTAATGTGAGAAATATTTAATTTTGATATGATAATGATGATGATAACCAATGAATAGTGAAGTTTTCTTTGATTCACAACCCAGCAATAATAATCAGCGACAGTGTAAATATGGTGTTTAAATTAATTGTTAGATTTTTATGAGCAATTGTTAGGGATTTCCAGCATTTGATTAGTGCCATTTAAGCCATGGAAATAAGTTAATATTAAAATATATGTGTTATTAGGATATTTTGTTAGACAGATTCATATTTATTGACATCCACATTCCTGATGTTAAATTAAAGAAAGGTTAGGTCTCAGGGATCACGAAATGTCAGTGACGCAAAGACATAGTGCTACGGTGGCCCTGAGAACCCAAGCGAACTTAAGTAAATTTTTATATTTTATGTGGATGAAAAATACTTTGAGATAGAACAGAGATGGTTCGATTTTGAGGACAATGACAACCTAACGTTTGCATTCGACCATACTCTTAGGTAGGGCTTGTGTTTAATTTTGCTGTCTGACTATTTAAGTTTAAGTAAATTTGGTTTTATCTTAGTTGTGATCTGATGATGGTGTTGTTTTCCCAATCCTTTCCTTTGTCTTAATTAAGGCTTAACCAGAAAGGATGTGGTTTGCTAGGGGTTCCGTTGATGGCGCCCATTTCTATTTGTTACTTTTATTAAATTTAAGCCCGTAACGACCCTGGAGATACTTTATCTCGTGTTACCCTCTGCTTTTGTGATATTTCAACTGAATTTCCGACACATTCCTTATTTGACTTCATGTTCATTTAACTCCACTCTGGCCTGGGAAGCCAGGTATGCGATGTAATGGCAGATGGGTCATCGCATCCCTCGGACGAACGGGTGCAATACCTACCATCCAAATCAAGCAATCCCTGTCTACCCCGAGTATTAATACAAGTTAAACTCATCTCTTCACCCTACCAAGCAGCAAATAATTTCTAGAGTCTATGGTACAATGAGCAATCTCAAATATAGCGTTTAAACGTAACAGCGCCATGACTCGAACTGCACAAAAACAAATACCAGCAGACAACCAAGGTGGTGTTGACCGATGCTTGATAATATGCAATTGACACATAAAATCCAGTGGAACACACAAATTAGATCACGTGTGTCGCACAGTTAGTTATACATATATTGTACCCTTCAATGGTTCCTAGGATGCCGACTCTAGCACGGGGTAATGGTCTATTCGGTGTGGCTCTAACTTAATTTTAACACCCTAGGGATATCATCAAAGATCTCAGGAGGCTTAAATTAAAATCAGTATGTCAGTGAACTCCTAATATAAAATAATTTATTCACAAAACATCATCTCCCACTTGCTCCCATCCACAGACAATAAAACAACAAAAATATACTCCCTTAAATTATTCTGAACACAAGCTAAGATTCTAATCAACAAATCAAATTGTAAAAGATAAATTATAATCACACTGGCTGAAACCAGGAAAAGAAAATAATCTAATTCACTGCAGTCCACTGCTTCAAGTTCAAAAATTAAATGTCAACAGACTTAATTCATCAAAACTATGATCTGAATAGCCCAGTCATTCTGTCAAAAATGCGCACTCATGTTTACAATTGCAAAATTGTTTTTTTGGGGTTCGGACATTCTTTCTCGTACAATCATCATTCTTCCTCAATGATGAACGCAATAGGCTTATTCCAGGCCACAAGCATGTGTGCATGTTCTAGCTTATAATACAATTAACTCACTCAGAGCTATAACTCTGCTAATTACGGTAAACCAAAACAAGTCAAAATACATGAAGCATCAAATAAACACACTTCGGTGGCCGATGCCCCGTTACTTTTAATAAACAAATAACTATAATGAATGAACTCAAAATGATATTACAAGACATGACAACGCTTCCTGAAGCGGTACAAAAAAGAAACAAACCCTGGGAAGTTCGACTACCTTCTCTCACAAAAGGAAACAATACCATTCAACGAGGTTTCCCGACCTTGTGACAGACACCCTCACACCATAATAAACCAGCTGGGCAAGCAACGACCTTCGCTGCTCCTTTCAGAATTCAGACGGTTGACCACAATCTTTATACCTGCTTTCCGTATGACTGCCTTGAGCTCGAGCTGTACAGTTACCTTTCCGACGGATCTATAGTGCACTCTCATCAGACAATGAATGCAATCATTTCACTTACCATTTATATCATCGTAGAACATGGGAATACCACTTCCGTTTTTAATTTCAGCTCAACCAAGGATCAACTCTCAACCTTTTCTGAATATTATATTATCATCCAGCCATTCCATCTTACCTTTCTTTACCTTGGTGTGGTCTTCAATACCTTACTTACTATTCACCTAATTTCAGTGTCACTACTGGTCTTTGACACAATGTCAAGCTATCTCCCCCATACTAGATTTTACGTTATGGTCGTGCGTAAGCACTATCAACCCAATTAATCCCTTAAATGTGCATTCAGCAAAGTTACTGAAACCCTCAAACAAAACACAATTAAGCAAGATTTGATGCTCATATACGAATCCTACATTATAAAAACACACACAAAAATCATAAATGATAAATATACACAAATTTACACAAAAAATGCCTGCTGTGGCCAAGATACCTATTTTATCATAATTGCTTATGATCGAGATAAACTTATCCGACTCCCATGATGGGATGCGCAATGGCAAACATGCCCCATGCAATATCTACTTATCTCGTATACATCATGTTGGTGATTATTATTATTATTATTATTATTATTATTATTATTATTATTACAATGCATGGTTCTCGCGTGTGTAGCTCCTACTTCCTAAAGCCATCATCAACCTACTCAATTCAGCTGTTAGTTAATACCTTCCTATCTCACTGACTTTGATGCTAATAGCACGTGTGGCTATCTCTACCATATAACTGTTTCGTACTGTCAACGGTAGGCACACTCGCGGTACTGTTCCGATTCGCACTCGCGAATACTTAACGATATTTAAATGTCCCAAGATAGAACTGCTTATCCTTATAAAATTTTCTTAATTTCAGAACGCGGCGATCGTAGGCTCGCGCCTCTGCGACGCTCAAAGTAGAACTGTAGAACTTGTAAAAATTTTGTTAATATCATAACGCGACGATCGTGGGCTCGCGCCTCTGCAGCGCCCACAGTAGAACTGTATTCGCTGCGTCTCCAGCTATTATTTATATGATTTGTCGAAGAAGTACTCGGAGTGGGGAGCTTTTAAAATTTTATTCTATAATAACACTCGCATGAATATGTAAATTAGCTCATTCGAACGTCCTCATTTTCAATGTCTCATGGCTTCTTTTAATCCAAAATCCGATCGCTGGATCCTTAGATAATGAGCTCCGTAATTCCCTTCATTGTTCCTTAATTTCGGCGGGATTTGGTCGCGTCTCGCGTCCCTCGCTGCTATTGGTAGTTTCAAATCCGCCCCCTAATTTCGTTTTAATTCTGGCAAAAATCAAAGAATGACTCAATTTATATTTTGAAGATACTTCTGAGAGGCTGGGATTGTCCCCTATACGATGGTGTAATTCCTGCTTCTGCATTTTAATTACTGCTCCAATTTCTCTCAAATGGGCGGGGTTTATCTAGTAAGTGATCGTTGAAATTTTCGTATTTACCCGCTTGGTTGAATGACCGTTTCGCGTTATCTAAGCCCATGTGGTTACCAGATGTTTGCCTATCTCCTCCTCTCTCCATTGTCCGCGCTCGGTGAAAGTTGTAGAAAAAGTACGTACGGGTCTTCCTTTGTTGTCCTCTGGTCTACAGGCAACGTCTTTCTCACATCAGCTTTGAAACATGAACAAAATCTTGTTGAAATAAACATGTAGAATTTATGCAATCACAGACGCATAAAGGTTACAATATACAATTGAAAATAACACTGTCATTATTTTAGTGACCACATTTACTGATTATAACCGAAAAATAAAAGGAGTTCCATATCAAACGCGTGTTATTGAGTATTTTTACCCTACTTATCCAGACCGACCGCAGCGCCCCAAGTGATAGTTTGAGTTGCCAATGAACACGCACATATTCCATAATCAAGGGTCTATAATAACTGAAAAAACTGTTTAAATCGATGTATATTAGTAGTACTTACCTTGTACAACTTGTTTTAACTTAATTTGACTTGTAATTCCAAAGAAAACTGTGAAATTATTCAGATAATAGGCACTAGTAAAATTCGTAATTATTATGTTGGGAGAATGTGTGGAAAATGCATTCTGGGAGAAAAATGTCGGCAAATGTGTGTTAAGAAATTTTACTTGTATTAACTTATGGTCTTTGGAGATGGCGAGATTTTAAGCAGGGTTGGCGACAATGTGCTCGAACCTGAAAACAACTTAACTACATGAAATGCAAGCATAAACCAACACATACGTAGGCATAGGGGACGGCTGTTAATGTTGCCTACCCTGTTTTGATCTAGTTACTAGCGCTTAGAGACAGCCCAGCGGGGCTAACGAAGCGACCCGAATACTCACGACCGCAACCGACCATCCATCCGCAGTCAACTGTTCCTCGTTGGGCAGACCAACGCAGCGGGGCAATAAGAACGTAAGTTACCCCGAACTTCACATCCCAGACCGATCATTAGGGCTAGGATTTTTATGTAAATATATATTCTTTCCCTTTGCTTATATATAACTAAAATGTATAAATGTCCATGTATTAGAACCTCAGCTATCATATAACTACATTTTATTGTTACATATCTGATCACAATGACATTTCTATTACATATGTTTAATTTTTAATGTAAAATTACATATTCTGTGATTTTACATGGTACCGTACTTGATCAAAATTACATTTTTTTAAACATAATTTTACTTTATTTTACTAAATCTCTCTCTTACTGTAAAAAAAAGGTTTTTTTTTTTTGCAAGTGAAATATACGGTAATTCTAAACAGTCTGTATGACAATATTTGTTCACTAGTAACTCAGGTACGTGAAACTGATTTTCCAAGCAATTCGTAAGCTGTTGAGAAAGGGCCAGGGAAGAATATCAAGAAATATATTACTGGAGGAAAGGTCATGGGAATTCTCGTAGCACCCCGCCGGAGACTTAGCTCAGTTGTCCAGTGAGTATCTGAGACTCATAATAATATCAACATGCAAAATATGTACTTATTTATGAAATAATAGTAGGTGAAATAAGTAAGTTAATATTAATTTAACTTTTATATAAATGATATACGGTATTACACATGATATTGTTTGAAGATTCCTCATTTTATTCATTACATTTTGATGCAAAATAAAGTGTGGTACGGGGCAGATAACCTTGCTGTTCCTCCCCTTAAAACAATAACAAAACAACAAAAGTGGTGTACAATAATTAATTAATTAAGCATGCCCATATTATAGCAAACATAAATAAATTTCATTATGTCTGAGAAAATGTGTACGAACTCAAGAATAAGTATTGTGTGGATCACTTTTTGTTTCCGGGGTGGGAGGTTTAACAGGTTAAAAGTAGAGTCTCAGGCACTCACTGGACAACTAAAATAAACTAAAGTCCTGCCACTGAGTATCCTTCAGGGTGCTACGTGAATTCCCATGCCCTTATCTCCACTAATATATTTCTTCCCTTGTCCCTTCTCAACTGCATATATGCATTGCTTGGAAAATTCGTTTCATGTGCCTGAGTTTCTAGTTAACAAATATTTAGAGACTGTTTAGAATTACCGTATATTTCACTTACGAATAAATACTCTTTTTTTACAGTAAGACACAGAATATGTAATTTTAAATATACAAAGTAAAATTATGTTTAAAATATGTAATTTTGATCAAATATGTAAAATAAAAACACAGAATATGTAATTTTACATTAAAAATATGTAAAACAAACGTCATTACGACCAGATATGTAACAATAAAAAGTAATTATATGATAGCTAAGGTTCTAATTCATGGATATTTATCATTTTTAGTTATGTAGACGCAAAGGGAAATAATATGTATTAATTTTCGAGTACGTTCTTATTGCCCTGCTGCTATGGTCCAGTGGCTGGTCTGTCTCAACGAGAAACAGCTGACTGTCACGCTGGTCTGTCTCGAGGGGATGGATGGTAACTTCTGTCTCGGGACAGTCGGATGAGGAGCCAGAAAGCGGCGCAAACATGCGCGCGCACCCTGTCGAATATGAACGAGCCATAAATCTGCTCCCGTAAATCTGTTTCCGATTCAAGCATAAGATAACATAACAAGTAAACAAAGGAAACAACAAAAACAACAAATCAACGACAGTGAAAAAAGTGAACACAAAAAAACAACTCAACGAACTATTTAGCGATAAAAATTGATACATTCGTCGTTATCATTTCCACACCACTTATTGAAGTAGATAACTCGGTCGGGGTCCATGCACGGATGAGCCAGCTTGGTGTTCCTAGGCAAAACCCCACACAAGACACTGCATAAACCTAGAAAAATTGCTGAGTTTTAAGATTCCCATTCCTTGTAACATATCCACATAGCAATATTTCTGCAAAGGACGGGATCAACGGCGAATTCAGCCGAGTGTTAGACGCAGCCTGGAGCAAATGAAATTCATGAGAAAAAAAGTCCAAGGAGATGAAATTGGGTGAAGAAGACGCCATAAGAGAAAAGGAAGGGAAACATATGGTTCTGGGGACTTGAACAGTGGGTGAAGAAGAATAACATTCTAATGTTTTAAAATTGTTTTGCTGCACAATTCATTTTTTTGGACTTTACACCAACTATTTAGTAGCAAATATTAACCAATCTCAATAATATTTTTGTAGCATGTGAAGATATCTATCTCCCATAATTCTGTGCATCCATATTAGTTAAAATAGTTATCGTTTATTTTTAAATAATTTTTAACTTTAATTTTCGGAAATAAAATTAATTTTGTGAAACAATTTTTTATTTCAGGAATTATTTCATATTTTTCCAAACCCTTGCACAGAATTATTAGTCTGTGCAATGAGTACATAGTGTAAAAAGATTGTAAAATTTCAGTAATTTTTAGTGGTAAATAGTTGGTATCAATTTTTTAAATGAAAAGACTATCTTTTAGTAATTTCTGCCCATACTGATCAACTGAAAGGAATAATTTTTCACTTTTTGCGTTATGAAATATGTTGGTCGTATGGAAATAAGATTTGGTGCAGTTTGGATCACTGGGAGCAATTTTTTTTTCGGTAGCCTATAGTGTCCCCTTAAAGAACCTTCCACTAATTACACCTGTGTGAAGCTAAATTGTAGAGGTTAGGAATGTAAACAACGCTCTTAGGTTTCTACGTTCGTTACCAAGAGCCGACTGCGGTGGCGTCTAGTAGCTAAGTTCTGAACTAGGTCTAGTAGTCGTTGACGGTGGCGTTTGGCGGCAAAAGTAGGAACTATTTGAAAAATTCAAAGTTGCAGTCCTTACTTGAGTTAAAAAATAGATACACACATTAATACAGCCATCACAATTAACACCGGTTATCAGACCGATTCTACACACACCCAAAGTACACGGGGCTACATGGCCGTGTTTTCGCAGCCCCTAAACTGAGGAACCAACCAACCAAATATAGAACGTGTCATAGGCTAATATTTTTATTCTGGGATAAATTTTGAACTATGTAAATAGTATCCGTCCATGGTTACAGTATTCAGGGAAAATAGAATTTTAAAGGGGAGAAAACATGTTTACTATCGTCCTCGTTGATCATGTAGACAAAACTAAGTTGCAATATTGTTGTACGACGTGAGGAGGATATAATAAAATAATTAAAAAGAAGGAAAAATTTTCTCCCTTGGATAGCCTTGAACCCGGGATCTTCAAAACAACAAGCGAGCGCGATACCACGCGCTCACTTTTCCGACAGCGTTTACCGCATTTTGTTTCGCTCCTTAATAGTGCGTATGGTTAAATATCCAATTATTACAATTAGATCTTAAATATCGATTTAAATACAGTCATTCAGTCATAAAAGCTGGTTACGGACGAGGATGAACAGAATCATACAGGAATATAAGACAAGTACGCAGGTGGGATAATTCTTGTAGGTAACAATCACACAATGAGACAGCGAGGAGCATTTCAAGTCGGCGCTATTCAAATGCTCCTCGCTACCGGGTACACGCGCATCTTTGCGCCGCTTTCTGGCTCCTCATCCGACTGTCCCGAGACAGAAGTATGGAAGGTATCCTTGGTTGCGGTCGTGAGTATTCGGGTCGCTTCGTTAGCCCCGCTGGGCTGTCTTTAAGCGCTAGTATCTAGTAACTTAATTAAGCTGTCCCGGTATAAATAGGAAGGTGATAACCGGTGATAACAAACACCAACATTCACTCGACAGACAATCACTGACAAGAATACAGGATGGCACCCAAGTACGTATGCAACTACTTCGACATTTGGGGCGCAGGAGAGTGCATTAGGCTGCTTCTGTCTTACGGCCAAGTGGAGTTCACCGACAACCGCGTCACAACGGAAGAATGGCCAAAGCTGAAACCTAGTAAGTACATTTAACATTATAGACCGATCGAGATGACTGTGTGCGCAAAGCTATAAGGCTAGGCTATCAACGGACTCGGAGAACCCTAACCACCGGCCATCCTTAAAATGGCTTTCCGAGACTTCTCATTTTCTACTCGTGCCAAATGTCATAACGGTACCTTCATTCTACACTAAAAGAAATGAGTGTATTTAGTTTTCTACAGAAAAGAATATCCTACCGTACTTTTTTTTAAAGTCGTTTACCCTCCAGGTTGGTGGAACCCATGGACTCAGCGAGGGAACTCTCCACTACCGCCTCTACGGGCAGTGTCCTAGAGCTGGGAACATCGAATCGGAAGGGATACAACTGGTGAGGTGGGATTGGCACCTCGCCCAGGCGGCCTCACCTGCAAAGCGAACAGGGGCCTCATGAGGGAAGGTAAGGGATGGTTAGGATGGATAGACAAGGAAGAGGGAAGGAGGCGGCCGTGGCCTTGAAGAAGGTACCATCCCGGCATTTGCCCGAAGACGAAGTGGGAAACCACGGAAAACCACTTCGAGTATGGCTGAGGGGGAATCGAACCCGCTCTACTCATTTGGGCCACCCGAGGCTGAGTAGACCCCGTTCCAGTCCTCGTACCACTTTTCAAATTTCGTGGCAGAGCCGGGAATCGAACCCAGGACCTCCGGGGCGGCAGCTAACCATGCTGACTGCTACGCTGCGGAGGCGACTACCGTACTAATATTTGAATTTTATTATTGTTGTAGATTCATTTGAGGGGCTTGGACAACGTGTTCATTTATCCCCGTGATCTTGGGTGTGTTTATGGTATAAATAAATAAATAAATAAATAAATAAATAAAAACCCATAACAATTGGTCTCAGTCTTGTTTACCTACTGAAAAGCATTAATTTCGATTACCGATGCAACACTGAAAAATGGCTTCCGACATGATAATAAATAAATATGTAAAAAAATTACGAGCCTTACAGTAGTCGCTTATGATGTGTAACATCTGACATAGAAGAAACCTCACGTGAAATTGTTGATACACCGGTATTCTATACTATCATTGGCACAAATAGTAATCTATTGTAAAAGGGAGTGTTTTACAGATATTGTAGTTTATAATACGGAACTCATTTTATTAGATGATTTGTAGCTTCCACCAGCACTAGCCTAAATAAAGAATACGATATGGATCAACTAGATTTACTTAATAGACGCGACACCGCTCATAACCTTAAATTCCGTATAAAAGGGTCCTCTTCATTCACAGACCAACACGTAATTCCATATGGATTCTGTTAAAATGAGTCATATTGATATGATAAATATCGTTTAAAATGATAATCTGGTAGCAAAAACATCTACCCCGTCCGGGATTCGAACCCAAGATCTCTAGATTCACAGTCATAAGCACTAACCCCACGGCTATTTCGACTACGCAAATTTTGTGCACAAGATGGTGTCTTATTTCCATGTTCCAATAATACTGCATTACGGAATTAAGTTTCATTTATATTTTGCTTGTTTCGATAATGTTCCTGCGTGAAATTGAGTTGAAAATGCCTTATGAATAGGCCCTCTTGTGAGTAAAGAGAATGTATTCAGTAATAGTTTATGAAGGCTTGCTCAATTCTCGTATAACCACAACGATTATATTATATTGATGACTGCATTACCGTTATGTGGGTTAATATTTGAATAGCCATTGTGCAGAAACATAATACCGGCAATGCCGACTACTTACAAAGTTTGATATTAAGGCATTTTACCATTTAAATACTGATACGAAGATTTCGAACATGTACCATGTCATTTGTTTCAATCACTTGACACCAGAGTTCGTATGAGCGTTTTCCGTTCAGTATGTCATATACATTCCACATGGCCGAGAGTACGTCATGGTATCAATTTCCGACACCGCGCGCTCATTGTTTCTTGTACCGCTGCCAGCTGGGTCTTACCACTGCCCGCTGGATCGTTCGATCGAGCGGGCAGTGCATATTCCGTTTTCCACCACTGCCAGCTAGTACACTTCCGTTTGATCGATCGAGCGGGCAGTGCATACTTCCGTTTTCCACCACTGCCAGCTAGTACACTTCCGTTCGATTGATCGAGCGGGCAGTGCTTACTTCCGTTTTCCACCACTGCCAGCTAGTACACTTCCATTCGATCGATCGAGCGGGCAATGCATACTTCTGTTTGATCTACCACTGCCAGCTCGATCATTCCGATCCACTTCCGTCCCCAATTTTCAAAGTCACTCCCACAAAACTATCCAGCAACCGAGCGGAAAGATGTTGCACATCAATAATAAACAAATAAATAAGGGGTCATCTAAATAAGAGTCCCATACAAGAATGTGACAAAAGTTCGATAATTTGGCACTTTCTACAGCGAGGCCCTTCCCTTCGAACGGAGAGTCACAGTGGCCACGTGTCGAGCAAGGCACTGGTGCTAGCAGCAGCGTAGTGCCCGACTAGTTTAACACATTTTCACGTTTTAATGTATTTAATAATCACAGGATACGAGACAGCCTACAATACTTCACCACAAGTCTTAATTATCTCAACTAACGTATCTTGCCAGCTACGTGCCTAATAAATGCTACGCCAGGATTGGGGACTTCCCGTCCTGCTCTTGTGTTATCGCTAAATGCTTCTCAAGTGGCGGTGACTAATAACTCTCCGCCCGCCCTGCGGACAAGGAAACCTCCGTTTGTTAGGGAAGGGCCTCACTGTATCTAGTTTTTTTATAAGACAATTTCTTAATTTTCTGATAACCTACGTTGTGGTTTATTTATTTAGCGTATGGCTTTTTAGTGCCAGGAGTGTCCGAGGACATGTTCGGCTCGCCAGTTTTGTAGCTGCTTCGAGACGGACACCCAATGGGTGAGCAACAAGTACCGTTGGGGAGGGAAGTTGGAATGTAAGGACGAGGAGTTGGAAGGTAGCGGCTGTGGCCTATAGTTAGGGACCAACCCCGGCATTTGCCTGGAAGGAAGATGGGAAACCACAGAAGACCATCTTCAAGGTTGCCGACGGGGGGATTCGAACCTCCTCGCCTCCCGGGTGTGAGTGACTGCCAGCAGTCATGCCGTAACGACCACGGCGAACTCACCCGGTTACGTTGTGGTGTCTGTAATTAATTAATGTTGTTGCAATAGTGTGTGTGTGTGTCTGTATTAATGATTCAGGCGAGGATTGGGAAGAAGGCGGCCGTGGCTGTAATTTAAGTAACCCCGGCATTTTCCTGATCTACTGTTAAGTTAGAAGAGTAAAATCACGGAGAATCACTTTTAGGGTGATTGAGGTGGGGATAGAACTCAGTTTTGCCTCATGAGGCTGAGTGTACTCCGTTCCAACCCTCAGACCAGAAATACATTTTTTGAAAGAACCAAGAATCAAACCTGCACCTAAGCAGCTATGACACTCACCTTTTAAGACACAATTAATCGCTCATATGGAAGTCTTTTAAAAACATTAATACGTTGGATGTTACAAAAGCGTGTCTCCATGACTTAATATCTCTTCATTTTATGAAGAGAAGAGAAACAGTAGCTTACATAACAGTACGATTAGCTTTGATGTACTACTGCGCATTGTCCAAGCGACGGTTCAAGTGGAGTGGTGGGAGGCCATTGTATTCATTCCATGCAGGCCAATTGATCAGCGTAAAACGTTCTAAAAGAAGTCTACGACAAAAGGTTACCATAAAGGCAGGGTAAAAAAATCAGAACATTATAACGAAGTATAAAAAGCGTACATTGTATGACTGTGGTATGTCTATTCTATCAAAAGAGAATAATACAGAGAGTTTGTTTTATATGCGACGGGGACCTTCGCTTGCCCGCTTGCCCGCGTTGCGAGCCTTTCTCCCGCCAGGCACTTTGCCGTTATGCGGCGCTGGCGCGGCACTGAGTCATTGAGTGTAGGAATTTGTACTTACGTAGTTCACAGCTGGTGCCGAAAATGTTCGCCAATCACTGCTACATGAAATGCGTTATAAAATTGTCATTTACTTTCTGAAGTTCCTCAGCACCGATTGGCTATATTTCAGGTGTAAAATAGTCTTTAAGCTCATTTATAACTTGGTGTGTGGGTTTCTCGCATACACTCTATTTTTTAGCGTCCCCACAAATAAAAGTCACATGGTGATAAGTCTGGGCTTCGCGGGGGACACACGGACTTATAATCCTAGTACCGAAAATGCGACGCAATTTTGTCATGGATGCTTCGGCAGTGTGACCAGTGGCAGAATCTTGTTGAAAGTAAGTTGACAATCGCTCTCCGTAAGTCAGCTGGTCAAAAAATTGGTCAAGGATCACATTCAAGTACAAATTGATGTACAAATTCCTATACTCAATGACTCAGTGCCGCGCCAGCGCCTCATTACGGGAAAGTGCCTGGCGGGAGACAGGCTCGCAACGCAGGCGAGGTAGGGTCCCCGTCGCATATAAAACAAACTCTCTGTACAAGTTAATACAATATTATTTAATTGAAACAACATAAACCTTTTTTCCTCACACAGTTAATAAACACCCATGAGCAAGTCGCCGTAAACCAATTATACTTTTCTGAAGCCAACACGATTGTACCCAAATGAGATGGGTTATTCTCTAATCCTGAAATAAATTTTCAATCTCATGTATTAGGATTAGGGAATAACCCATCTCATTTGGGTACAATCGTGTTGACCGACTGAAAAGCATCAAACTTTCGTTTACTAAGGCAACACTGAAAATGGCTTCAAACACCATAACTTTCCTAAAGTACATATATCTATTTAGGGCGGCTACGGTGGCGTAGTTGGTAGCATGCTGAGCTTCTATGTCCTAGATAGCGGGTTCAAACCCGGCCGAAGCCGCCGGATTTTTTAAGAGCGTTGAAAATCCCTCAGTATGCCTTCCTTCGGAGGGGAAGTAAAGCCGGCGGTCCCATGTCATAGATTTGTGGAATGTTAAAGAGCCTTCCACTAATTACACCTGTGTGAAGCTAAATTGGATAGGTTAAGAATGTAAACAACGCTCTTAGGTTCCAACGTTCGTTGCCAAGAGCCGACTACGGTGGCGTCTAGTAGCTAAGTTCTGAACTAGGCCTATTAGTCGTTGATGGTGTTTGGCGGCAAAAGTAGGAACTATTTGAAAAATTCTAAGTTGCAGTCCTTACTTAAATTAAAAAACAGATTCACACACTAATACAGCCATCACAATTAACACCGGTTTTCAGACAGATTCTACACACACCCAAAGTACACGGGGCTACATGGCCTCATTGTCGCTGCCCCTAAACTGAGGAACCAACCCAACCAACTATCTCTATTTATTATAGCACTGTTTTAACTCATAATCATAAAATCCTGGGCATGCCATTGTCTTGGTGGGATTAATTCTTCCATGCTAGATAAAAGGAAGTGTTTTAAGTGGCTGTAAACGCGATTAACCCTTCCATATGCTGGATAAAAGAACGTACGTTGCGAAATAATAAATTTTTAATTTACATACAAATTAAGCTGGAAGGTGAGAACTGAGCGTTTAGGTTCTCTGAATGGGTCAGATAAAAAAAAAACATAGTTTATGATCGGAAGGCTTCTCATTCATTTCGATAAACTGAACAGTGTTGTGTTTACTCTTCTGTTCTGCGCGATTTTGAATTTTTAACTCGCTCAAAGTTGGACATGAACTTTTATCGCGAGTTCTACCGTACTTCTAGTTTGCTTGATGTGCTCGTCGCATTCATCCTAGTCTAGCAGCTGGACTCGCGTGAGTCAACTCGCATCGTATAGACTTTGATTGATTGATTGTTGTGGCTATAGGGGCGGAACAGCGAGGCCATCTGCCCCCCTGTAGACTTTTCCTGCAGCGAGATAGACCTTGAGTTGTTGATTCTTTAGGAGGTGTGTGTGTAGAATTTGTGTGATAACATGTGACGCTGTGATATCTGTACTAGTGTGTGCATTTTTAATTCAGGATTCACTAATATGTTGGACTATCAGGATTGCTTTGCTGATTCAACTTTTATTCTATGTCTGTCATCTGTCTATTGTGCATTTATAGCATTATGCATTTTTTATTCCTAGTAATTACAAACACACAATCCCGCTGTGTAAAAACACCGCAAAGAGCTCGTTTCCAAAACTCAATAAGTCAGTTTTGGACGAAATAGAGAAATCCGTTGGACCTTGTTCGTAATGTGGTGACCTATGTATGTTACTAATATTTTATTCCAGAACTCACTATGTCATCGTAAATTGTAACGTAAGATATTGCATTTTTCTTTTCAAAAAAGGCCGTGATGTCGACCAAACTCTCCTAAGTCTAATGCGCATGCGTAGGAGTAAGCTCCTGGTTCCCGCCAGGCCCTGATGTCTTCCAAACTCTGCTAAGTCTAAGTGACTTATGTTAGTTTACTTTAGGAAAATTGGCAGTTAACGTTAATAACTTCAAAATAGGGTTTTGGTTCGTTATCATTGTTCTTCATATTAATTTGAAAAACGTCTCTTTATTTCATAATGAAATAATATTGCCAAAGTAGGCTCCGGTTCAAAAAAAAAAGTCTGTCCTGAAAAATCATCATTTTTGACTTAATGCGTTTTGGAAACGAGGTCTTCATTATTCTGACCCGACGTTTTGTTTTATTAGTCGAAAAGACTGTCGGAAATAGAAGCTTTATTAATTCAAACCAAAGACGTTACGTAGCTCCGCCATAATAAACAAAGAAATTAGAACATGAAGCAGCTTTGCTTGTGTTCAATAATAGCCTGCTAATGTAACTGTATATTTAAAACACTAAGGTGATTTTTGTTACCGCGAGATTGAGAAAACTTCATAACCGATTTACTTCGTAATGCATTCTCACGAGAGCTCTTGGCATGTATATTTGCAGAGTGTCTTTAAAAGATAAATATATGTTAGGGTATATTTTTAAATTATTAAAGAAAAAGTAATATTTGTCGTTCCCGTGCTTTCGCACAATTGCTCTATTCCACAAGAGTAATGTTGGATCCCGCCGTGTCTTACTGAGATCTTTGATTATGAGAATTAAAAAGGGGGGAAATATTTTTGTGGCTCTATGACTCAAACTTTTAGAGTAAGTATATGTGGAGGCAAATCACTTAATGGGCAGAGAGCTATAATCCTTCGTCTTGATTTTACATCTTCCGATAAAACGATTTAATTTTCCAATTTCCAATTCGCTAGGCGTACTTTATCACAATCAAACAAGCTCAAGAGGAAAGTCTTGAACGTGTAGATCTCTATTTGCCTCGTCAAGGTTTCAGTCATGGCCAGTTATATGTTGCGAAGTCAATCTTTCAATGCCCTTAAAGTTGCATCAGTGTCAAAAAGTAATCGTTCAAAAATGCATGTTTCAACTAGTTAAAGTATAAGTTCCTTGGCTTTGAGTATCGCTTTGCTTCTCCAAAATCGGAGGAACAGTGCCACCATCATCATCATCTTGCACAGTTTCCAGCCACTGGCCGGGTCTGTTTGAAACACAAGCCTCTCCAACGTCTTCTGTCTTCCCACCATCTCTCAGCCTCCACCCTTGTCCAGTCTTCTCCTCTCTTCCTCAAGCTTTCTTCCACCCCCTTCAGCCACCTGTCTCTCGGTCTTACTCTCGGTCTCTTTCCTTCCCACTTCATCTCGTGTACTCTCCTGGGTATCCTCTTCTCCTCCATTCGTTTTACATGTCCATACCATCTAAGTCTAGATTTCTCTATATCATCCTGTAATGGTTCCTCCTTCATTAATTCTCTGGTCCTCTCATTTCTTATTCTGTCCATCTTTGTAGCTCCAATACTGCTTCTCAAGAACCTCATCTCACTGGCCTGTATTTTGCTCTTCTCCCTTCCTTTCATAACCCAGGTCTCCGAGGCATACGTCAGGATAGGGACATAGTACGTCCGATATATGATCTTTTTGCTGTTCTGAGGGACATCCTTGCTCCATAACATGCTTCTTACACTCCTCCGAAATGCTTCTGCCTGCCTCCCCCGCTCATTTATTTCTCTATAGTTTCTTCCATTCTCTTGTATCAGGCTTCCCAGATACTTGAAACTCTCCACTTTCTTCAGCTGTTCCCCACCAATTGTTATTCCCGTTGTGGTTCTTTCCTTCTTCCTTGTTGTGATCACCATCTCACTCTTATTTATGCTAAATTTCATCCCTTATCCTTGTATTATTCCTTCCCACACGCCCAACTGTTCCTGTACCTCCTCCTCCTTGTTTCCCCAAATCATCAAATCATCTGCAAACACCATTGCTTTCATCTTTCCTTCCCCAATTACTTGTGCCACTCGGGTCATTATGTCATCCATCACCACAATGAAAAGTAACGGTGACAGTGCACTTCCTTGTTTCAGGCCGTTTCTTTGTTCCAACCAGTCTGATCTCTCTCCTCCCACTTTCACACAGCTCATGCTTCCCTTGTACATCTCCTTTATCCTCTTTATAGTCCATCTCTCTACTCCTCTATCCTCCAGGGACTTCCATACTTTGTTTCTGCATACACTGTCATATGCTTTCTCAATGTCCAGGAAGGCCATCAGTAGATCTGTTCCATACTCATAGTGCTGTTCTTGTAACTGCCTTACAGCAAAAATCAAATCCACTGTGGACCTTCCTGCTCTGAAGCCATGTTGTTCTTCCCTCATCCCTCCTTCTATCCTTGTCCTAATTCTCTTTTCCAAAACTTTCTCGAAGATCTTTGCACAATGACTTATCATTGTTATTCCCCGATAGTTTCTGCAATCTGTTCTACTACCTTTCTTGAAGATCGGGACAATTATTCCTTTTTTCCAGTCCTCTGGGGTCTTCCTTTCCATCCATGCTGTCCTCATCACTCGGTACAAACCATTGTATCCACACCTCTCCTGCTGCTCTCACCATCCCCACACTCAACTCATCCACACCCGGTGCCTTCCCTCCTTTCATCTTGTTCACTGCATCTTCCACTTCTTTCCATGTTAAGTCCTTTTCTGTTTGCAGTTCATCTTCCTCTTCCCCGATTTCTTCCTCCTCACCATCTTTTCCATTTGGGTTCAGAAGTTCTTCAAAATATTCTTTCCACATTTTCTTCAGTTCTTCCCTATTTTCTATCTCTTGTCCCCTTTTGTTCACCATTCTAACATAATCCGTAGGATCCTTCCGCCTCTTATTTTTTACCATCCCATACGGGACCTTTTTTGTACCTTCACTATCCTCCATCATCTTTGTCCACTCTTACATCCACTTTCTTCTCTCCTCAGCCACTACTCTCGTCGCCTCCTTCTTTCTTTCCTGGTACTCTTTCCTTGTCTCTACCGTCCTATTTTGATACCACCTCCTAAAGGCTCTATTCTTTTCCCTTACTATATCTTTTGTCTTCTCATTCCACCATGGTGTTTCCTTCCACCTCTTCTTTCTACTTGTCCTCCCACATACTGCTTCTGCTGCACCTACTATTGACTTCTTAAATCCAGACCATTCCTCTTCCACCCCTCTTTCTTCATCTGTTGGAATTCCTTCCTTTACCATTTTGAGGTACTCGACCCTTCTATCCCCTTCTTTCAGTTTCCATATCCTTATACGTCTTTCCTGGTTCTCAGTCGCTTTCTTCTCCTTACTCCCTCTCAGGTTCATTACCAGCAATCGATGGTCGCTATCCAGGTTCTCCGATGGTATAAACTTGATGTCCGTGATGTTCTTATTTAGTTCTTTCTCATACAGTATATAGTCGACCACCGACAGTGCCACCAACGTAACCAAAATGAAGAAACACTTCAGCAAAAATATTCTTTCAAGATCTGACTTTTAGGGCATTTAAGTACCGGTACCGTATATAAAAAAATAAAAAGGACGTTCTTTTCTTTGCCTAAGATCGGGACTGGTTCCGCTTTTTTTTTTTCAGGACGTATGGCAACCCTATCACAACAGCACGTATCTTAAAAGAAAAAAGAAAAAGAAAAGACAATTGAAATTCAGTGACAGTTGAAACAGATAGGCCTATACAGTTTAGTTGATTCCTCAGACATCTTCACATAATATACAACACGGAAATGCCCTGCTCACGAAATGAACTGATCGAAAATTCAGTGTATTCTCTTCTTTCATTTTTATGTACCGTACTTATATAATAGAGAAAAATGTAAGACTATATAAAGATCAATTGTTTTTGTTAACAGAGACACCAAATGGCCAACTTCCCACCCTAGAGGTCGATGGAAAACTGCTAAACCAAGCAAGTGCAATCTGCAGGTATTTAGGTAAGGAGTTTGGTATTGGAGGCAGCAACAACTGGGAGGCAGCTCAGATTGATGCCGTGGTTGGCAACGTCAATGACCTAATAAATCGTAAGTATTTCAATTTATAAACGTCTTTGAATGGAGTGATACACGGCACGGTATTTCTTATTGCAATGCTTTTCACACCGGATTGTGCATTAGGTTGATTAAGACTTCCATGATGCCGGAATATTCTTCATGATATTTCTGGCATATTAAGGTAGGCCTAACCAGGAAGTGTAGCATCATCGCAAAATACAACCATTCATCCTCTCTGTTGTATCTCTAAAGGTCTTGAAGGTATTTTCTTCATATATTTAGGAAAAATTTAGATATTCTTAATACAGGTTTTCTATGTCTTTCATTACCACAAGTTGAACAGAATTTTTTTTAATGAAACAATTAGGGAAAAATATTTGAAAACAATTTTTTGAAAGCAAATTTACTTACGTCTCCGGACTGGTTGCGCCAATTTCAATGGTTTGCACACATACAATATGGCCTAAGATATTGCTTGGAAACTAAAATTGTTGAAGTAGCCTACCTTTAAGAAAAAAAACCGTGGCATTACAGACCTACCAAGCGACCTACAGATATTGGGGTGACGCGTGGTCAGCGCATCGGGTCCCCACGTCCGTTAATTTGGTTTTCGTGACCGGGGCGCTCCCTCACTGTCAGACAGATACTCTCTTGTTCTCATGAGGCAGAGTACATTCTGTTTCAGTCCTCACGTCAGTTTCTAAACTCCCTGACGGAGCGAAGAATCGAACTCGGGGGCTCCGGGTGAGAGGCAGGCGCGCTACCCCAACACCACGGCGCCGGCAGAAGTACCTTAAAGTACCTTTCATAATTGTATGAAAACAAACACTGCAAAATACTTCATAACATGTACAAACGTTTTTAAAAATCATGTCATAAGTCGAAAGTCGAAACTTGATTCTACGGTACTTCCCAGAGAAAAGCAATGCAAATAGGTTTCCAGTAGAATGATGTTATACTACTAGACTCGCTTTCATGCGTGAGTTCTCAAGGACACTGGCAGAGATCTGTGGCGTAAGCTGTTTCTTTTTTTTTTTTAAACACGGCAGATACCCTACAGTATATTGTTTACTTTGTGATCAATGTGAGACTAAGTAGCTTTAACACCAAGGAAGAACATTCACCTTAATATACTCGTGCAGACTTTCACAATCTGTCCGTGGTATTGCAGAATAAGGATATCGATTTGTCTACAGGTCAGCAGAAGATATCTCATATTACCATCTTTTAACTGTCAAGAGAAATGAGGTAGAAAAACACTTCAGAGGTTTGTCAGTGCGAAAGTAATGGCAGAAACCACTCATTTGGTAACAGAAGTTCATCGATTCTGAAAATTACCACAAAAAAAAGTTATTCTACGTCAGAAGAGTATTAAATTCTATATATTATGACTGTGAGTTAGGAGTTATAACTGTTTAGGAATAATATCCTACAATCTAGTGCTGAATCTGCTATGAAACTAATGCGGAGTTTAAAGTACTCCTTCTTTTTTTCCCCCTTACGTACTGGTAACCCTCGGGACGTCGCGCCAGTTTCTTTTCGACCCCACGCATACTTCTTTTGTTGCTCTATCTATAACCTTGTTGTAGGACGGGCCCCTCCCTCCACCATATCTACCCCGCACCCTGTACGGTTTTAAGGGGCATGGTGGCGCAGCGGTCTAGCTCTTGGCCTCTCACCAAGGTGGACTGGGTTCGATTCCTGGTCAATGCATGTGAGAGTTTCGAAGTGAAACACCATGTCCTGTGGTTTGGATTCCATGTAAAAAGGAGGTCCCATATAATCATAAGATTCACGGTCACATAAAACTAATCTTCCTTTTCTACGGTTTAAAGCCAGGTAGCGCTACTCAGTTGCTGTAATCAGCCAGTTGTATGTTAATTCGGTGCTCCGTACACAACCATTCCCAGTAATAAAAAAATACATTATTAAGCTGTAATTTTGTTTTATATATTTTTTACTGATAGTTGTAAATTACCCGTACATTGTACTATACTTATTTTATCAGATTGCTTTTGTGAATGTTCTTCCCTTTCCACTGTATTTTTTGTGCGTTTTAAAGTAGAACGTTACAGTAGTTATTGTATTCTTTTAAAGCACTATTTGGATGTAAATAAATAAATGTATACTTTGAACGAAGAAAATAGAGAGTAAGCAAAAAAAAAGAAAGCAACCTAACAATAATATATAGCAATTGGAAATAATCAAACGATATTGAATGCTTGCGGTCTTTTCCACCGCCCGCGACGACTGACGTTACACTGCCTCGCGCGGCGTCCCGAGGGTTAAAGTGAAGACTTAAAGAATTGCAAAATATTTTCCTAAACTGTATTAAAAATCCCAAATTATGTTGTGCACTGTGCAAAATATATTCCATAAAATAAATGTTTCCTATGAAATAAGTGGTTTTTTTTAAATTATGACTGTGCATCAGATGTTTTCTCAAAATGGCATTGTCTTTCCGGAATAGCTAGTAGTGGATAGTATTAATTAAAAGTATTTCAAGAGGGGCCCGAGAAAAGAATTGCATAGGGCCCTTAACCCTTTATAGGACAAAACTATTATTAGAATATTTTATTTGTATTCATTTAAATTTAATTATTCTAGCCAAATTTTAATTTATTAATTTTGTTTTGTGTTATCTTTAATTTTTATGTTTAAATGTTTTTTTTATAATTTTTAATATTATTGTAATGATCTTATTTTTTATAATTATATTTTTTTATCTTATTTTATTTTAATTGTATAAGCTTATGAATTTTTACAGTTTATTTATTTTTAATTTTAATTTCTTTCATATTTTATTATTTAGGCCTACGTCGCTACTCCTGTGGGGGTCCGGGCGGAGACAGTTTGGTGTCCAAGGTGAAACTCCACACAAGACACGGCACAAATCTAGAAAAATTGCTGAGTTTTATTTGTACAGTGTTTACAATTCTATTATGGGGCTTATTGCTTTGGGCAGTAGTAACCGAGCCTTCGTGGATTAGTTTGGAGGAAAGAAGGTGGCCGTTTACGAGTGGATTTGTGATTATTTTCACCTAGCAGCCTTATTGACAAGTGGCGTATACTGGTCTGAAGATCTGGGCTACCACTGATCAAATATTACACAAAACATGCTTTTGAACTGCCGTGTGAAAAGAGTTCATATTTGTAAAACCCTTCATTTGACCATACATTAACTTCACGACTAGACACGATCACGGCCAGCAATACAATTTAGACAGTTTACTACTGCCAGATAACCTATTCCACCTAGCATACAGTATGTAGATGGTGTGAAATGACGTGTATATATTGCCACACAATTGCATTCGGGTGTAGGCCTTGTCATATGTATAATATGAACTTTCTCACTGTATGAACGACTGATGAAAGGAACTTATAACAAACTCTCTGTTATGCAGTCATTGGTATTTAAAGTCCCCGCAGGTGTTTGTTCCACAATCTTCTTACAAAATCACTACTGGAACTGGCACACTTAAAACACAACACTACGGTACATAAAGATTCTTCAGCATACACACATCTAAATAAATCTCACTTCGAAAATACTACAACTTCTAAAATATATTCACATCTATGCGTGTGATAATGTATATTTATTGTAGCCTATTTGTTGCTTTAAACGCTTTTAACTTCAAAGAAACCGCTGGCTGTAGCGGCAACTTGCTCGCTATGAGCGCTGTACCTGCACGGAACAAGGGTGGGTGCAGATAGATGGGGGGAGAGCGGCGTAAGGCTGCCGCTTTCTTGGTCGGTTTCTACTGCGTTGCCTACTGTAACCGTTATTTCTTTCGATAAAGAAGAATGTACATGAAAGTCACGATTATTTGAATGCTTTGTTGAAACTGTAATAAAGTGTTATTTAATTTTAATGCAATTTTCTTGGGCTACCGCCTTTTAGCCCCGGTAGCCCTAAGAATACGCCCCTGTATTGACATTAATTTAAAAACATATTTTTGAGTGGGTTTTCAACAGCTGTATTGGCAGTATTTTTGGAGGATTCTGTAAAATATTGCAAATATCTTCACCCAAGTAATCATAGATTCACAGTCTGATTGTAAGGGATCTGATGATGATCGCTTGACGATAAAAACTAGTCTTCCACGTGAATTTATCAATCTCATGATTTTTTGGTTCAGGGAATAACACAGTAGGGGGGCAGGGGGGGGGGGGGGTTTCTAACGAGTAGCCTACTTTCCTGGTGACGTCATCCAAGATGGCGGCCATTATGTCACCATGACGTCACGCAAGATGTGACCATGACGTCACCATGACGTCACACGGCCATGACGTCGCACAAGATGGCGACCATGACGTCACAAGATGACGGCTATAGCTAACCTAAACTCACCTACTAGGTGTGATCAAAAAGTTTCAAAATGTTAACCCATAGCCTACTTTCCCGGTGACGTCACCTACGAGGTGTGATCAAAAAGTTAACCCATAGCCTACTTGCCTGGTGACGTCACAACGAGGGGTGATCAAAAATTCCAAAAATGTTGACCCATAGCCTACTTTCCGCTAACCAAAATGGTGGCTAACCAAAATGGCGGCCATGGTTTAACTAACCTAACCTAACCTCGCCTACGAGGTGAGATCGAAAAGTTCCAAAATGTTAATCCATAGCCTACTTTCGTGGTGAATTTTGCAACGAGGTGTAATCAAAAATTCCAAACCGAACGCATGGTCGGATTTTGATGAATGAGGTGTCGTTGAAATCGGGCTGACACTCCCTTCTTCCAAAATTCCAAAATGTTGATCCATAGACTACTTTCCTTGTGACGTCACATAATAACCTGGCAAAGCCGATATCTCCCGAATGCATGGTCGGATATTGACGAATCAGGTGTCGTTGAAATCGAGCTGACACCCCCTTCCAAAATTCCAAAATGTTGACCCATAGCCTACTTTCCTGGTGGCGTCACATACTAACCCGCCATACATTCAGGGGCAAAACCGATATCTCCCGAATGCATGGTCGGATATTGACGAATGAGGTGTCGTTGAAATCGGGCTGACACCCCCTTTTTCCAAAATGTTGACCCATAGCCTACTTTCCTTGTGACATCACATTCTAACCTGGCAAGGTCGATATCTCCCGAATGCATGGTCGGATTTTGATGAATGAGGTGTCGTTGAAATCGGGCTGACACCCCCTTTTTCCAAAATTCCAAAATGTTGATCCATAGCCTACTTTCCTGGAGAGTCACACACTAACCCGCCATACATTCAGGGGCAAGCCGATATCTCCCGAACCCATGGTTTGATTCAAAATGTTGACCCATAGCCTACTTTCCTGGTGACGTCACATACTAACCTGGCAAAGTCGATAACTCCCGAACGTATGGTTGTATTTTGAATTGCAGAGGCTTATGTGGCAGTTATGATTATCAATATTGTGAATTGATTGTGATAGACTGAGTTGGAATGGAATGAATGAACGAACCGTCTTGATATTTGCCTGGTGGTAAAAAAGGGAAACCATGAAAACCATTTTTCAGGACAGCCGAGGCGTGATTCAAACCCATGCTCTCTTGTAAGGCCTGTCGCATTTTCCTGAGACAATGATTAAATGAATGATTGATGAATTGAAATGATCGTGCAAAGTATTGCTTGATTGATCGGTCAGGGAATGGAATGAGTAAAATCTCCATTAAACAGTGATAATATGAAACAGTGCTGACTGCTAAAGCCTGTCACACTCCCCTAGGATAATGATTAAATGAATGACAGATGAAATAAAATGATTGTGGAGAGTGTTGCTCGAAAGAAATAGTGACAGGGAAAAACCGGAGTGGCTAGAGATTGGAAGAGAACAAGAGTTAACCAAGTGATAAATCGCAGAGGCTTATGTGGCGGTTATGATTATCAATATTGTGAATTGATTGTGATAGACTGAGTCATGGAATGGAATGAATGAATGAACTGTCTTGGTATTTGCCTGGTGGTAAAAATGGGATACCATGAAAACCATTTTTCAGGACAGCCGAGGCATGATTCAAACCCATGCTCTCTTGTAAAGCCTGTCGCTCTTTCCCGAAACAATGATTAAATGAACGACTGATGAAATGAAATGATCGTGTAAAGTATTGCTTGATTGATCGGTCAGGGAATGGAATGAGTAAAGTCTCCATTAAACAGTGAGGATATGAAACGGTGCCGGCTGCTAAAGCCTGTCACACTCCCCTAGGATAATGATTAAATGAATGACAGATGAAATAAAATGATTGTAAAGATTGTTGCTAAAATGAAATAGTGACAGGGAAAACCCTAAGTAGCTATACTGTAGATTAAAAGACAAAAAGAGTTAACCAAGTGAGGTCGACAGGAAAGAAAACGGAGAGGAGCCCGGCACAAGTAAGTGAAAGCAATGCCGAACACAGCTGGGGCCCTGTGGTCGCTAACCCACGTTACACTAGATGTGAACCCCTGGCGAGAAACTTGAAACCCGACTGCTTGCTTGCATGCATTGGGTGTAACCTTGAGATAATGAAAACTGCAAAGCTTGTATAATGCCGGTGTTAATTTACACATTCTCTAAACACACAGTGTGTCAAATAATATGCAAGTACACTACATGTATCACTGTATGAATTATTGAATATTAAGGAAATCGACTGTGGATCTATTGAAAAAGGAATTGTCTTGACAATCGCCTGGTGGTGAAAATGGAAAATCACGAAAACCCATTTTAAGAGACGGGAATTCGCTCCTGAGTCGCTTTTGTAGCGTAGTGGTTAGCATGATTAGCTACCACTTTCAGAGATTCTGGGTTTGATTCCTGGCTCTGTCAAGAAATTTAAAAAGAGGTATGAGAACTGGAACGGGGTCTACTCAGCTTTAGCCCAGACCCAAATGAGTAAAGAGGATTCGATTCACACTTTAGCCATTCTTGAAGTGGTTTTCTGTGATTTCTCACTTTGTCTTTGGGCAAAATGCTGTGATGATACCTACCATAAGGCCACAGCAGTCTCCTTCCCACTTCCTTGCCACACCCTCCCACTCTTTCCATCCCTTTATTAAGCCCCTGTTTGCTTTGCATGTGTATCGATGGTTGACCGCGATGTTCATGCTTAGAAAATGCATCCATCGCTATTTCATGAACCATGAATCGCAGAGCTGTATGTAATGGTTTAACTCTAGCTTGGTACAGACAAGATTGAAAAATGAAAATTCACAGCCTGATTTCAATCAACCGAGCGGGTTAGGGAATGGAATGAACTCATTTAGCAATGAGGATTTGAAACAATGTCAACAGCTAAAGCCTGTCGCACTTCCCAGGGGGAATGATTAAATGAATAACAAATGAAATAAAAATGATTGTGGAAAAGTATTGCTCGACTAAAGGATTGGGGAATGGAATGGATAAAGTTCTCATTTATCGACAAGGACATGAAACTGTGTCAGCGGCTAAAGCCTGCCACACTCTCCTGGGGTAATGATTTAATGAATGATCGTTGAAATATTAATGATTGTAGAGAGTGTTGCTAGAATGAAATGACGACAGGGGAAAATGTCATTGCCAGAGAAAAAAAAATATCTCATTGCTTTGTTCAGCACAAATCTCGCATGGAGTGACTGGGATTTGAACTATGAACTCAGTAGTGAGAGGCTAGCATGCTTATGATTGTAGAAAAGTATTGCTCGACTAAAGGATTGGTGAATGGAATGAAAAAGTTCTCATTTATCGACAAGGACATGAAACAGTGTCAGCGGCTATGGCCTGTCGCACTCTCCTGGGGTAATGATTAAATGAATGATCATTGAAATAATAATGATTGTAGAGAGTGTTGCAAGAAATAAATGACGACAGGGGAAACTGTCATTGCCAGAGAAAAGAAAAAAACTGTACTGTGCCCGTTTAGACCGGAGTCCGCACGACCACATATGCATTTTACCAATAATCAGTCAGCACGAGAGTCAAAATATCCCGGGGCGCCAGATGGGTTAAAGCAAATCGCAAAAACGACATCAAATGAAAAAAATGCTTTACTGATTTTTGGCTCAATGCAACAATAAGGATAGAAGGAGATTCAATTGGGTATAACACATCTGGTAAAATTATCTCAGTTTATTTTGAAGTTAAAATCTGACTGCAAAGATGCTCAAAGCAGCATCATCCACGTGTGGCGATCCACACTCTTATTTACACAATATACAGAAATTTTCCAAACACATTTGACAATCTTTTTGGAAACACAAGTCCGATTAATAGTCCTGTAGACTGTGTTCCAAAATTATTAATAATTAATTCCAGTTCAAAGTTAATTGTCTATACTGGAAATATCGTAGATCACTGTTTGAATATTTACATGATATTAACACTCGTAGAATAAATGTTCATAGTATTTTTAAACTTTCACTTATTTTTCCAGTTTCAAAAATATATTGTCGAAAATATTATTATCATTGAATCAACACACATTATTTACATATTAATAACATCTGAAAAGTATTTGACCTTGAGCATAGCATCGAAGAACTGTGCGAAGCACAACAACAATTAATTGTTCTTCTGACATTAAACATTCGAGAAGTGACTCGATTATGAACTTCAAGTTCCTAACAAAATACATGATTTCTAAATCATCAACTTGATCAATAAATTGTTGAACCATTCAACTATTCAATTATCCACTTGGAATCATTATGAAAAAAATATTTATATTTATGGCCATTTTTAGCAATTTTCACAACTTGCAATTCTTCGACAGAATGCGGAAATAAGAATTGTAGCTTTATAATAAAATCATTTAGTTCATGGCACTAGGATTGAAAATATCCTTCGAATTATTCGTGGTTAAAGAATTACTTTTAATTGGCAGTGGCCCATTCTACTATTTGTGTAAGAACACAATATTACAACAACAACGGCAAAGGTCTTCCTCTGTAGAAGAATAAACTACTATCATGACAAATCCGGGTTCTAGCAAAATCAAAGTCTAAATGGAATTCGTAAACAAGGTTGAAATAAGAACTGATGGTTTCAAGAAATAACCTTCGGGTCATTCATCCGACGAAATGTGTAGTTCCAATACTCCTACTATAAACCTGAGCCACCGAACCTGCTATTTGATTGATGCTCGAAAAAACCTCTTCATTCCTGCGACTTAAACATGCGCACCTGGGAATGGCATTTCAACTACTCCACACATATAAATTTTCTTCCCAAAATTTATACAATAAATCAAGCCTCTGCTTGTTCTCAACACTGGAAGATTAATATACTTACAAGTTTATTTTATTTTACCATTCAGTTCAACCCGTGAATTTACCATACTTATGAAAATCTTTATTTCACTTTCGAGTGTATTTACGTCATGATTTTATATAAATACAAAAATATCCTATTTGATACAAATATAATTTGCTTCCCGTTTCATGCCTCTCCGTGTTATCTGAAAAATATACTTTGCTCAATGCAAATATCAACTGTTCAACCAGAACTGAAATGTTGGTTGAATGCGGGCTTGCGCTAACCACTCTCCTTCGGAAAATCTCCTGTTCCAAACTAGAAATGATTAAACTACTTCATAGGCTCTCTCTCAATAGATATGATTATTATAAAATATAATATCCAAGAATTATTTAGAAAAATTATGAAAATTATTATTATTATTATTATTATTAGTGGATTTTTATTATTATTATTATTTATATCATTTTAAATGTGTTTAATTATCATCTCATTATGTGAGAATCCACATGTTCGAACCTTCGAATATGGAAAAAAAAACCATTCCTCAACAAAAATAATTTAACTCAACCTTTACATCGAAGGTTTTCCGTGGTTTCCCTAAAATATGAAAAATTCAAATAAATCTTCGAAATGCTCGGTCATCGATCCTAAACTGATCTGAGTGCTGAAAATGCTCAGAATAACTCTAATATGTCTTGCGTAAATCATTGCAAGATGTAAATACGAAGAAAAATAAAAAAATGTGTTGGTCATCTGCAGAAAAAATAGTTTGTTCCAATTAGCTAGGCATAAAATAATTCAAATGTGGCTTACATTTCTTGATGGTCTTGAAGTGTAGTAAACCTGGTCTGTACCAGATTTATCCATCGATATGCCCTATCGGACAAGCACGTATAATCCTTGTATCCGCCGCCATTATATACCCACAATCCGTCTAGTCAGACATAGTGGTAGTATCTTTTGACGTTTGAATTAACTGTTGTTCCATTTTAATATGGGCTTCTATCAAAGCCATAACAGTATGTTTAAATGGGGTCAGATCTAAGTGATCTCTTCTTAGATATGTCAGTTGTAACATAACTCACGGTAATCTTATCAGTACAAGAAAAACACTGACAGTCTAACCAATCAACGGCTGTTCTGAAGATCGTTCCCTGGGCATGGTTTATTATATCACCATCTACCATGCGCTAAGCAACTTGTAGTTTCCCTTGCGTAGACTAATGAACGCCACCGTTATAGACTAGTCTTCAGTGTACTGACAGATCGAAGTGGTTAACTAGTTACAAATATGAAAACTGACTGAAATGGATTTAAATATCCAAGTATTATGTTATTACTGGACTGTGACAAAATATTATTTCTAGACAAAGTCTAGCATATGTCCTTGTAGAAATATAAATATTTCCACCAATGTCTGTAGAAAAATCAATCACCTCAGTGATTCTCCTCGCCATAAACTTACTAACTTCCAACTCGTAGCGCAGCACTTTCGTGACTATCACGACTTTGAAAAGAACTTCTGCGTAGATCCGGCAACCATGTGCCTTGGCTCAGCGTCGTAGCAACTTGCTCGGCAAATGCTTGTGTTAGAATGAGCTGAAGTTGCTTCGGCCAGCTGGCTTTTATTCAAAACTGTCAGGGTCACGCGTCATCAGCTGATATCTGGAAATCCTCATATCTCTTGAATCCCTGGTCCGATTTACTTGATACTAATTGCATTCTCTTTCATTTGGCCGTGCCAGTAATCTGATCCAAGTCTCAAGTCTCTACTCCATAGTTAACTATTTAATCAATAAATAGCCTCCACCTCTGCTATTACTCGCTACGTCACTTGACATCCAAGTATCGGTAAATTCTTTCTAATTGCTTCGAGAAGCAATGTAGCGCGATATTCAAATATCTCAACTTTCAAAAGCGGCTACAGCCTTTCCCTTGATATCTAGGTGTCTGAATCTTGGAATACCCATTCCTAGAGTTGGGCACATCCACCCCACACCTAGCAAAAAATAAAAATTGAAAAATTTTTATTTTTCCTATCTACACATTAAATCATCTGGTTCTTGAATAATAAATCTTCAAATTCGATGCATTATAAGTTCCCACGATGTTACCAGTTCGTATATTGGCGACTTCATAGCTTCCATTGTTGTTTACTTCCACAATACGATAGGGTCCAGCGTAAAGGCTTGCAAATTTCGAGTACACTCGATTTTGCACGTCAGAGGGTGTAGGTCTTTTCACTAAAACAAGAGTTCCTACGCGCAAGGGTCTGCGAAAACGCTTTCCTCTCACTCTGCGCTCTCTCTTCTCAGCTTGGCTCCTTAACTTGTCTAAAGCTAGAGTTTCCCTCATCTGACGACTTGGTTCAATCTCAGGTGGAATAGAGATGATTCGATCCCATAATCGTGTTGGTTTAATTCCATGATGAAGCAACATGGGAATCTGTCCAGTACTCTCATGAATCGTAGAGTTGATGGATTCGGATGCTAAAGAGAGAACATCCATCCATTTCCAATGCTCATTTGGACAATAGAGGCGGCAAAATTTTGCTATCTCAGCCATCTCGCGTTCCGCTGGATTGCTCTCTGGATGTCTAATAGAACAAAACAATTGTCTAATCCCAAGATTATTCATGATGGTTCGAAACTCTAAAGATGTAAATTGAGGTCCACGATCTGATAAAAGGAATTCCGGTTTGCCTGCTTCCGGAATTACGCTGTCTCTAATCCTCTTCGCACAATATTTTGCGTTTGCCTTCTGAATTGGATGTAACATGGTGTATTTGCTGAAAACATCCATGGTCACCAGAATATATCGGTTACCTGTTTTAGACTTTGGGAGAGGACCATATAAATCAGTCGCGAAGATTTCGCAAGGCTTAGAAGGAATAATAGGCCTTGGTAATTCTCTCAGTAATCTAGAATTATGTTTACTCCTTTGGCATAAGTCGCATTCTCGAATAGTGTTTCTGACAGTTTGTCGCATTCGCTCCCACGAAAATTTCTCTTGAATCATGTTGACCGTCTTATCTACTCCAGCATGACCTGCGATTCGATGTGCCATCCAAATAATGGGTTTTTGCAATCGTGGAGGTATCACTACTCTCAGCTTCGTATGGTCGGGATCTGCAAACTTGTAGATTAAACCATCTAACATCATAAAATCTCTTGAAATTCTTTCAGTTTCCACAAAATCATCATCATTTGGATCCATGTCTCCCCGTAGAAAACGAAAAATGTTTCTAAGACGTCGGTCTCTCCTCTGGGATAAATGCAATAACCTTAACCTTCTCAAGGTATCTTCATCCTCCTGCGTCAGGTTAACTTGAAAAACCTTAGATGTAGACTCCACTGCTCTACTTAATAAATCAGCTCCCACATTCAACTTTCCAGGAGTGTGTTCAATAACTAGGTTGAATTGCTGAATAAAAAGTGACCATCTAGTTATTCTATCACTGGCAAAGTTTGTTCTCAAAATAAACTCCAATGCGTGGTGATCAGTCCTCACAATGACTGAATGTCAAATTAACATTTTCTTCCATGACTCCAACGCGAATATTACAGCAAGTGCTTCTAACTCTGTGGTGTAATAATTCCTCTCTGATGGACGAAGTTTCCTGCTAATGAACGCCAGGTAATGTCTTTTGTGGTCTTCATCTTCTTGAAGTAGAATAGCTCCAATCCCTACGGTGGATGCATCAGATTCTATGATGAAATTCTTGGTAAAGTCAGGATACTCCAATTTCACACTATTTACCAATAACCTCTTGGCATCTTGAAATGATTGTTCACAATCTTCATCCCATTTCCATTTGTTTCCTTTCTTTAACAATTCCTGCAATGGCGCAACTGTCTTGGTGAAGTTCGGACAATGCCCTGCAAGGAATTGGCATGTCCCGAGAAAACTGCGGACATTCTTCACTCTAGTAGGTCTAGGGAAATTTGCAATTGCTTGTATCTTCGTCTCATTGGGACGGTATCCTTCTCCATCCAAAATGTGACCCAAAAATTTTATTTCCTTTCGAAAGAACTGACATTTCCGAAGGTTTACATTGAAGTTCGCTTTTCTCAAATCTGCGAATAACATCTGAAGATGTAACAAATGTTCCTCCTTAGTCTCAGATGCAATTAAAATATCATCAATATAACGAATTGCTATCTCTTTTACTTCAGGACTCAAATTTTGTTCCAGTGCTCTGATCAAAACTGATTCAGATGTTTTGACTCCAAATGGTAAACGGCGGAATACATATGTCTGCTGGTCAAACATAAATCCTTTATACTTCTTGGAATCTTCACTAAGCCTAATATGATGGTAGGACGAAGTGAGATCAATATTAGAGAACCAGACCTTGCCTTGGAATTTCCTTAACAGTTCCCTAATGATTGGTGGTCTGTCATACTCGGGCAGTAATCTTGAATTCAAATTTCGCGCGTCTAAACATAGTCTCAGACTTCCATCTTGCTTAGATACTACTGCTAATGGATTGACATAAGATGTAGTGTACTTTTCAATCACATTGTTGCTTTCCATCTCCTTGATAAGCACTTTTACTTTTTCTCGATGCTTTTCTGCTACTGGATACAATTTAGCATGAAAAGGTGCATCATCATTTACACGAATATGATATTCAAAATCTTTAATTTCACCAGGTTTAATATCAAAAATATCGTGATACTCTTCCAAAATTTTCCCTAGCTCTGGGGACTCCTTTTCAGTGTAGACTTCTCTTCCTTCAGCTTCATGAAAAATCAGAGACCATTGAGCATCTCCCTCGATGTCTTCCTCTTCTTTTCCCTCGAAGTCAATCTCTTCGGTATTCTTGAATCTGATCGTCTCTGTCTTCATGTCTATCACTGCTTGATATTTCTGAATGAAATCTGCTCCCAATATGTCAAAAGCCATGTCCTTCATTACAACAAACACATGTCGGAAATCATGTCCTCCAATCGTAATACATAAGTATAATTGTGTTTTACACAGAGATATTTTATTGGGTATTATTCCTTGGATCTTAATTCCTGATACTGGAATCTCCTCTAAATTCTCTTTGAGCTTCCACAGAACATAAAGCTTCTCACTCACAAGACAAAGCATAGCCCCAGTATCAATCAAAGTATCGACAGGCATACCGAATACTTCGCATGATATGATTGGCATTCTAATTCTTGTACCCATTTCTTTCCGTTCGTCATTCTGTTGAATTAAGTCATCATCCTCTGCTTGCCATTTAATAATTCTGGAAGTGAAAGTGTTCAAAATTCTATCTTCTACTGTGAATTCGAAGTTTTTTTTTCATTACCATTCCCCCGGGATTGTTGTGTTCCCGATGGACCTGGTTCATTGGGCCTCTGCTCCAAAAATTGCAAGTTATCTTGGTGTCTTGCTTCCAAATTTTTCCTCGTCTCTTTGTTAAACTCTTCATTGGACTGACCAGTATCCACATTCCCTCTGTTATTGTAGTTGTTTCGACCATAATATCTTCTTTCCTGGTACCTTCCTTGACTATCTCGTGGTCTTCTCCATCGAGTATTGTATCGATTTCCACCATCCGGTCTCGCATAAGGCTTGTAACTGTATCTGTTACTGTACTGGTTCCATCCTCTCTTATTTGGATCTTCCCTCGGCGTTTTCTCTTCTCGCCCCTCTCGAATCTCTCGAGGTGTTTGAGAATAACTATCAGCCATAACAGCATACACAGCGTTGTTATTCTTTACTCCCTTCTGATGGAAGAATTGAGAGTTCATATGATCCAACTTCTGTAATACTTCATCAAATTGTTCCATATTATAGATATCAGCAGCGATCAAAGTCCTCTGGACGTCTGCTGGAAACTGACGTATCAATGCAGTAATCAATTCGTTATCTGGCATCGGCGGATCTAAATGTTGAAGTTTAGACAGCTGTCCAGAAAAGTACGTAGAGTATCGAGTAGGTTGTGACGTCGAGAATCTCTTCGAATATAACTCTGCTCTAACTTGCTGTTGGGTTTCCGGGGACCAAAACTTTTTCAATAACCCACGAGAAAACTCCTCAAAAGTAGTTAGAGTGGATCTAAAAGCTCTAAACCAAAGAAGTGCAGGACCTTACAAAAACTTCCCTATCACTCGGATCTGTCTTTCTTTAGGGATCTTGGAATCTTTCAGGTAATCACCTGCTTCTCTCAAAAATTCCACGGGTGTCACAGAATCTCGCCCTGAAAATTTAGAAGGCTTATCTTCTACATTCTTAAATACAGTTATGGGGTAGGATTGAAATACTGTCCTGACCTCATCCTGTCTTTGACTATCCGTTTCTCTAGCTGCTCCTAGATTTATCTGTATCTGTTCCTTTCCCCTTACATTTGGCATTTTCAACAGATGATCAGACTGTTTCTCATCCTTTATTTGAGTTTTCATAGCCTCAAGTTCCTTCTGGTTTTCTTCTGCCATTTTCTTAATTGCTTCAGTTTCTTTACAATTCTCCTTAACATCAATGGATATCTGGTTCATAACAGTCTCATGACTTTTCAATGACCCTGTCATATCTGATATGTCCTTCTGAGTTGCTTGGATATCTTTGGCAATTACTTTAATATGGGATGACAAAGATTCCCTAATCTCCTTGATTCCCTCTTGATTCTCCAGCTTGAGTGTGTCTTTAATTTCATTGACAACTGTGGTTTTGATTTCAGTTTGCAACTCACTAATCACACCTTCTCTTATTTCTCCCATGACAAGTTCTTTGAATTGTTCCGTTGAACGTTGAACAACTAGAATTCCCATCTCGTTACTCTCCTTCTTCACTCTGACTTCTAGGTCGATCATGTCTTCACCAACTTTCCTAAGACCATGTTCTATCCTATCAGCTAAGATTTGGGATCGAAGATCGGCATCGCGAAATTTTTCGTCCATTAAACTTGCGTTAGTAGCTAATGAAGTTTCGAGCTCATGTGTTTTTCGCATAATTTATTCATTTTACTCTCAAGTGACATTTTCAAAATTTCAGAATTCTCTTTAAATTTACTTTCCATTGAATTAAATTTACTATTTAAATTTTCTTTCAAGTTACCTTTTAACCTGCTTTCTAAAGAATCAGAATTTTCTTTAAGCTTATTTTCTAAAGAATCAGAATTTTCTTTAAGTTTATTTTCTAAAGAGTCAGAATTTTCTTTAAATTTATCATTCAAATTTTCTTTAAGTTTATTTTCTAAAGAATCAGAATTTTCCTTAAGTTTCCTTTCCAAAGCCTCAGTATTTTCTTTCATAATGGCTGCTACACGCAGTCCAGCCTCTTTTGAACTCTCCTCCAAACTCCTCATCATCCTCATCATTTCTTCCATAATTTCAATTATTATTCAAAACTTAGGGGTATACAATATTGGCAAACACAAGCTTATAACTAGAACAAGAAATATGCATAGCTAATTGGAACACTCTAATAAAATGAGATTTATCCTAATGTCGACGTGATGGAAAAACAAAATTCTCTACTTTTACGAATTACATTTACCACAATATCACAAGAAAAATATGCAAGTTCTCAAATATCCTCCACCTGGATTCTAATAATGTGTATATCCAGTCATCGAACGTTTACTACTGAATTTACTTGACGCCCTAATGGTTAAGCCATTATCAAAAATAATCAAACCCATTCTAATTATTAACCAAGTTAAATTTTTAATTTTCCCCACTAATTGGGTTTCCTACTAATTTATTCATCCAAACCAGACATCTCTCAACTCCCAAAATATTTCTATAAAAATTATCACAATTTCAAATCGGCATGCGATTGACCATGTCTAAATCGATCCCCACGTTGGGTGCCATTTCTCTCTCTATCTTATTTTATGTGCCCGTTTAGACCGGAGTCCGCACGACCACATATGCATTTTACCAATAATCAGTCAGCACGAGAGTCAAAATATCCCGGGGCGCCAGATGGGTTAAAGCAAATCGCAAAAACGACATCAAATGAAAAAAATGCTTTACTGATTTTTGGCTCAATGCAACAATAAGGATAGAAGGAGATTCAATTGGGTATAACACATCTGGTAAAATTATCTCAGTTTATTTTGAAGTTAAAATCTGACTGCAAAGATGCTCAAAGCAGCATCATCCACGTGTGGCGATCCACACTCTTATTTACACAATATACAGAAATTTTCCAAACACATTTGACAATCTTTTTGGAAACACAAGTCCGATTAATAGTCCTGTAGACTGTGTTCCAAAATTATTAATAATTAATTCCAGTTCAAAGTTAATTGTCTATACTGGAAATATCGTAGATCACTGTTTGAATATTTACATGATATTAACACTCGTAGAATAAATGTTCATAGTATTTTTAAACTTTCACTTATTTTTCCAGTTTCAAAAATATATTGTCGAAAATATTATTATCATTGAATCAACACACATTATTTACATATTAATAACATCTGAAAAGTATTTGACCTTGAGCATAGCATCGAAGAACTGTGCGAAGCACAACAACAATTAATTGTTCTTCTGACATTAAACATTCGAGAAGTGACTCGATTATGAACTTCAAGTTCCTAACAAAATACATGATTTCTAAATCATCAACTTGATCAATAAATTGTTGAACCATTCAACTATTCAATTATCCACTTGGAATCATTATGAAAAAAATATTTATATTTATGGCCATTTTTAGCAATTTTCACAACTTGCAATTCTTCGACAGAATGCGGAAATAAGAATTGTAGCTTTATAATAAAATCATTTAGTTCATGGCACTAGGATTGAAAATATCCTTCGAATTATTCGTGGTTAAAGAATTACTTTTAATTGGCAGTGGCCCATTCTACTATTTGTGTAAGAACACAATATTACAACAACAACGGCAAAGGTCTTCCTCTGTAGAATAATAAACTACTATCATGACAAATCCGGGTTCTAGCAAAATCAAAGTCTAAATGGAATTCGTAAACAAGGTTGAAATAAGAACTGATGGTTTCAAGAAATAACCTTCGGGTCATTCATCCGACGAAATGTGTAGTTCCAATACTCCTACTATAAACCTGAGCCATCGAACCTGCTATTTGATTGATGTTCGAAAAAAACCTCTTCATTCCTGCGACTTAAACATGCGCACCTGGGAATGGCATTTCAACTACTCCACACATATAAATTTTCTTCCCAAAATTTATACAATAAATCAAGCCTCTGCTTGTTCTCAACACTGGAAGATTAATATACATACAAGTTTATTTTATTTTACCATTCAGTTCAACCCGTGAATTTACCATACTTATGAAAATCTTTATTTCACTTTCGAGTGTATTTACGTCATGATTTTATATAAATACAAAAATATCCTATTTGATACAAATATAATTTGCTTCCCGTTTCATGCCTCTCCGTGTTATCTGAAAAATATACTTTGCTCAATGCAAATATCAACTGTTCAACCAGAACTGAAATGTTGGTTGAATGCGGGCTTGCGCTAACCACTCTCCTTCGGAAAATCTCCTGTTCCAAACTAGAAATGATTAAACTACTTCATAGGCTCTCTCTCAATACATATGATTATTATAAAATATAATATCCAAGAATTATTTAGAAAAATTATGAAAATTATTATTATTATTATTATTATTATTAGTGGATTTTTATTATTATTATTATTTATATCATTTTAAATGTGTTTAATTATCATCTCATTATGTGAGAATCCACATGTTCGAACCTTCGAATATGGAAAAAAAAACCATTCCTCAACAAAAATAATTTAACTCAACCTTTACATCGAAGGTTTTCCGTGGTTTCCCTAAAATATGAAAATATTCAAATAAATCTTCGAAATGCTCGGTCATCGATCCTAAACTGATCTGAGTGCTGAAAATGCTCAGAATAACTCTAATATGTCTTGCGTAAATCATTGCAAGATGTAAATACGAGGAAAAAAATAAAATGTGTTGGTCATCTGCAGAAAAAAATAGTTTGTTCCAATTAGCTAGGCATAAAATAATTCAAATGTGGCTTACATTTCTTGATGGTCTTGAAGTGTAGTAAACCTGGTCTGTACCAGATTTATCCATCGATATGCCCTATCGGACAAGCACGTATAATCCTTGTATCCGCCGCCATTATATACCCACAATCCGTCTAGTCAGACATAGTGTAGTATCTTTTGACGTTTGAATTAACTGTTGTTCCATTTTAATATGGGCTTCTATCAAAGCCATAACAGTATGTTTAAATGGGGTCAGATCTAAGTGATCTCTTCTTAGATATGTCAGTTGTAACATAACTCACGGTAATCTTATCAGTACAAGAAAAACACTGACAGTCTAACCAATCAACGGCTGTTCTGAAGATCGTTCCCTGGGCATGGTTTATTATATCACCATCTACCATGCGCTAAGCAACTTGTAGTTTCCCTTGCGTAGACTAATGAACGCCACCGTTATAGACTAGTCTTCAGTGTACTGACAGATCGAAGTGGTTAACTAGTTACAAATATGAAAACTGACTGAAATGGATTTAAATATCCAAGTATTATGTTATTACTGGACTGTGACAAAATATTATTTCTAGACAAAGTCTAGCATATGTCCTTGTAGAAATATAAATATTTCCACCAATGTCTGTAGAAAAATCAATCACCTCAGTGATTCTCCTCGCCGTAAACTTACTAAGTTCCAACTCGTAGCGCAGCACTTTCGTGACTATCACGACTTTGAAAAGAACTTCTGCGTAGATCCGGAAACCATGTGCCTTGGCTCAGCGTCGTAGCAACTTGCTCGGCAAATGCTTGTGTTAGAATGAGCTGAAGTTGCTTCGGCCAGCTGGCTTTTATTCAAAACTGTCAGGGTCACGCGTCATCAGCTGATATCTGGAAATCCTCATATCTCTTGAATCCCTGGTCCGATTTACTTGATACTAATTGCATTCTCTTTCATTTGGCCGTGCCAGTAATCTGATCCAAGTCTCAAGTCTCTACTCCATAGTTAACTATTTAATCAATAAATAGCCTCCACCTCTGCTATTACTCGCTACGTCACTTGACATCCAAGTATCGGTAAATTCTTTCTAATTGCTTCGAGAAGCAATGTAGCGCGATATTCAAATATCTCAACTTTCAAAAGCGGCTACAGCCTTTCCCTTGATATCTAGGTGTCTGAATCTTGGAATAGCCATTCCTAGAGTTGGGCACAGTACCTCATTGCTTTGTTCAGCATAAATCTTGCATGGAGTGACTGGGATTTGAACTATGGACTCTAGTGAGAGACTAGCATGCTTATGATTGTGGAAAAGTATTGCTCGACTAAAGGATTGGGGAATGGAATGAATAAAGTTCTCATTTATCGCCAAGCTTTGTTCAGCACAAATCTCGCATGGAGTGATTGGAATTTCAACTATGGACTCAGTAGTGAGAGGATAGCATGCTTATGATTGTGGAAAAGTATTGCTCGACTAAAGGATTGGTGAATGGTATGAAAAAGTTCTCATTTATCGACAAGGACATGAAACAGTGTCAGCGGCTAAAGCCTGTCGCACTCTCCTGGGGTAATGGTTAAATGAATGATCATTGAAATAATAATGATTGTAGAGAGTGTTGCTAGAATGAAATGATGACAGGGGAAACTGTCATTGCCAGAGAAAAGAAAAAAACTGTACCTCATTGCTTTGTTCAGCACAAATCTTGCATGGAGTGACTAGGATTTGAACTATGGACTCTAGTGAGAGGCTAGCATGCTTATGATTATGGAAAGGTATTGCTCGACTAAAGGATTGGGGATTGGAATGAAAAAGTTCTCATTTATCGCTAAGGACATGAAACAGTCAGCGGCTAAAGCCTGTCGCACTCTCCTTGGGTAATGATTAAATGAATAATCATTGAAATAATAATGATTGTAGAGAGTGTTGCTAGAATGAAATAACGACAGGGGAAACTGTCATTGCCAGAGAAAAAAAACTGTATCACTTTGCTTTGTTCAGCACAAATCTCGCATGGAGTGACTGGGATTTGAACTATGGACTCGCCTAAGCCATAGAGGCTTTTAAAATGCGAGTGACATATACCAAGTCTCTGAGCCACATAAATGAATTCCACCTTTCTTGAAGTAGTTTTCAGTGGTTTCCACTTTGTCTTTGAATAAAATGCTGAGATGATACCTACTGTAAGGCCACGGCCGCCTCCTTTACACGTCCTCGCCATATCATTTCACTCTTTTCAATCCCAGGTTAACAGGACAGAAATTAGAGAGGAGTTTTGATACAAGCATGTGAAAGCAATGCTAGACACAGCTCGGACCTTGTGATTGTCAATCCTACATCCCACTAGATGTGAGCTCCCCAGATTTTGTAAAGGATGAACTAGGTAATACTGTTTCTCTATTTCATTACTTAGCAACAGTTAACTAATAGCTGAGATCTTGAAACAGGATGTGGTATTGCAATACAAGCTATTGTTTTTGAAAGAAGCTGATATTGCTAATAAGTGAAAACGGAAAAGTTATTGTACATGCCATTTCCGTTTGACGTGCCATGTGATGTAAAATGTTTTTGCAAACTAGCAATATTGAACACTATAAATGCAAGGTCATAGCTATCATCGACACTCATGAGTTCCATTACAGACGATTAATGCTGCAGTCTTATCATTTATTATAAGCAACTTAAGAAAGCTGTAGTGTTACTTGGAGAAAAAAAAGAAAACTATTTGTGAGGTATGTATTTAATAGATGAAACTTTTTTAAACAGTTTAAATATAAATCAATGTGTAAGTCATGGATTGAAACGGATGAATGGATTGATTGTTTTATTTATTTACAGATAATTGGTCATACCTAATCCAGTTGGCAACAGCAGTTATTATTAAAGGTGAGTACCTCTTTTAATAACTAAACGAGTAGGTGAGATTTGATGAATACTCTATCCAGTGTCCATGTTAACTACTAGATGCCATTGACAATACACGTTTGCAAATCCGTGTTAAAATAACTCGACCGTTTGCGATTTGATTAAACGCTCTATCCAGTGTTCATGTACATGACCAGATGTCACTGACAATACGAGTTTGAAAGTCCGTGTTAAAACAACTTGATCGTTTGTGATTTGATTAACGCTCTATCCAGTGTTCATGTTGACGACTAGACGTCATTGACAATGCAAGTTTGCAAATCCGTGTTAAAATAACTCAACCGTTTGTGATTTGATTAAACACTCTATCCAGTGTTTATGTACATGACTAGATGTCACTGACAATACAAGTTTGACAATCCATGTTAAACAACATGATCGTTTGTGATTTGAATAACATTCTATCCAGTGTCCTTGTTAACTACTAGATGTCATTGCCAATACAATTTTTTTGTGAATCTGTGTTAAAACTACTTCACCGTTTGTAATTTGATTAAATCTCTATCTAGTGTTCATGTTGACCACTGGACGTCATTGACAATGCAAGTTAGCAAATCCGTGTTAAAATAACTCGACCGTTTGTGATTTGAGTAAACGCTCTATACAGTGTTCATGTACATGACTAGATGTCATTGCCAATACAATTTTTTTGTGAATCTGTGTTAAAACTACTTCACCGTTTGTAATTTGATTAAATCTCTATCTAGTGTTCATGTTGACCACTAGACGTCATTGACAATGCAAGTTAGCAAATCCGTGTTAAAATAACTCGACCGTTTGTGATTTGATTCAACGCTCTATCCAGTGTTCATGTACATGACTAGATGCCACTGACAATACAAGTTTGCAAATCCATGTTAAAATAACTTGACCGTTTGCGATTTCATTAAACGCTCTATCCAGTGTTCATGTTGACGACTAGATGTCATTGGCAATGCAAGTTTGCAAATCCGTGTTAAAATAACTCGACCGTTAATGATTTGATTAACATTCTATCCAGTGCCCATGTTAACTACTAGAAGTCATTGCCAATACAATTTTTTGGCGAATCTGTGTTAAAACGACTTGACCATTTGTAATTTGATTAACGCTCTATCCAGTGTTCCTGTTCATGAGTAGATGTCATTGACAATGCAAGTTTGCAAATCCATGTTAAAATAACTCGTCCGTTTGTGATTTGATTAAACGCTCTATCCAGTGTTCATGTTCATGAGTAGATGTCACTGACAATACGAGTTTGAAAATCTGTGTTAAAACAACTTGATTGTTTGTGATTTGATTAACATTCTATCCAGTGCCCATGTTAACAACTAGATGTCATTGCCAATACATTTTTTTGTGAATCTGTGTTAAAACGACTTGACCATTTGTAATTTGATTAACGCTCTATCCAGTGTTCATGTTGATGACTAGATGCCACTGACAATACAAGTTTAAAAATCCGTGTGAAAATGACTTAACCATCTGTGATTTGATTAACACTCTATCCAGTGTTCATGTTCATGAGTAGATGCCACTGACAATACAAGTTTGAAAATTCGTGTTAAAACGACTTGATCCTTTGTAATTTGATTAACGCTTTATCCAGTGTCCATTTTAACTACTAGATGTCATTGCCAATACTATTTTTTACGAATCTGTGTTAAAACGACTTGACCATTTGTAATTTGATTAATACTCTATCCACACTACTAGACGTCGCTGACATTACTATTTTGTGAATCCATGTTAAAATGACTTGATAATTTATGATTTTGATTAGCACTTTATCAAGTGTCAATGTTCACTACTAGATGTTGCTGAAAAATACTATGTGCGAATCCGTGTTAAAACGACTTGACCATTTATGATTTGATTAACTCTTTATCCAATGTCCATGTTCATTATTGTAAACCGGGGGTGGGCGTTGCTAAATAACTTAAAACCATGGGTGATTGTTGTTGTTGTAACATGTTGAGACTAGATTGTCAATGTTATGTTTTTTGTTTATAGACTGTTGTTTCCTATGGCTAGCCCGGATTCCAATCCATCAGCATTTGTTTATAGACTACCATGGAAGGTTTGAATGCCGTCGGTCAAGCCTGTGGTCTTGAATTCAAGAACATGAGCGACTTGCCTATTCATACACCTTTTCGCATTAATTGAATAACAAAAATAAACACTAAATTTGGAATCAGTGCTCTTTAGCATTTGTGAAGAGTTTGAAACATTTCTTCCTTCATGTTTTGATGACGTGCCTGATGATGTTTTCCAAGATATCAATACAAGTAGTCGACCAGTATATTTGATTTATGAAGGTAAAACAATCATCGATGTATGGTACATTTTGAATAAACAAAAAACAACATAAATGCTTGTTTTCTATTTTTTGAAATCATAGCAGTGATGATATACATTTTGATGTTTTTTAATCCTAAAGTTTATAAGTAGATAAAAGTCGTTGACCATTCATTCGCCGTTGACTGTATGACGTTAGGTATCGTTCAGCTACACTTCCCTTTTGTTTATGTTTCCTTATATCCATCTAACCCTCCCCCCTCCCCCCCCCCCCTGCTCATTCTTCGAGGAGTTTCTATATTTTCACACCGCCCCCTTTACCTTCTCGTTACTTACTACTCTGTCCGCCGTTCCACCATGGTCCATACAGTAATTTCTGGCAGCTGCTCTCTGGTGACGAACAGAGGAATGTATCTATATTTTTTGTAATCTCATTGATATACTTTCTTTGGCCACATTGTTTATTTCCATTGAAAAAGGAGGCAAGGTTTCTCCGAAACGTATGGTTTAAATTAAAAATACACACAGCATTAGCCCAAAAGCATGAATTATCTGTATAATTAACAGCACGTCTTAATAATGCATCACTGTTATGATAAGCTATATAATTATTTCCCACCTGCATGTCTCTCCCACCTCTCAAACAATTATCAAACTGAGTGCTGGGACCACAAAAGGAGTATTAAGGTAGGTATATTTTTTGAAGGGTTTATATTCAATGACTTTATGAATAATTCCATAGCTAGTATATCATAGACACTAGTTAGTACTATGTAAATGAAATACAACTTTAATCATGTTCTAAGATTAAGGATATTCATTCTAACTATGGTTCTTGCTCAATCAAATACATGTAAACAGCAACCGTGGTCTGTTTGAAGCACTACATTGATGAACACTCACACTTAAAACCTTTCCATTTTTACTTTTAGATTCCCTCGACATTTTGTAGACCTCTCTTTTGAGCATCACCCAGAATATTATTCCATTTACATTCTGACGATTATAGTTATAAGACTAGCCTTGATAGAGTACACGTTGCCTACCTTAGTTGGTTTGTAGTATGTTTTATAGTAGTAACTGACCTGTCAGTATGATGGTCACACTACAAAGGTTTTGGTGATAAAGTGACTTACTAATAGTTTAAAGTAGGTGCAAAAGTGAGTGCAAAAGTAGGTGCAAAAGTGAGTGCTAAGGTACGTGCAAAAGTGGGTGAAAAAGTGGATGCAAAACTGGGTGCAAAAGTTAAACCAAAACATTTCCCTTATTTGCCAGCCTCCTACCCCATCCAACTACGACGTCATAGCTCAACTCACCTAACATAACCTAACTTAACCTTGTCACGTGACATGTTCTAAAAGTTTAGACTTGCTTTAAGACTGGCTATGACATCACCCATAGCTCACCTAACCTAATGTAACATATCATAACCTAACCTAACCCCATGTGTTGGCTTTTGTATTGGCTTATATATTGGCTTTTGTATTGGCTTTATGTATTAGCTTTTGTGATGGCTTATATATTGGCTTTTGTGTTGGCTTATACGTTTAGACTTGCTTTAAGACAGGCTATAACGTTACACTTAGTTCACCTAACCTAATGTAACATATCATAACCTAACCTAACCCCATGTGTTGGCTTTTGTATTGGGTTATGTGTTGGCTTTTGTATTGGCTTTTGTGCTGGCTTATATATTGTCTTTTGTGTTGGCTTATACGTTTATACTTGCTTTAAGGCTGGCTATGACATCACCCATAGCTCACTTAACCTAATGTAACATATCATAACCTAACCTAACCCCATGTGTTGGCTTTTTTGTATTGGCTTTTGTGTTGGCTTTTGTATTGGCTTTTGCGTTGGCCTATATATTGGCTTTTCTGTTGGCTTATACGTTTAGACTTGCTTTAAGACTGGCTATAACGTCACACTTAGTTCACCTAACCGAATGCAACATATCATAACCTAACCTAACCCCATGTGTTGGCTTTTGTATTGACTTATGTATTAGCTTTTTGTATTGGCTTTTGTGTTGACTTTTGTACTGGCTTTTGTGTTGGCTTATACGTTTACTGTAACTCAACGGTCATTCGGAAAGTAGGCTATGGATCAACATTTTGGGAAATTTTGGAAAGAGGGTGTCAGCCTGATTTCAACAACACCTCATTCGTCAATATCCGACCATGCATTCGGGAGATATCGGCTTTGCTCATGAATGTATGGCGGGTTAGTATGTGACGTTACCAGGAAAGTAGGCTGTGAGTTAACATTTTGGAAAGGGGGTGTCAACCCGATTTCGACGACACCTCATTCGTCAAAATCCGACCATGCGTTCGGGAGATATCGACTTGGCCAGGTTAGTATGTGACGTCACCAGGAAAGTAGGCTATGGGTCAACATTTTGGAAAAAGGGGGTGTCAGCCCGATTTCAACGACACCTCATTCGTCAATATCCGACCATGCATTCGGGAGATATCGGCTTTGCCAGATTTGTATGTGACGTCACCAGGAAAGTAGGCTATGGATCAACATTTTGGAATTTTGGAAAAAGGGGGCGTCAGCCCGATTTCAACGACACCTCATTCATCAAAATCCGACCATGCATTCGGGAGATATCGACCTTGCCAGGTTAGTGTGTGATGTCACAAGGAAAGTAGGCTATGGGTCAACATTTTGGAATTTTGAAAAAAGGGGGTGTCAGCCCGATTTCAACGACACCTCATTCGTCAATATCCGACCATGCATTCGGGAGATATCGGTTTTGCCCCTGAATATATGACGGGTTAGTATGTGACGTCACCAAGAAAGTAGGCTATGGGTCAACATTTTGGAATTTTGGAAAAAGGGGGTGTCAGCCCGATTTCAACGACACCTCATTCGTCAATATCCGACCATGCATTCGGGAGATATCGGCTTTGCCAGGTTAGTATGTGACGTCACAAGGAAAGTAGGCTATGGATCAACATTTTGGAATTTTGGAGAAAGGGGGTGTCAGCCTGATTTCAACGACACCTCTTTCATCATAATCCGACCATGCGTTCGGTTTGGAATTTTTGATTACACCTCGTTGCAAAGTCACACGGAAAGTAGGCTATGGATTAACATTTTGGAACTTTTCGATCGCACCTCGTAGGTGAGGTTAGGTTAGGCTAGGTTAGTTATGCCATGGCCACCATTTTGGCTAGTGGAAAGTAGGCTATGGGTCAACATTTTTGGAATTTTTGATCACCCCTCGTTGTGACGCCACCAGGAAAGTAGGCTGTGGGTTAACTTTTTGATCACACCTCGTAGGTGACGTCACCAGGAAAGTAGGCGATGGGTTAACATTTTGAAACTTTTTGATCACACCTCGTAGGTGAGGATAGGTTAGGCTAGGTTCTTCGAGCATAAATACAATAGAGTGCGCATTGCCACACTGCGCCTGTACTGTGACGTGAAATCAACATCTCGATCAGCTGATTAAAGGGTAAACAGAGGACCTCGTAATGGAAGGTGATAGGAGTATGTGGGGAAAATGATTTTTAATGAGGGTTTAAACACACATTTTCGTAATTTATACGGCATTGGGAAAAGCATCGCATGTTTCTTTACGTACCGGAAGGTAGCAAAGCTTAAGAATGTAACATATTTGGTGTTAAAAGTGGCTGTCGTGTTCCGTAATACTCATACATCTAGGATCCCCTCTTGTAAATAATTAATAACAAATCCAACTCTGAATTTGGTGTACTGATTTTTGAACAGAATTGTGTCTGTATAAAAAGTGTCTGTCGTGTTCCGTAATACTCATACATCCAGGATCCCATCTTGTAAATAATTAATAACAAATCCAACTCTGAATTAGGCCTACTGATTTTTGAACAGAATTGTGTTTGTATAAAAAGTGGCTGTCGTGTTCTGTAATACTCATACATCCAGGATCCCCTCTTGTAAATACTTAATAACAAATCCAACTCTGAATTAGGCCTACTGATTTTTTAACAGAATTGTGTTTGTCTAGCTGGTCATTTTTGATTGTACGCCCGAAAGCTCCAAACAAGTTCAGTCTATTAACTTACGACATCATTTCCCAAATTATTTTTCATCATTAGAAAATGTATTTTGGCTAATTTCAGTGCCGGTATGTAAGAACATTTTATCGTACGATGAGCTCTCATTCAGCGTTACCCTTCCACTTCAGTATTTTATGAAAGTGAACAAAACAACATGGGCAAATAGAAATAAGGAAGGCTATCGATTTAGTGAGCGTTGGTTTTTAACAACTATGCATTACATTTGCTACATAGGAAAATATTTTAATCAATGAACTGTTTCCTTTTAAATTACATTTTCCATGAATCATAGAAACCTTCGCAAAAATGACCCAGAATTTTGAAATTCTATGAAGAATTGACTAATTTAGGGATGGAATGTAGCTTATCCTAGATGAATCTCAAAATTCCCTCAACCAAACGCACTGTCCATAACTTACGTTTAATATTTATTATCGAAGACTACACCGTCACATCTGTAGCATAACCTGCAATTTGACACTGAACATGATTGACGACTGCATTGTGTAGTCCACACTACATTTAATCCAGCATAGGGACATAAAGCATTTTTATGTTCAGAGATGCATTTAGTAGCAGTCTCAACAAAACACCAAGAAAAACGTCTAGCCTATGGACATGTAAATACTTGATACCTTCGAACATAAATACATGCCTGTTCAGTGGAGTAAGGGATAGGGTAAATTATAATCATTTATAATAAATTCCAGCATTTCCGTGTTTAATTATTTTTCTTTCATGTTTCGGAGTTAAGAGGAAACGTAGGCTAAAGAAATGCAAGTAATTAAGTTAAGAATATTAGGGTTATTTAGCAATGAATTAACATACGTATGGAAAGAACTGCCCGATCCTTTTTTAAACGTCTCCTTACATCCATACGCGACGCAGTAATACACCATTCTGACTTAGTATGAATAGAACTCACTTTAAATAACCCAATTCTATCATCATGTGTAGTATTTCAGTGCTTCAAACTACCCTCAGTGCCCTTTAGTCAGCTGATCGAGATGTTGGTTTCAACAACGTGACGTCATCAGCCATCTATTGGATTTATGATCTAAGGCTAGTTAAGCTATAGCCATCATCTTGTGACATCATGGTCGCCATCTTGTGCGACGTCATGGCGAAGTCATGGCCGTGTGATGTCATGGTGACATCATGGTCGCCATCTTGTGTGACGTCATGGTGACTACATGGCCGCCATCTTGGATGACGTCATGGCCGCCATCTTGGATGATGTCACCAGGAAAGTAGGCTACTCGTTAGAACCCCCCCTGCCCCCCTACTTAACACTCAGTACAATTGGGCTCAATAGTGTTTACCAACTAAAAAGCATTTTAAATTTCTTTTAATGCATTGTCATCTATACATTCACGCCAGAGAAACTATTGCTAATCCAAAGAAATGCATTTTTTTTTACAGAATTACAGAAGGTCCATGAATGTAAGGACGCAGCAGAGAAGAAAAAGCTGAAAGAAACCTTTTTGACAGAAATCATACCATTTACTTGCAACAACTTGGAGACATGTCTGAAGAACAACAATGGCCATATAAACAATGGGAAGGTAAGCTTTTTAATGCATGATGGTGTTACAGTGACGGCTTGCCACGGTGGGTGAGTGGTTATCGTGTCGGGTACCAACCCCAAGCTTGCAGGTTCGCTTCAGGCCGTGGTAAGTGATTTTTAAAGGCGGCAAAAATTACGACACGCATGCCATACGATATTGGCAAGTCAAAGAACCCATATGAATTCAGTAGGCCGTGTTCATAATGGAAAAATTAATCTTGGGATTTTCTGCCAACACAAAGTTCCTCATTTCTCTACTAGAAAGCGCTATAGTGTCAAGGAGCTTAGATATATAACCTCCTTGACTTTCATATTGCTTCAAGAAACAACAAAATTCGACATGCAAGCTACCCTCTGGGTGCAAATAACAAAGCTTGCACCCGGCTCCCGAGTCCATACGATAGTATTATTATTATTGTTACAGTGACGGGTTCTCAAACTTTTCTGTCGCGTCCCCCTTCTGAAACATGAAATATCCAGCCCCCCCCTTCCCTTATTCTTCTTTCCGAAGGTGGGCTAGCACTATCACTTTCATAGGGTCTTCTTTTACCACTGCCACTGCTAATAAGCAACTTATCCAATCCATGGGTGATGGCGTTACATGTAGCTATCAGTTTATTGTAAATCGGGTTAACCACTTCCACTGAACTCACACTAAAATTCACCTGTTCACTCACTGTCTTTGAACTGACTGCAACCAGGGGGATGACAGTTCATAGGGAGCGCGTGGGTTGTGGTAAAGCTCTGCTCTGGATGTTCTGCCAACCAGTGAAGAATTAATTTTAGCACTAAGGTTCCATAGTTGGCACTCGTGAACGCTGACATCAAACCGACTGGCGGAAGAGGGTATAGTCTGTTTTGATTGATTTTCCTCGTGGTGTTGTTGGTTGTTTTGATTTGTTCGGTATTTTGATTATTTATTTGAATTGAATTGAGAGTCAATCATGCCCCTGCAAGGGAGGAAAAATTGCCGAGCACCGGGATGTAAGAATTATAATGATAGTAAGAACAATACGGCAATTTTCATCTTCCTGGTGTTGACCATGTGTAAAACTAGTGGGCAATATGGACTATTCTCGAATAAAAATATATAGAGAATAAATGTGTGCATTTCATCTCTTGTTTGTTTTCTTACTCATTCTCCTTTGCATTGCAATAAAATTTGTGGTTTAGGGCTACGGGGAGTTGTGGGTGGCAGCCGGCATGCTAGGCAAAAAGTGAGGTTATGGCAATATAGTGTGTATTTGGACAGTTTTCTTTATATTCATCGAATATCCCAACAGTTCTGTAGAGTAGGAGAGCAATGTTTAATTAGCCTATAGGTGAATTAAGCTCTAGAACGGCATAACTATGTCCTTCGTGACAAATCTATTGCCAACATTGATATATTATATCAAAATGTATTATTTTCCTATCTGGACGTATATTTCAGCACCTAGCGAAAAGCGCAGTTATGTTTGTGTTATTTTCATGAATAATCAATAACTCATCGCAGAACATACTGTACAATTACGTGTAATAAAGGCTACTTTCATATGGCTTTTTACTTTTTATGTTGCCAGACTTGCCGGAGTAGTACATAGTCTCAGGAGTTGCTCTTTCTTGGAAATTCTATAACCAAAAGTGACGAATCTCTTATAGTTACACGATTCTTGACTGCAACGGACTATACTAAACGTCAGGTCAAGTCCTGAGGAAAATATTCCTCCGCGCATCTCCTCCTCTGTCCCTTCTTGTGTTTCCACCATGGAAACTCTAGAAGTCTAGATTGTCATCCCTCAATCTACTATGTACACATTTAAATTCATTTGTTTGCACCTTTCACTCAACTTCTCTCCACTTTAAAATTAATTACCATTGAAGTATTTTATTTGTGATTCAAGCTTTAAAGCTACAGTTTGAACACGTTGTGTACTTACGGAAACCATGTTGAACTTTGTGAAAGCGTAGCAGTGTTGTCAACATTTGAGCCTGATTCGCCATAAAATCGAATTGTTCGAGTGCTCTTTTGCCGCTTAAACAAGGTTTATATATAATAGTTCTTAACAAGAAATGAACATCCGCCTGAATCAATACTATACAGATAAAATTAATTATTTAACAATAGACAAATCACTTTCTAAATGTAACGTTGTCCTAACCTCATACACCATATGCTTTAAACTAACCTATGATCACTTTCCATCGCGTTGGGTTTCTTAAAGCTGTTTTTTTAAGGCTATATTTGGATCTTTAAGCATACAGGCTCTTCATTGGTTATAGAGCTACACGGATTGGTGAAGTATAGGTGTTACATTTCTACCATTTCAAGGAACTACTATTTGTCATGAGCAGCTGATCACCATCACCATCTATTTCATTTCCTTTTATTCTGTTCTTATACCCTAAATTTTATGGTGCACCATCTATATATTTAAAACACAAAGCTGTTTTTTGTACACACGAAATTGTGAAAACGACTTAACCGATTGGCTTCGTAAGACATTCTAACGAAAGCTCTTGGCATGCAGATTTGCAGAGTTTCTTTAAAAGGAAAATGTATGTTACGGTATATTTTTAAATGAATAAAGAAATATGTAATATTTGACACTCCCGCGCATGCGCACAATGACCTTTCTCAACAAGAAAAATGGCGATTCCGGTCGTGACTAACTGAGATCTTTGTTTATGAGAATTAAAAAGGTTCTCCAATAATGTTAATTATGTTTTTACAATATGCATTGAACTAGAATTATATTAACTAAACCACGAATTAAAGAACTTAAAACTGCAGGATGAGTGTGTATACTGGTTAGATAGCTTAATACTGCAGTATCACATAGTTGTCTGGATGGCCGAGGGGATATGCTTACTGCCCAGAAATTTGTATTATGCATGATCGAGAGGGTTCGATTCCCACCTCGGATATGTTTTTTTATTTTCGTTTTCTTCCTTCCTACGATTGGTATTACATTGTAGAAACATATTTCACTTTTATCATTCCCGTAAAGTAACGAATTCTCTGTTGCCATCCTTAGCATGGTCGAGAGGGTTCGATTCCCACCTCGGATACGTTTTTTTAATTTCATTTTCTTCCTTCCTACGATTGGTATTACATTGTAGAGACATATTTCACTTTTTTCATTCCGGTAAAGTAAATAATTCTCTGTTGCCATCCTTTGCATGGTCGAGAGGGTTCGATTCCCACCTCGGATATGGTTTCTTTTTGTTTTCTTCCTTCCTACGATTGGTATTACATTGTAGAAACATATTTCACTTTTATAATTCCCGTAAAGTAACGAATTCTCTGTTGCCATATATATTTAAAACACTAAGGTATTTTTTGTACACTCGAGATTTTGAAAACGACTTAACCGATTGGCTTCGTATGGCATTCTAACGAAAGCTCGTGGCATGCAGATTTGCAGTGTGTCTTTAAAAGGAAAATATATGTTACGGTATATTTTTATATGCTTAAAGAAAAGTGTAATATATGTGGCAATTGCGCGTTGCCACAATGGCGTTCCTTCATGAGAGAAATGGAGGATAAAAGATCCACCGTATCGTAGTGTGATCTTTGTTTATAAGAATTGAAAAGGGAAATATCGCTTATGTTGTATCCCGATATAAACTGGAATAGAATCATGAAATAAGGGAAATATTGATGAACTGTAACTGGCAGTTGAGTGCGTTTGTTGTTTACGTCACTTAATATTGCACTCTAATTTCGTTGTCTGGGTGGCTCAGCGGCTAACACTGTGGACAACGAAATTGACTATGCATCGTCGAAGGAGTTTGATTCCCACCTCAGACATGTAATTTTAATTCCCAATTATTCTATCTTGCAATTGGAATTACATTGTCTAAACATATGTTACGTTTATTATTCCCGTAAGGTAAGGAATTCTCCATGATTTACGTTGCCAGATACTTTTAAATTATTAAATAAAAATCGGCACAATCGCTTCGCCTTGAGAGAAAATTGTCGAACATAATTCATTTGATGGACTCAGACATCGTGGTCACTCAGCCCCGTCTACTTTAGTGTGTGAGTGTAAACCTTTCTCTGATAACCTGTGTTAATGTGATGGCTGTTTTGATGTGTGCATTTGTAATTAGTATGGGGAATGGAGAGTTGACGACTGAGGCTTTAAGTTAGGAACTATCCCGGTATTTGCCTGGAGTGGAAGTGGGAAACCACGGAAAACCACATCCAAGATTGTTGAGATGGGAATCAAATTTTGCTCTTCTTAGGTTTGCCTCAAGAGTGCGCCCCGTTCCAGCCCTCAGACCAGAATTAAATTTCTTGGCAGAGCAGGGATCGAACCTGGAATCTGGGGCGATAGCTCAGAATGTAGCCTCAAGACTGGGCTTCCCTGAGTTAATACGATCTTCGAAAAACACTGAACATATAATTCTAAAACTCCCTCCATTACGGTGGCTGGCGAAGTGAGTCCATGCTCATTCCAGTAGTGGCGAAGTGATTCTGTGCTCCCTTGCATAATTTACTGTCATGGAAATGCAAAGTATTGTACCTTCAACAGGTGATGGAAATTGATTATTTAGAGCAGTTTCATTCTGTTTATTTCAAAATGAAGTTCGTCATCCTGAGTTGCGCTTGCAAGCAAATTGCAAAAATTGCAAGGATTTTATTATTGGCGATCAGTCTCATCGCATTCTCATCAGCAACTCACTTGAGAATGGAAGTCTCTGAACTTAGTTGTATAAGTGAATATTATTGTTCATTGATTATTTTTTTAGAGTACATAACAATGAGTCTAACCACGCAGTTGATTTTGGCAATGGAAGTAAGTTATTATTTGCTATTTAATATTTGGCAGCTGCGTTGATGCAGGCCACTATAGTGTTATTTAATATGACGTTAATTTGGGGAGAAATGCTGCTATAAATAAACCCAATTTACGAAATAGAATATTAGCCGCAAACAAGTGGGAAATCGGAGAAAAATACGAAGCCACTTTTAAACTCCAATATGAATACGGCATTTCAGATACAATTCCAGATACTATACCGTTACAGTGTAGGGTCCTTGACGAACAAATGTAAACATTGTTCTGCACTGTATTTCTCTTGAGAGAAATCTACACTTGGTGACTTTGACCTTTGCTGTTGTAATGGTAAAATTAATCTGACTAAATATAAAATATTTGACATGTTGCAACAATTATTTTTCACTGGAGATGATATCTCAAGGAATTTCAAAGAGACTATCGGCAGTACAATGCTATATCCTTCGTTTCATTTGGTGCCAATGTTACTGTGCCACACCCATACGGTCCACATTGTTTTAAGATGTATGGAGGTGCACATCATCGCATTTCTTCGTTTTATTCCAAAATTATATGTGACGGTTTGCGGCCAGTTTTATTAGACTACTCAGAGTTCTTGAATTCCTTGGAAATAAATGACTTGCCTCCACATATTCCAAACGCTTGAACCGTTATGCTGCTTAGAAATCTGAACGTTTCCCAGGGGCTCCTAAATGCAACCATATTGCTTGGATTTGGAAATAATAAGTGCAGTTAAAATTAGGCAGAGAGGTCTAATCCTTCTACTTGATTTAACAGCATCCGATAAAACACTATCATTTTGTTTTAAGAGGCAATATTTTCCAATTTATTTGGTACACTCTGTCACAATCAATGAAGCTCAAGGGAAAACTCTGGAACGTATAGGTCTCAATTTGCCTCATCAATTTTTCAGTCATGGCCAGCAGTATTTTGCAATGTTGAGAGTGCAATCTTTTGACGCCCTTATAGTTTCAATAGAGCCAAAAAATAATCGTACAAAGAATATACAGTGGGGCTACATAAGAAAATTCTTCAGTAAATATTTTTCTATTGACCGTCATTTTTGACGGGTTTCAACTAGTATTAGGTTTAAAATACGTATCTTATCACTCTGCTACGCTTTGTTTTTGTTTTTACAATAGTTGATGAAGGGGATAAAATATAATTAATCCTCGAAACATGTACTGAAACTGAAAACAAGTTAAATAATTAATTTTATCTGTATAGTATTGATTCAGGCGGATGTTCATTTCTTGTTAATAACTATTCTAACATATCAATACGGAACCACCATGAGTCATTTAAATAATGTAAGGTTATATACACACAACAAAATGTAATATTATATTAAATTCGTCCAGAATTACTGCGCCTATCATTAAAAATACCACAAAAAAACTATATTTACAGACGCAATTCATCGCCTGGAAAGCAAAGTTGGTAATGCCCCCAATTAAAGTGATAATGAAAAAAATTACAGTCAGTGTGAAAGACTGGACTTTATATCATTTTAAATGCTACACATGCACCAAGCGGTACTATGACGCCACACACCTCAGTGCATTCTCGGTACATTTCGTACGTTGCCGTAACCTAACGACGAAGACGACTAAATCATTTAAAATGATAACATTCATTCATAGATCTTTACAAAGGACATTCTGAAAAGTCATCTATCCAGCTTATGGGAACATAGCAACACGCGCTGGAAAATCTTTATGCCAAAAACAAGCAGAAAAAGTGGGAACTATTTCCCGGCGCATTACCCCGTTCACAAACCAGAACATCAAAGGGACCGCGTAGGTCTTGAGGTGACTACAGTTTTTGATGTGTAACATCTTTCCGCTCGGTTGCTGGATAGTTTTGTGGGAGTGATTTTGAAAATTGGGGACGGAAGTGGATTGGAACGATTGAGCTGGCAGTGGTGGATCAAACGGAAGTATGCACTGCCCGCTCGATCGATCAAACGGAAGTGTACTAGCTGGCAGTGGTGGACAACGGAAGTATGCACTGCCCGCTCGATCGATCAAATGGAAGTGTACTAGCTGGCAGTGGTGGACAAGGGAAGTATGCACTGCCCGCTCGATCGATCGAATGGAAGTGTGCCCTAGCTGGCAGTGGTGGATCGAACAGAAGTATAAGACGCACTGCCAACTCGATCGATCCAGCTGAAACTGGTAAGAGAAACAATCAGCGCGCGGTGTCGAAAATTGATACCATGACGCACTCTCGGCCATGTGGAATGTATATGACATACTGAACGGAAAACGCTCATGCGAACTCTGGTGTCAAGTGATTTAAACAAATGACATGGTACATGTTCGAAGTCTTCGTATCAGTATTTAAATGGTAAAATGCCTTAGTATCAAACATTGTAAGTAGTCGGCATTGCATTGGCATAAGGCATTTTAAACTCGATGTCACTCAGGAACATTATCGAAACAAGCAAAATGTAAATGAAACTTAATTCCGTAATGCAGTATTATTGGAACGTGGAAATAAGTCACCATCTTGTGCACAATATTTGCGTAGTCGAAATAGCCGTGGGGTTATTGCGTATGACTGTGAATCTAGATATCTTGGGTTCGAATCCTGGGCGGGATAGATATTTTTTTAATAGTTGAATTCGAGTCGAAAATGGCAGATTTCTTATTTCCAAAAGATACCAAATCAAAAAAATCAAAATTGAGATTATGATGGAAAACATACGTTGGTAGGAAGCTCCATCGTATGAAAGAAAAAGAAATTGCCAAAGCAACCTAAATACATAAATACATAACAAAATCTCGTTTGATGCCAATAAGTACCAAATCCTGTGGCCTGAATGTACCGTACCGTATCCATGCAGCCAATGAGAGCCATTTCTTTTGTACTGGTTATATTTTCCATTGTCCAGTCCACAAGTTATTTACCATATTCATGTTCTTTAGACACAAACTACAATCATAATTCCATAAGTTCAGCACTGCTAAGTTACTTTGCATAATTTTCATTGTTTTGTTCAATTTTATTTAATATTATTTAAATAATCTATGCCTTCACTGTAAATACCTTAAATCTAATTATTGCATAACTAAATACAATCAGTTTTCTCGAAGATTCTGATGACTGCAGTGAAATTTATGTCTTTCCGTTGCAAGTATTTAGAGTTTAAGTGCCAAAATGTACCAAATCCATAATTTTCTTTGAATATTTTCCAAACTGCAAAAGCCTAAACATAAATACTTGGTATAACAATGCATTTATTCTATCTGAACATAATAAAAGTGCTCAAATGGATTTTCAGTTGAAATTTTACACTCTGAGCGTTTTTCCTCTCTCCTGTAAAATATTACTTTTTGGATTTGGGACCTTTTGGAAATAAGCTTCTCAAATAGAAGAATCTATTCTTGTAAGTTAGTGGTGGTCACATTGTCAAGCGGTTTATTGTCGTTAGTGGTTGTTACGTGTTTGGTAAGGAGATATCGCTGCGGGTGGCGGGTGAAAGGGAGCTGTGTGGGAAATGTTAATCTACACCTTTTCTCAGAATTTTCCTGCTGGCAGGATCTACTGGTCAGTTCTTGTCGAATAAGACAGCAAAAGTAAGAGTTTATTAATGTTGAATGGCCGTGGGAGCTCTTTGCCTATGATAGGTTCATGGATATGAGGATAGTGATATTTGTTACAGAATATGAAATATAAACATTCAATCAGAGCCCCCCCCCCCCCACAACCACCCACCCACACACACACACACACACTTTGAGGATGCTGCGCTATACAGGACGGAAACTGGCAGGCACTATGTGGCGGCCAGACCACTGTGTATTGCAGCGTGTCGAGCAAGACACTGGCGCTAGCACCAGCTGAAGCAGTATATTAGTGTGTGGTATCTGTGATTCAGGTAGAAGGACTGCTGACGATTAAATTTTTCTTCAAGTACCTACTTTTGCTACCGAATGCTACAGTCCACGACACCTAGCTACGGACGTGGCTACTAACTCCCATCGCAGTCAGCACCTGGCGGTGAACATTGCAAATAATATAGCGTTATCATCAACTAAACTAAAAAAATTAGCTTCCACAAGTGTAGATAGTGGAAGGTTCTTTTACATTCCATAAATCTATAACAATAATAATAATAATATCGTATGGCCTCGGGTGCAAGGTGCAAGCTTTGTAATTTGACACCCAGAGGGTAGCTTGTATGTCGAATTTCGTTGTTCCTTGAATCACTATGGTAGTCAAGGAGGTTAGATATCTAAGCTCCTTGAAACCAATAGCGCTTTCTAGTAGAGAAATGAGGAACTTTCTGTTGGCGGAAACTCCCGAGATTAATTTTGTTATTAAGAACACGGCCTACTGAATTCAAATGGGTTCTTTGACATGCCAACATTGTATGACATGCGTGTCGTATTTTTGCCGCCTTTCAAAAATCACTTACCATGGCCAGGAGCGAACCTGTAATGTTGGGGTGAGTAGAGCGACACGCTATCCACTCACCCACCGTGGCAAGCTTATAAATCTCTGACATGGTCTCGCCAGCTTTACTTCCCCTCCGAAGGAAGGCATGCTGAGGGATTTTTAACGCACTTAAAATATCCGACGACTTCGGCCGAGTTTGAACCCGTGATCTTGGGCATAGAAGCTCAGCATACTACCAACTACGCCATCGAAGCCGCCGCCATCTATTTTACCTTGTAATATTAGTTAAAACAGCTGATATTGTTGGCTTCTGAGCAGGCTATATGACCTAAATAGGCAGTCTTGCGACATTTAATTGCAGACAAAAGTTGATGATCACTGTTTGATCTTCTGAGGACAACTTTGTTCGTAACTTTATCGGTCCAGGGATTTTTGATGTGTAACATCTTTCCACTCTGTATCTGGATATTTTTGTGGCACTCGGTAGCTGGACATTTTTGTGGGAGTGATTTTGGAAAAGAGACGGAAGTGGATGGGACGGAAGTGCATGGGACGGAAACAATGAGCGCGCGCGGTGGTGGAGATTGGTACAACGACGTACTGTAAGCCATGTGACTATGTTGAATGTAAATCACATACGGTTTACCTCAAGATTTGGAGGCCCCATTAAAGAAATTGCTTCAATAAATCATCTTTAAATTGTCGTTCTTTGGTGTGAAAATATTCATTATATCATATTTGCTGAAAACAATTACGGTTTATTAAATCTTCATAATTTTGCTGTATTTTTATTTAATGTAAGCACTCGATATCTAGAGTGCTATATCGCATCAACCAACACTCCAAACAACGTAGGAATTCAGTATATTAACACCGACTACTAACAATAATTGAAACTTCGTTGGTCCAAATAGCTTAATCACTTAATCACTTTGTATTTTGTAATGAAAACACCCATACATAGCCCAAAAGTTACACTTCTAACATCTGTAGATAAACTTGCCAGCTGATTGAAATAGAGTTCGTAGTTGTATGCGCGAACCGCTAGATGGCACGCATAATCGGTGTCGCCAGTTTCTCATGGGAGTTTCTACTATAATCATATTAAGCTATTTGGTTGGTCTAAACGTATCACTGGGAGAAACGCCTTTAATATACCTACTGCACACCTAATTTTTAATCGTGCCTATACTTGGCAGTGCGCTATATCGGCAATAAGAGGCCATTTTCAATAACACCGCTGGCATGGGTTCACTAACTGGCCAGTATAAAGCGCAGCTCGCATCAAGTACGCAGTGGATTGCTCCCGCATACAGTTGCAGGTATATGTCACTACTGCAGATGCATTGGAGAATCCTTTCATGTTTGCTGGCACAAGGTAGCACTATGAGTTCATTCTTTAAAAAATGCGAGTAAGGAATATGGAATTATTCGAATAACATGTCAGATGTTACACATCATATGCGACTACTGTAAGGCTCGTATTTTTTATTTTTTGACATTCTTCGATGTATCCACATTTCGAATGTGTCTAGTTTATTCATGGTGCTAGCCTTCAAAGTTCAAGGCTCCACACCATATAAGAGTGTCAACCAGACATAAGTTACCCTTCTTTGACGGAGTTTCAGATATAAGTTGTCATTGTTCAAATAAGATGACATTTTTCTATATAGATTACGTACTATTACTATGCAACTCTGATTTCAACCAGGGTTCTAAACCGTCGGTAATGATACTCCCTAGATATTTAAAATAGCGCTCGGCTGGAAGACTTCTGACGCTCAGAGTAGCCTGGTCGTGATACTGCCGACTAAAAACCATAAATGATATCTTGAACAAAATCTTCAAAATGTACCAAATAATCTTCTTACTTTGTCAATGAATGAAACCTGGTATGCAAAAATGTTGTTTGTTAGTAATGTTTCATAAATATGCCCAAGGAAAACAAGAAATTGCATGAATATCCGACGTCTACTTGTGACACAAATCGTATGGCAACACTGGAGTAAACGGTTTCAAACATTTGACACCAAAAGTGGTTGAGTTGCTACAGCAAATAGTCCTTTAACAATGATAAATGGTGATGATGATGCTATGCTAAGTTTTTAAGAACTTTTCTCATTTCAGCTCTCGTGGGGTGATATTTACCTGGTGTCATTCCTGGATATGCTAGAAGAAATCATCCCTGAGAACTTAAAGAAGGCCTCTCCCCTGACTGTGGCTCTTCAGAAGAAGGTCCACGAACTCCCTGGAATCAAGGAGTGGGTAGAAAAGAGGGCACCCAACAAACAAAGCATTGCTGGATTGCTCGAGTGATTGAAAGTTATAGTTGTAAAAACTGCTGTAATACTGTAATTTATTTGTTTATACAATACACTATAATTTTTGAAATAAAATGTTAAAATAATTATCATTGCTTTTTTATTTGTACCGTTTAGTACAAACACCCTATATCTCTATATATAAAACACTAAGGTGTGCCTTTCATAAAATTCAAACTCCTAAACCAGAGAGAGATAGAAGATATAGTTTGCGTCATAGTAATAGTCTGTATAATTCAGGGAAAATCGAAAATTGTCAAAAAATTAGAAGGTTAAATAAATACGACTGCCCCTGAAGAACTGTGTCACTTTAAGCCTGCAAAGCACTATCAGTCATCAGGCTCAAACTAACTCTATGCTCAGAAATTCAGATGGGGCCGTAGACGATCAAAAAGGTTTGACATGGATTAACGATCTGATTATAATGAATATTTTGGGAAGGAGTCAAGGCACATGAAGCTGTTAATTAATTTGAACAATACAGTATTGAAAAGTCTAGATTTATACAAAAATTAGATATTTGTTACTATACTGAGGTATGTAAACCAACAACATATAATGTTTGTAGGCCTAAACAAGATGTTCAGTAAAGAACATATAGCCTACTTTCTCCTAAATGCATGGGTATTGTTATAATTCTTTGTCCTTTTCAAGGAGTATAATTGAATGTTGGTTGTAGTAGCTTGTTGAAATACAACGTGCTCTACGGATATTAAACATGAATATGAGGTGCCCTTTGCTAGTGCTACCTCTGTACAAAATGTCATTCAATTCGGATTCACCGTGTTTGAATTGATATGGTGAATCGATTTGCACACATACATGGCCGCTATCTACAAACTATTGGGCCGATGACCTTGTAGATCAGTCAAACGATGCTTCCCATAAAAAGGTACATGTTGCAAAATTTGGTCGAGATCGGATGATTAGGTTAGTCAAAATTTGATTTAAACTTTGGACATTTGGGTGGCCGCCATTACTTTACCGTCAAGATGGCGGCGATATAAAGCATGACACTGAGGTGCCCTTTGCTAGTGCTACCTCTGTATCAAATTTCGTTCAATTCGGTTTCACCGTGTTCGAATTGATAGGGGGGGGGGGGGGGGGACAGATATTCAGAGTACACACGCACGCACGCACAGACAGACACACAATTTTTTCGCCCTGTGTTGATCTCATAAGTCTACTTTCATTTTTTGCAAAAATCAAAAGTAGGCTAAAAATAAAATGCAATATTTTGTCGTAATCTTCAGGAGCATATGACCTCGTAGTTCCACCCCTTAAAACCTCAATAACTAACTAGCGACGTACTGTACTGTATGTAAGATATTTTCACAAACCTGTGACTTCTTAGGGAGTATGGGTTTTCCTCCATGGTACATAACACAGAACATATCTAAAGAAATTTAATCATCAATTGAATGTTTGTATTATTATACATTTTAAAGCAATGTTACATCTTCCTAGCCTTGACCCAAGGGGCGCATATAAGGCCCCCTCCCCCAAAATGTTATTACAATTAATATTTGTTTATGATTTAAAACATTAAGAATTAATATACTTCTCATGTACTATCGTTACTAAGTGATATATGGCAACGTTGCAAAGCGAGGCGACGGTAGAAATAGTGTGACAATCAGTTTGCTCTGATCATATGTGTATCAACATAACCTCTTATTACTCTCCTGTGCCTTCGCTCTTAGAATCTACTAAGAACAGCAACAAATGCCCTTAAAGCGAGTGACAAAAAATTGTTCTCTAACTTTTATACCCTCATCAAACTTTTGCCAATTTTGCCCGTCTTTGTAGCTACCGCCGGACGGAGTTTTGAGTTAGTTGAAAATATACTCTTAAGAAATTCTACTTCTCAAAACAGACTCGACGGTCTAGCATTGTTATCTATGACATAGCCTACATCACTGACGATGAAGAAACCTTGACTTTATACGGTAGTGTAAGTTGTAAATCAAAACAGCAATGTTAATTCTTTCCATATAAATACTATCAGGTGAGCAAGATGATTGTATTAATAAAATGTATCTTAAAATGGTTTTAATTAGCCTGCTTTTCACATTTTGCAAAAATGAGGAAAAAGTAGACTTACGAGATCGATCCGGGAAAATGTGTGCCTGTCCTTCTTTCTGTCTGTCTGTCTGTCTGTCCTTCTGTCTGTTTGTCTGGCTGTGTGTGTGTGTGTGTGTGTGTGTGTGTGGTGTCCCCTATCAACTCCTAAACAGCTCCAGCGATCAAAACCAAATTTAGTATGAGTAAAGATGTATACCGGAGAATCTCAAGCCCATATTTGAAAATGATGTCAGTGCTACCAACTGCTTAAAAAACGAAATAGAAATTTGAGCTCCATGTAGGATATCTTAGAAGGTATGCATGGGAGCTATTCCAAAATTGGCACACATGTAGATAATACTATTTCAGTTTAATTTCCAGGAGGCCATACCTGACAGTGTTGCCAAAATAATTGTAAGCCTTCTGATAGGTCCAATTTTTAAATGCAAATAACTTCTACACTATCAATTGGATTTCAACCAAATTGTGTATGTAAGATGTGTACATAAACATATATGACTGAGCATATTCTTAAGAGCCATCAGGGCTGCCAACAGTTAATAATTGCTCTCTCTCTTTTTTATCCAAATACCAATATATCAGAAAGTACGCAAGCCAACAGCTCTATACTTTGCACACGTATAGCACCTGACATTCTAGATTAATTTGGAGTAATTAATATAAGTCAGTGCTGTCAACATGATTCTATGCCTGCTGATAGGTCCAATTTTAAAATACATGTAACTTCTATACTAACAAATGGATCTCATCCAAAATTGGCACAACAAGATATCATAATATTTCAGATTATTTCTGACCAACACACGCATGGCATTGTTGCCAACATGCTTTTACGCGTGCTGATAGATCCAATGTCTAACTGCATGTAACGTCCATTGGACTTCAAGCAAATTTTGTATTCTATACCTACCTTAAGAGATGGAACTAAGAATATATTCAGTCAGCAGCCAGCCAACTGTAGTGGTCTATTGGTCTACATTGTACCAGGTATATTTCGAATTAATTAGACATTTCGATATTACAGTATCAACTTAATTCAGATGAAATCACGAGTTTATCCTGTTAAGACCGCCACCATGTTTCAATGTCATCATCATCATCATCATCATCTTGCACAGTTTCCAGCCACTGGCCGGGTCTGTTTGGAACACAAGCCTCTCCAACGTCTTCTGTCTTCCCACCATCTCTCAGCCTCCACCCTTGTCCAGTCTTCTCCTCTCTTCTTCATGCTTTCTTCCACCCCCTTCAGCCACCTGTCTCTCGGTCTCTTTCCTTCCCACTTCGTCTCGTGTACTCTTCTCCTCCATTCGTTTTACATGTCCATACCATCTAAGTCTAGATTTCTCTATACCATCCTGTAATGGTTCCTCCTTCATTAATTCTCTGGTCCTCATTTCGTATTCTGTCCATCAATCTAGCTCCAACACTGCTTCTCAAGAACCTCATCTCACTGGCCTGTATTTTGCTCTTCTCCCTTCCTTTCATAACCCAGGTCTCCAAGGCATACATCAGGATAGGGACATAGTACGTCCGATATATGATCTTTTTGCTGTTCTGAGGGGCATCCTTGCTCCATAACATGCTTCTCACACTCCTCCGAAATGCTTCTGCCTGCCTCCCCCGCTCATTTATTTCTCTATCGTTTCTTCCATTATCTTGTATCAGGCTTCCCAGATACTTGAAACTCTCCACTTTCTTCAGCTGTTCCCCACCAATTTTGTTGTGATCACCATCTCACTCTTATTTATGCTAAATTTCATCTCATATCCTTGTATTATTCCTTCCCACACGTCCAACTGTTCCTGTACCTCCTCCTCCTCCTTGTTTCCCCAAATCATCAAATCATCTGCAAACACCATTGCTTTCATCTTTCCTTCCCCAATTACTTGTGCCACTCGGGTCATTATGTCATCCATCACCACAATGAAAAGTAACGGTGACAGTGCACTTCCTTGTTTCAGGCCGTTTCTCTGTTCCAACCAGTCTGATCTCTCTCCTCCCACTTGCACACAGCTCACGCTTCCCTTGTACATCTCCTTTATCCTCTTTATAGTCCTTTTCTCTACTCCTCTATCCTCCAGGGACTTCCATACTTTTTATCAAACGCAAACACGAGGACTCAGAGTGGGGTGTATCTCGCTGCCAGCAGCAGAGAGAACAGCGTGAATAAAGGAAAGCGCTGCGTGCAGCACTGCAAGATCATGGAGGAAAGAACGGAAGGAGATGCCTTCGCTGCGCTGCCTAGTGAAAGCTGCTGAAGCCAAACGGCACGCCCACTTTGGGTAGCAAGAAAATGGCTGTTCCTATGCTTAAAGCCGTTAACCTCTCCAAATAATCTTGGAGATAAGTGACATAAAACTGCAATGACAAGTCAAGATTTTTTCTTGGATAGGCAGAATACACTCTGCACTTGGCGCAAATAACGTAATAAGCTGCTTTGTCGTTTTAAAAGCAAAATTAAATAGAAATATGAGAGCACCTATGCAAGGCTAGTTTTGTAAGAAAGACACGGCAAAACTTAATAATACGCTGAAACACTGATTAAATTGAAAACAGGTGTCTGAAGGTGCGAGTTATACCAAAGAAGGAACATCTTGGGAACTATCATAATGATGCCGAACTAATCACGGTATTTACACCAAATTAATTTTTAAGTTCTTATTGGTGTTGAGGCATTCATCAGTTTTTAGGCCTAATTTCGAACACAGCCACTTTCGCTCATTGTTCGTACGGTACACATTTAGATATTCAAGAATACAAACCATAAATTGAATAAACATAACACTTATTCATTTCGTGCAACCATACAGTATGCAAGTCACGGAACACCGAATACAAGCTAAGGTTACGCCCGCTTGCGCTTGGCTTCACTCAAACGAGCTCAGGGCATCTCCTCTTATTATTTCCTCCATGTGCAAAATAGTTGCGCGTTCCGCTTATAAAAGAAAAAAAGCAGCCTTACGTAATCCTTCTTATGCAGTAGAACAGGTATGAAAGCAGGTGATACAATCACCGGCTCGCTCGACGGACAAGCACAGGATGGCACCCAAGTACGTACTCACCATTTCGACATGAGGGGCTCTGGGGAAGCCATTAGGCTACTACTGTCTTACGGCCAGGTGGAGTTCACAGACCACCGCGTCACACCTGAGGAATGGATACAGCTGAAACTTAGTAAGTAAATTTAATATATTATTTCAATGAATAGACCGACCGGGATAGTTGTGTGTATTAACAAATACGCAGGGTATACCGTAGTTGCGACGTCAAAGGAATCGGCATGCGATTGATCCTCAGTCCTTTACAAGTGTTCCCCTCCCAGCAAGAGAACGGTTTCATGAGAATGTGCTTATATACATTTTAATCCACTGGCATCTAATTCATTTAAATTATTTTCATAACCACAAGATGGCGGTTGAGCGAAACTTGAAAATCTCGTTTTAATTTCTTGTGTCCTAATCATGCAATTGAAGTTTGAATAATACACCTATACAGTAACCTTCATGTAATGGTACATAACTCTAAGGCCTACATATAAAAATCCAACATGGCATTCATCCGAAATATTTAGACGTTCCTCAATATCTACGAATCAATTACAGCAATCAACTGAAATTTTGTATCATTGATGGAGGCAATGAACATAAGTAGGATATATGAAAATAGGCTGTATAGTTCTTCACGTAACTGCTTGTTTTGTTTCCCGACAATGTGCCAACGCAGGAAATTAACTATACAGTATAGGCTACATGGAAATGTACAGTATGTCACATGACCTTCGTAATGTTTCCACCTCATGTGGTATGGATGCCGAAATCTGCGGAAGAGGACAAGGTCAATTAGGACATATTGAAATCACTGTTTTATTCTCGTACAACTTGTTTAACCGGCTACAGTGGTCGAGAGCACTAACACACTACCTCGTGCATCGCTGGTTACCTGGAGAGCGTGCGTCCGAATCCCACCTCGGCCGTACTGAAAATGGTTTTCCCATTTTCACCCCCAGGTAAACTGCCTTTCAACAAGTTCCACGACCAACTTCCTTTCCAATCCCTTCCCGACCTTTCCTTCATTAGACCCAAGTTAGCGGTCGCCTGGACGATCGGCCTGTCACCATCCCCAGTTGTATCTGCTAACAATGTGTATTCAGCTCCCACACACCATCCTTGCTACGGTGGAGGAATGATCCATCGCAGAGTACATAGGTGACGCCGAGCAGGGAGGATAAGCGATAAAAACAATTTACAACAAGAAGTTCCGTGAAGAACTATACAGCCTACTTTTCATGCCAATGATTATTCTACAGAATATGAACCTATCTTGAATAATGACGAAATTAAGTTGCTAATATCGACATTTCCAATTAGTTCGAAATACTGTATACCTGGCATAATGTATCCTAATAGAGCACTACAGTTGGCAGCCCTGATGACTGAATATATTCTTAGTTCCGTCTCTTAAGGTACAAAATACAAAATTTGGTTGAAGTCCAATGAATAGCATGGACGTTACATGCAGTTAAACATTGGATCTAACAGCGCGCGTAAAATCATGTTGGCAACAATGTCATGCATGTATTGGTCAGAAATAATCTGAAATAATATGATCTATTGTTGTGCCAATTTTGAATGAAATCCATTAGTTAGTATAGAAGTTACATGCATTTTAAAATTGGACCTATCAGCAGGCTTAGAATCATGTTGGCAGCACTGACGTATATTAGTTACTCCAAATTCGTCTAGAATGCCAGGTACTATACGTGTGCAAAGTTTAGAGCTATTGGCTTGCATACTTTCTGATATATTGATATTAGGGTAACAAAAATAGGGACAGCACATATTAACAGTTGTCAGCACTGGTTGCTCCTTAGAATACGCATAGTCATATCTGTTATGGTACACATAGCACATACGAAATTTGGTTGAAATCCAAATGATAGTATATAAGTTACATGTATTTAAAGTTGGACCTGTCAGCAGGCTTAGAATCATGTTGGTAGCACTGACGTATATAAGTTACTCCAAATTAATATAGAATGTCAGGTACTATACGTGTGCATAGTTTAAAGCTGTCGGCTTGCATACTTTCTGATATATTGGTATTTGGATTTAAAAAAATAGGAGCATTTATTAACAGTTGGCAGCCCTGCTAGGTCTTGAGAATACGCTCAGTCATATCTGGTTATGTACACATACAACATACGAAATTTGGTTGAATTCCAATTGATAGTATAGAAGTTATATGCATTTAAATATTGGACCTATCAGGAGGCTTATAATCATTTTGGCAACACTGCCATGTTTAGCCTCCTGGAAATTAAACTGAAATATTATGATCTGTAAGTGTGCCAATTTTGAAATCGCTCCCATTCATACTTTCCAAGATATCCAACATGGAGCTCAAATTTCAATTGCGATTTTTTAGCAGTTGGTAGCACTGACATCATTTTCAAATATGGCCGTGAGATATTCAGGTATAGATCTTTACTCCTACCAAATTTTGTTTCGATTGCTGCAGCCGTTTAGGAGTTGATAGGGGGGGACACACACACAGCCAGACAGACAGACAGAAGGACAGACAGACAGACAGACAGACACACATTTGCCCGATCTCATAAGTCTACTTTTTCCTCATTTTTGCAAAATGTGAAAAGTAGGCTAAAAATGTAGTAAATTGAGAAGAAACCATGGCAAACATGATTGTGCAACGGTAAGGATGAGTTGGAACGATACAACATTGCTGTTGTTTTGATTTAGGGACTTGGACATTTCAGCAGCCTCGTGTACAGATTACGCCACTGTTTTTGGCCGGTCAGTCCTGGTTTCACAGTCGTACAGAGGCAGTGGTGAACCGATGGAGGATTTTAGGGTTTAACCCCCCCCCCCGAGACATTTCTTTACTTGAATCTTTATAGTGTACCATCTATCACTTGTCTTACACTACCGCTAGTGAGGCGTCTTAACTACAGTACATATTTTAAAAGTGATCACGTTAATCACTTGGTAAAATGTCCTGCACTCTACGCGCAGAGCAAGACAACTCCTTCAGAATTGGAGCTAGCCATGGGTCACTTTTGTAGTTGAAGTGTGCGATCGGTAACTTCTTTCACGTCACTTAGGGTTGCTTAATTGTGTGAGTTGGTTTCGTTAAAGATAATTTGGTACATGAGAAGTTTCTGCAATTATTTCTATCACTGATACAGATAGAGTCAATAGAAAGAACATGGAGAGCAGAACAATATTTTTCTCTCACATAATATCAATGTTATAAGTAGCGCCCGGATGTTGATGACATGTCATCTCTTTACTGTGCTGTCCAAAACAATGCTGATGTACATAGAAACTCCGGACGGGCCATTCCGTCTTCAAATATGTCATTTTTATTTTGCATCTTTTTGCATTTTTTTTGCTATTTTTCCATTTTAAGAGCATATTTTTAAGTTTGGTAGATTTTTTGGGTCGTATTTTAGAGAAATTGGCCTTTTAAGGTCATTTTTGTTTTCAATTTAATCATGTCACAGCTTTATATGAGGGAGTTAGCAGCAAACGAGCTTCCTCACTTCAAGTACGCTCCGATCACATCAGTTGATGTTGAACGCAGCTTTTCGACATATAAAAACTTGTTGGCTGAAATCGCAGATCATTTACATTTGACAACATGAGAATGACATTCGTAGTGCAGTGCAACTGAGACTAAAGTGAACATAAACCTTTTGTTAAGTGCTAGAGATCTATTTTGATTGATTTTTCAGTTTGAGCTTAAGATGTCATTTTTGAATTATTGGTGAGTTTATTATTAGACTATAAGATAATTTTTTTACATTGAAAGCGCATAACTATTTACTCCTTTATTGGCTTGCTAGGCCTAACATATTGGAGGATTTTCTGTCAGGGTTGTCTCCCTTAGCCTTTGGTATTCCACTACCAAACCTACAAGGCAGCAGGTTGTACTCATATTTAACCCCTGAGTACTGGGTTGTCTCTTCCGCCATCTTCACTGTACCAAAGTCCATCTTCTCCACTGCAGATGCCGTTGAGGTCTTCGCACGTAACCCTGTGCACGGGGCCTACGTTATACCCCATAGGACTGGGTCCTCACCAGAACTTAGCCGTTACTGTAGTTCCATGGTATATTACAGTACCGTTGCCCATCCCCACGACGTGGACGTGCCTGGCAAGAATTATCCATGTAGCCAATTTTAATTGACTCATGGACCGGGTTAAGGAGCTGTCTAAATCCAGCCACGTTATAAGCAACCACGTATGGACATGATGATACCACTGCATAATTTCAGTTGTATTTTTTTTTAAGGACCCATGAAGACCAACTATTCATGGACAGGAAAAGGTGGCGAGGGCTCGTTAACAGCACCCGGGCGACTGGAGCTGGAATTTGATGATGAATGATGAAGATAATTTTTTCCATTTTATAGTGCATTTTTAGAATTTTTGAATTATTGGTGAGTTTATTATTAAAAGATCATTTTCTCCATTTTTAGTGCCTTTTTCGAATTTTAGGTCTTTATTACAGTAATTTTTGAAAATTTTAATTGCATTTTTTTAAACTTTCTTACGGCATCAACATCCGGGCCCTAGTTATAAGCAACCACGTATGGACATGATGATACCACTGCATAATTTCAGTTGGAATATTTAGTTACTGTTTTCCATATTTTTAAGATTTATTTTTCATTTTCGTACTGTGCTGGGAAATAATAAGGCCTAAAATAGTTTTAATGCAAAGAGAACGGTCTTTTAAATATTGTTTTTTAAGAATATTAATCGAAATATCATTTTAATTATGATGATAACTGACGTTTTAAGGGGCGGAACAGCAAGGCCATCTGCCGCTTTAATAATATACCCTTGGCCTGTTTGCCATCTCTTGATGAATACAGTACATTTGCATTTGTCAGTTGGCACAGGCTAGAGTAAAAGGTGGCTTTTCACCGATGTCTCAGTCTCACTCATGGCTGTGATTAATGGAAGCTACTGAGGTATGGGTGGTGCTTAGTAATGTCATTCAGGGCACAGTCAGTGCCTGTGAATGCTGTGAAAGGTTCTACTCATAGGGTTAGGACTACTGTTCTGACTCAGTGAGGAAAGCAATGGCAAACTACCTCACTCCTCTTCTTGCCTAGAACGCCTCAATGTAGGGCTGCCTTGGGTTTTTGTGGGTATCTACTCACATAACGTAACGGCGGTGCTTTTGAGGATCCAACCAGCCTTCGGGCTGACTACCTAACGTACATTAATGAAACCTCCCCAGAAGGAAATCCTCCATACGTCACTCCAGAGGACAGTCAGCGAGACTCACGCATGTGTAATTTATTGATACGCGAGTTTTCAGTTGCGCGGAAAGCAACTCTCGTAACAATTGTACTTACATGCCTGAGGTTCACCACCTGTCCTCTGTACAACTGTGAAATCGGGGCTCATCGGCCAAGAACAGTGGCGTAAACTGTACTCTGGGTGTGTGTAATTGTGTGTTTAATTGAGCGAAGGAGGCGGCCGTGGCGTATAGTTAGAAACCATCCTAGCACTTGCCTGGTATAGGAGTTGGAAACCGCGGAAAACTACTTCTAGGATGGCTGAACTGGGATTCAAACCCATCTCTTCTCAGATTTGCCTCATAAGGCTGAATGTACCCTGAGACCACAGAAGTGGCGACGTATAACAGCTAGGCTTCACTATCACGTGGACTTAATCTAACGCTTATCAGTTTCATTATCAGTACATGCAGTAATTTTATCAGTAAAATAGCAACACGCTCCTGCTTCGCCCGGTATCTTTAACGGTTTACCCAGCGTAAGCTTAAAAGGCGCACGGACAGCAGGTCCCAGATGCAATTCAGAAAAGCCGAGGTGAACTGCGAAACTCTAAACACATAATATACTCTTCTCTGAAGTCTTAACTCGACACGACTCGACAGTTTAATTGGCTCGCTCGCTAGCTCGTAAACTCTCTCCGAAGCTACTGTAGTAATTTAAATTTCTACAATGGAGATTGTTGGAAGAAATGAAAACGTAAAATAACTTACAGTGGCTGATGTATTTAAGATAGAGATATTCTGTCGCGGACGTTCTTGTAGAACTTTTCAATCTGAACAATTCATACACTAATAGTGTATATCCTAGATATGTTTAACGGTTTACCCAGCGTAAGCTTAAACGGCGCACGGACGGCAGGTTTTTCTTCGACTCGATTCACTGAAATCATTACTGTTCAGCTTCCTTTGGTCATAAGTGAATGTTTCTCAACAGAAATCTTCCTCGAGAAATCCTTTACATAATGGTGAAAACCGCATGAAAATCCATCCAGTGGTTCTCTAGATTACCCGTTACATCCAAGAATCGGGGATTTTGTTTTATACTATAGGCCTATTGAGATACATTATACAGTAGGTTGGTATCCACCCTCCAATAACGGGAAGGAAAGTTACAGTTGTACCGTTGGCATCACCTTACTTTAACCACTAAAATGAAATGAATTATTATTTCAAGAAAACTTCTCATTCAAAACAATGTTGCCAACATACATTAGATATTTACTTATGTCACTGTCGTAAAATAATTCTACAATAACACAACAGTAGATCAATGGTGGCTGACACCCCGGAAGTCCGGGTTCGATTTCCGGCGTTGCCAATAAATTTTAATTCTGGTGTGACAGCTCCCTCACATTTTCACACCCTCAGATGCCAACTGACTATGTCAGGATTCGATCCTGCAACGTTGGGAACAACAGGTAAGAACCTTACCTCTGCATCACGCAGGTGGTTAAACAAGTAACCGATTGTAACAAATGAGCTTTCAAAAGATAGAGAATTACTCACAGTGGTGACGTATTGCACTCTGATTTCATAAATATCAACAATTTGTTTAAGACGTGCGAATATCTCGATACGGAAACACTGACCGCATAATTCAGGCCCATCTTGACTATCTCGAAGCCTTACAACCAATTTCAGACGATACTCCTTCTAATCTAAATGCCATGTACATCGAATGCAATGGACGCGTACAAGCCTTACGGGCCTTAGGGGAGAATGTAGATAATTAGGGGCGGATGTTATGTCCTAAAATTCTCCGAGCATTCCCTCAAGGCATTGTCCGCCGTTGGATAATTTATTCCAAACGAGAGAACATTCCCGAGAGTCACATTACCAAGTCGATGGAGTTCCTGAACGAGGAGGTAGAGGGCGCTGTGATCACACAGTAAATCAGAGGAGATATCACTTCAATCGAATCCTTCTCAGGCACTGCCGCGACACTCCATGTGAACACAAAGTCAAAACGGACGGAAATGAAAGCAAAGAAAGTGTATTCCGTATTCTGTGTGTTCTGTGAGACTCAAGGCCACTGGGCCCAGAACTGTGTGAAGATCCGCAATGTAGCTGAGCGGATTGAAAAGTTAAAAACTGCCAACCGATGCTTCTTGTGCATCAATAAAGGCCACAGTGTGAAGGCCTGCATGAAGAAGAGTAAGGTATCATGCGCAAAGTGCAAAAAATCTCATCATATTTCCATCTGCACTGGAGAACAGCCCGCATCAATATCCGTGGGTAAGATTGACGTTACTATGACGCAGTTCACTTTTCTTCAAACGGCGAATATTTGAATCACAGGGCCCACTGGACTGAGAAAACGTACACGATGCATATTGGATGCTGGCAGTCAATCAACCTTCGTAAGCCGAAGTCTGGTAGATCAGCTTCAACTGAATATCGTAGGATACAAGGAGTTGACAGTTACCGGATTCGAGTCATCTCGTCACACATCTTCAGCTCGCAGACTCATTGACCTCAACATCAGTGGACTATGCACGGATGCTGCTCTGCGTATTACTGCATTTAAGAGTGACAACTTTTACTCGCCACATCCGACTGTTCCACTCGACGTCCAGTCCCTGTCACGCATACGAAAATTGAGACTTGCTGATCCCAAGGATGACAACAATGAACTTCCTATAGAACTTCTAATAGGTGGAGACCATTATTGGAAGGTGATACTTGACGACAAGCCAATACGCCTCTCAGACACGTTAGTACTGCTTCCTTCTAGATTTGGATGGATTCTGAGTGGAAATATGTCAGGAATTACAGTCAACACCGTAAACGTGCACCACATTCATACTGCTAAGGACCCATTTGTCGAGGACGATGATATGCGACGATTTTGGGATCTAGAGTCCCTAGGAATAAGGGAAGATCAGAAAAGGACCCTCACAACGAAAGATGCCACCATTCTTCAAGAATTCCACGATTCGTTTCACTTACAAGACGGGCGGAGGGTAGTATCCCTACCGAAGAAAGAAGATCTGGTCTTACCCTCAAACCGTAAGAACGCTCTAAATCGTTTTCACACATTGCAGAGAAAACTTGCTGTTAATGCTCAGTACAAAGAAATGTACCACGCACAGATGATGGACTACGTAAACATGGGACATGTCCAGCTGATCACTACAGAGGAAACCACAAATGATGTATACTACTTGCCTCATCACGCCATCAAGAAAGAGAGAAATGGCGCAGAGAAATGGAGGATCGTCTTTGACGCATCATCCCACGAGAGAGACGCACCGTCCCTCAATGATGTTCTGGAAACAGGCCCTAATCTGTTACCAGAGATACTGTCCACGTTGATCCGCTTCCGGACTTACCGCAAAGCCATAGTAGGAGATGGAACTCAAGCTTTCCATCAATTATGCCTGGATACTGAAGACCGAGATTTAACAAGATTATTTTGGTTCACTGTGGAGAAGGATGAACTTGGAAAATGGCAAGCAAGAGATGATATAGCCATCTATATTCACTCGTCTACCATTCGGCCTTGCAAGCAGTCCCTTTCTTCTGTCTGCAACTCTCCGTGAACTAGCAACGAGATTCAAGGATCAGTTCCCGTCAGCAGCAGCACTTATGGATCAAAGCACTTTCATGGATGACTTTGTTGCGGGACAGATACGGATGCCGATGGCAAAATGGGCAACAAATTATGGATCATTGGAAGGCATATGGAGTGCCGAAGGACGTGAAACGAAAAGGGAAACAGGAGTACTAGGTGTACGATGGAACACAGAATCAGATTCACTACTCTTCGACCACACAGACATCACTGACAACCTTTCGCAGGATCCAGTAACCAAACGAAAGCTATTGAAAACGACCGCAAAGTTCTACGACCCTCTTGGATTACTTTCACCGGTGTCCATAGTCGGAACAGTTCTCTTCCAAGACACCTGGTGTAGGGGCATAGAATGGGACGAAATACTTCCACATGACATTGCATTGCGATGGCAGCTGTAGATAACCAGCCTCACGGATCTGGCAAGTGTGGTCATTCCAAAATGGATTGATTTATCAAGGTCATCATCGGAGACTTCACATGTTCACGTGTTCTGCGACTCGTCAGAGCGAGCCTACGGAGCTGCACTGTATGTTCGAACGTCTACCGACGTAAACACTTATCTACACCTGGTCTGCACGAAGAATAGACTGCCTCCATTCAAGAAGGTTACACTCCCACGACTAGAACTACTGGCCGTCTTAGTGGGTTGCCGTCTTCTGAGGTATTTCTGCCAAGCAACAGGCTTTAATGTCACCACATCTACTCCGTGGAGTGACTTCATGGTCGCTCTAGGTTGGATTAAAAGCGATGCAAACCGTTGGAAGACATTCATCTCCAACCGAGTGACGGAAATTCAAGGCATCCTGAGTCCAGCTCAGTGCCGGTACTTCCCGAGCCAGGATAATCCAGCCGATCTCTTGTCACGAGGAATATCCTCAAAAGTGCTACAGTCTTCTTAACTTTGGTGGCACGGGTCTGTATGGCTAGCCGATCATCCTAGCTCTTGGCCCCACAGCAGTGTGCCTAACGCCTCACTTCCAGAGACTCGCAAGACGCATCAGCAAACACTTAATGTCGTTACAACGGAACCTCTCAACAAAGTCATCCATGAAAGTGCTTTGATCCATAAGTGCTGCTGCTGACGGGAACTGATCCTTGAATCTCGTTGCTAGTTCACGGTGAGTTGCAGATTCAGCAGTTATTGGAAACTACTGCACATCATTGGTTGGATTTTGCGCTTCTTGAACAACATCAGACAGTCGGAGACAAATTCTGGGAATCTCACTGCACGTGAATTAGAGGCTTCCCGATTGTGCTGGGTACGCACAGTCCAACGTGAGTGCTTTTCCGAAGAGTACGACGCTCTGACAAAAGAGAGAAACTTGTCTGGGAAGTCCAGGATCGCCCGCTACAACCTCTTCTTACAGGACGGCCTTATTCGACTGGGAGGCGCCTCCACCATGCATACCTGCCAACGCAGCAGAAACATCCTATAGTACTCGATGGTGCACACCTCTTCACTAAGTTGTTGATCCTCCAGACTCACATACGGCTACACCTCCTTGGAGTACGAATCGTTCTCTCTGTACTACGCGAAGAATTTTGGATCCTCAAGGCACGCCAGGCTGTCAATAAGGTCATCCTCAGGTGCTTACCGTGTAAGATCGCCAGAAGCCAACAAGGTAACGAGATCGAAGCCCCATTGCCTCCAGAACGTGTGCGACATATTACGCCATTTGCAGTTACTGGTGTGGATTTTGCAGGGCCACTACTCGTTAAGGTGGGAAATCTCGTACAGAAATCGTATATTGTGCTTTTCACATGTGCGACTATAAGGGCCCTTCACCTGGAGCTGGCTTTGGACATGACTACGGAGACGTTTCTCATGGCTCTCAGACGATTTGCGGGACGAAGAGGACTTCCAAACACCATTTACTCGGACAACGCTAGAACGTTCCAGGCAGCACACAAAGAAATGACACAACTCAGCCAAGTCCTCACTGACCCACGAACGAGCCAGCACTTCGCCCACAACGGAGTCCAGTGGAAATTTATAACCCCACGGGCGGCTTGTTGGGGAGGCTGATGGGAAAGAATTGCGGGTACGACTAAAAGATGCCTTAGAAAGATATTGGGAAAGGCTCTGATTAGTGAGGACGCACTCCGAACTCTATTGGTAGAAGTAGAAGCCGCCATTAACTCCCGACCCATAATCCAAGATGGCTCAGAGACACTGACTCCAAGTCATTTTCTGACTGGCGCACGGCTGACTACCCTGCCCAACGTCTCCGAAACCACGACCCGAATAGACCTGAGAAAGGAGAGGAGATTAGAGAGAAAATGTAGGAGGTCTTCCTCAAGAGATGGAGGAATGAGTATCTTCTTGATCTGAGAAGCTACCACGAAGTACGCCGCCCAAATGGACAGACGAAGGAGTGCCGAGTAGGAGATATAGTACTTCTACAGGACGACCTGCGACCTAGACTCATGTGGCAGATGGCGCGAATAACTGAAAGGCGACCAGGCAGGGACAACAAGGTGCGAATCCTCATCCTTCAGATGGCCAACGGGACCAAGATTAGTCGGCCTGTACAGCTGGTCTTCCCTCTCGAGATAGACCAGGGAGGGGAGGATGTGGAGGACTGAGGAGATGGACATCTTTGGTTTATTTCATGTATTTCTTCTTTGGTTTATTTCATGTATTTTTTCTTCATGTTTGATACTCTTTGTATATAGTGTAATAAAAGATGGCTGCTAAGTAAGACGTCCGTGTTTTCACCGATCACTAATTTATACTATACGAATCCCAACAAGAGTAGCTTCCATTACATTTTTTAAGCAGTCACACGTAATCTAGTGTCATTGCACAACTTAGGTGGTTTGAGGTTACGTAACAACATTACAGGTGCTCCTACTTTCAAACGAAGTTTGTAAGATGGGAATTCTGGAGGATGAAGAGTATTTAGGAATTCTACTGGATAATTCACAGCATCGTCCGTTTGTAACACCGTGTCGACTGAATTATACTCTATTTCTTCTGCAAAAAAATATGTAAGCAATGCTTCATTTATTTCATTTGCCGCCTCATTTTTAGGTGTGAGTATTGCTCGCTCGCATAGCCAATCCATAGATTTTTCTTTGAGATTAGCGACATCGGGATATATCTTTGAAATAAGACTTCCTAAAGAGTTGACGACTGCACCTATACCTTCAGGAATCAAAATTTTCCCAGCAACTTCTGATAATTCTCCATTTCCGATTTTCAGAAGAAGTTCCGAAAATTCACCAGCCAAAAGATCACCACTCAAATGGACCCTCATATTTTTTCTCAAAGTAAGTTTGTGTACTTTTGACCATAATATGACGTTTTTACACATGCCTTTGCCTCGTCAGCACGCGTCCCTCTTGGTATCGCTGGTAAAGTTTGACGAAAATCTCCAGCGAGTAGCACAGTAACTCCACCCATTATATCTTTGTTACTCCTTAAGTCTTGGAGAGTATTATCGATAGCCTCAAACCCGCATTTATGGCACATTGTACTTTCGTCCCAAACAATGAGTTTACACTGTCGCAAAACCTCGGCCGTGTTAGATTGTTTAGAAATATAACAGATGGGAGAGTCAGTGCGAGTAAGATTGAGAGGCAGCTTGAAGGCTGCGTGCGCTCTTTGACCTCCCTCCAGTAACGTTGCGGTGATCCCAGACGATGCGGCAGCTACAGCAATGTTTCTAGTACTTCTGACTTTTGCTAATAGCAAATTGATAAGGAATGTTTTTCCCGTTCCACCTGGAGAAGAAGATTTTTCCACATTCAGACTGTATGCTAATCATGATTTTACGATATACTGCAAGTTGTTCTGTAGTTAAAGATTTTTCGCTGCTAGTTATCAATCGTTCCAAAGATTGAATATCATAATAGGTTTCCTTGAAGTATTCTCTATTTTCTTCATTTCCTGACCTTACGGGTAGATGTAAGCCATACTGATTTAAATTCTGTCCTCCTACAGATAGGCTAACACTGCGTCTTCAATTAATAATAGACATTGGTTGTATACTTCACTGCGATTTAGAGTACAATCTTCCATCTGCATTTCTGACAAAAAATCTTTGTACTTTTCCCAAATATTAGCGGGATCAGAAATTTGACAGAACGCTAGCATAACAATGAAAAGTTCACGTACTTTATAAGGAGATTTACTCAAACTCGCTTCTTCAAGAGTTAACTCCCAATGTCTGTCATCTTCTAATAATTCCAGAGCTTTACATGCACCTTGGAATGTAGGATGTAGGACACCTTCCACAGTTTTATTGAAGAAAACGATGTTGGTCCTCGGACTTCGTGAAGAAGGAGTCGAAGGTGATAGCATTCAGTGTTATTTGGATGAATAGTATACACCCTTGCTAATACAGAATCTTTTTTAACTCCTGGCCAACCTTCAACGTCATCGCCTCGTTTTCTTCTTAGGAAGTTATTGTTCTGACGTACATAGTATGATGGAATCTCATGGTAAAAGAGAGTTTTGCAAAAGAATCCGTATCACATAAATTGAAGAAAGCCAAAAGAGTCGTTTTTGGAGGATTCGTGACTTTTTCTGTCAAATTATCCGAAGTGAAATAGACACGTTGCCCGTTCTCATGATGTACATCGGATGGAAAACTGTGGGATGTCTTTCATGAATAGGAAATCCCAGAATTCGCCACACTGCCTCTGAGCTACTAATATACCTTCCGCTATCGTATAATTTTACCTCATCAAGTGGTTCATTTTGTAGTTTTTTGTCGCGTGGCCTCCTGAGAGACCCAGTGCAGGTCATTTCCATCTGTCGTCAAGCTCTACACCGTTGATCTGCACTGTGAATCCTCCATCTTGTGGAGCTAATCCTTGATACCCGGTTAATGTTCCCTTTTACTATCTTTCTTATTAAATTACAGACACCTATAATTTCTTACCGGCTCTGCTTCAATCGTCCTTTTATTTTATTATTTTTTCACCGTCAAGATCAACATCAGCCAAGAATACAATATATTTCACAGCCTCCTTACTCTCAAAAGGTAATGCGCGATTTTCCAGAGTAGCCGACCAAAGAAAATCATTTTTAGATAGAGCACTAACAAACAAAAGGAGCAAATAATATGGAGTTCTCCACATCCTCCCCACTTTTGTTGGGACATAACACATCTAATATTAACAAGGTCACTCTGTCTGGAAAGTTCAATAACTAATCACAAACAAATATTTATTTTTGTATTTTAATCGTTCTTCCACTCCAGGTTGCCACTATGCTTGTGGACATTTCTGGACGACTGGTAGAATCGCCAGCAGCCAGTCCCGGAAAAGGGAAATCAGCATTCTCCGAAGCACCCAGTTCCCCAGATAGACTGTCCTTTTCAGCAGTGTCAACACTCCAATTGGAACAACCTCTGCATTGGTCGAGTTAATTCACCAGAAACAGTCTTCAGTCTTGCAACTCTTCCAACGCCATCTTTTCCAGGATACACTTCCAACACCCGTGCCATGGGCCACTCGATCCTCTTCTTCCCATAAGATCCAATTAGCTCCACATCCCCTACATTTCCCCAGTACCCGTCGCAGAATTCTCTTCCCCATATATTTCACAGCCTCCTTACTCTCAAAAGGTAATGCGCGATTTTCCAGTATAGCCGACCAAAGAAAGTTATTTTTAGATAGAGCACTAACAAACAAAAGGAGCAAATAATATGGAGTTCTCCACAGTATGCTTTCCACCAACCACAGTAATATATGAATGTGAGGCAATCCACGTTTCTGCCATTCTACCGAGCACATGAAACAGCGCACATTACCGAAGATTCCTGCTTTATTGAAAAGATCCATTAGTGTTTTCACCTTCAATCGGAATACACTCGAAATGATATCGTGACGATTGTAATGCTTTTGCCCTTTCCAGATTGCTTCCGAAATTTCAATCCATTTAGGATTGCACGTAAATGTAATAAAAAGATCAGGACTTCTGTAATGACGTACGTATGTAATTGCATCTTGCGTTCGATCGTTCATGTATCGAGGTCCTCCGGTAAATGAAGAAGACAGAATTACTCTTTGTCCAAGTTGATTGGCACTTATATCTTGCCTGCTTACTGCATCTCTTAAATGAATGTAATTTTCTGATCTTAGCTGCTTTTGATTGTTGCGATTGAAATTTAACCTCTCAGTTTCTATTCTTCCATACACATCAACTAAATATTGATTTAACAAAGCACGAAAACGTAAGAGTAAATTGTCTTCGCCCTCTCGCACCATTATTCGAAAGGCATAATAGCTCGCCGCTGATACCTTTTTCTTCAAGAAATTACTTTTATGAGGATCATGTTGAGGAATATTGATTGAATAGCCATCTTCACCATAACAAAACATCATAGGATATTGAAGTGCATCATAAGACGCATTAATTTCACTGATACGTTTGAGTTTATCATTGTGGCTGTGAATAACTATATCTCGTTTTTCAAATTGTTCGCCAACGATTACTAAAGCAATCTCATTAGACGTTGGAGCATTATATCTTCCAATGTGAGCGTCAGCCGGCTTTCTGTTCGCATGAATAACTACCTTAAAATCTTGACATCCTGAAGGCACCTTCTCAAGAGCTGTTTTCAAGTTCTTCACATAACAGTTGACATCGTGAAGCATTCTTTGCAACTGTTTAACCAAAGCCGGCTTAACATCTGGTATCTTAGAACATCGTATTTGTGCTTCTCTTTCATCTTCACCAACGAAGTAAATCTGCAGAAATCCAGGTTCTTGATGAGCATTTGGTAATAGACTGCATATGGAATGATAAATTTGACCTTGTACTTTGAAAGTTGGCATAAAGCCGTCTTGGATGACTTGTTTAGCTCCAAAAGATGCCATTTGAAAACAGCTGTTATATTTTCTAATTCGATCCAAGAAATGGCCATGATCTGGATGGGCACCCATTAGTAAGCTGTATAATGGTTCAGGTGGAGATTGGAGTGGTGGCAGCTGAACCTTGCCAGAATCATAACACATACCTGGTGTTTCATTTAACCTCCTTGACTTTCATAGTCAAGGAACAACGAAATTCGACATGCAAGCTACCCTCTGGGTGTCAAATAACAAAGCTTGCACCCGGCACCCGAGGCCATACGATATTATTATTATTACTTGAGCGCTGTTATCTTCGTAATTTATTTCAGGATCGTAAGACATCCCGGAACGAAACTTAATTTTCCATGGACGCAATCGTCTTTCTTTTCGGACCCCAGGGTGATGTTGCTCATATCGCGTTTGAATTGTTCTGTGTTTTTCGTGATTATTTTTCTGGTATGTCGATGCCGCTGCTCTATGGATTTCTGGATTTTTCTTTCGGTATGTCGATGCCGCTGCTCTATGGATTTCTGGATTTTTATTTTGGTATTTACTTGCAGCAATGGCATTTGCGAAAGGATTATTCTGTGAAAATGTGGATGCTGCATTTTTTTTCTCGTAGTATTTGTGTATCGTGTACGACGTTTTTTTTTTTTTTTTTGATACTTTTCTAACAACGACTGAAGCACTTGTTTCTTCACACAGAAAGTCATATACTTCAAAATGTCCGTTACAAAGATTACCATTTAATCGCAATCTTTTTACGGTATTGGCTTCATCACCAAATGCCCAGTATAACTTTTCATCACGATAAACTTCTACGCGGAATGGGAATATTTTGCCTGCGGCCGTCAACTCACATGTCCCACCATAAGTTGAATCTTCTGACATGAAAATTCGGCACTCTTCTGCGGAGGAATGGTTATTACCATGATGATTTTCGGACAAAGTGGAGAACTCTATAGGCCGGACGTTTGTTTTAGACGAGTGAAAAATCTTAATGGAAGTCTGGAGGCGAGTTACTACAGTACCTGTGATGTTATCAGCTGCCCCAAGCGGTCCGATGATTGACAAAGCTGTTTCACACTTCTGCTGAAGTACAGTCATTGGCAAATATAATGACGTTCTGTACGTAACTACGAAACGTGTACTTCCGGGTCACATAATACTTCGACGTGGACTGTACTGTCTGCTCAAGTCTGGAATTCCATTACATCAGATCGGTGGTGACAAGTGTGAAGCGATAGGGTGAGAGAGTGAGTGTGTGTAGGCTCACCCGCAGGCTTCAAGTTCAAGGGCAATCGTCTAAAACAAACGTCCGGCCTTTACCCAGTTGTTCACAACATACGAAACAATAGCATAGCGAACTTCTTTATGCCGTAGCTGAGCATAATATAAAATGTAAGAAAGAGATCTAAATAGACACGCACCGTCACCAACTATAGGAAAAATGTTATGTGGCAACACATCACCATTAATGTTTTAATCATTTACTGCCATTTTTCTGTGAGCGTGAAAAAGACGTGTTCGCGTTCCAGTCTGTTGTTTAGCTGTCCCAAGGACTGCCAAGGCTCAGAGCATTCCTGCCGAAGAGTTGATTCACATCTACTTCATTACTGGTCGACAACATGCTATTATACTCCTTGGTCTGGTCTCTTCTTTGTCAATATGACTGACATATCTTGGAACCATTCACAGCTTTGGTATTGCCGCATGCGCGTACCGATCATAATGAAGGAAGAACTTGTATTGTTTTCGCCTAGCCTGTTTTACCAATTTTACGGATGAAATAATTCCTTTTAAAGTGTAAGCGGCTGCATAACTCGCTTACAAAATATAAAACAGTAATAATTATCCTTAATAAAACAATATTCATGTATTTAAAAAGAAACGCCGAGAGGCAATTTCGAACCTGCATTCTTACCGACTGTAGTCCGTTGACGTAACCATTGCGCTATCAAAGCGTGCACGGAATCGAGTAAAATTGTTGCTCATTAATTCACTAACAAATATTCGTATATATAAGCCTATATACCGTTAAACTGTATTTTATTGTCATTAAGAACTTGGTTGATTGCCGTCTTGAAATAAACAGAAGCGGAGTGAACTGGCGCGTACACTTATATGTTGGAAAGTGCCGCGTCCATTTTGGTTTGGCAGGAGCCAACGATGTCGCCTCCGTAGCGTGGCTGTCAGCATGGTTAGCTGCCGACCCGAAGGTCCTGGGTTCGATTCCCGGCTCTGCCACGAAATTTGAAAAGTGGTATGAGGACTGGAATGGGGTCTACTCAGCCTCGGGTGGTCCAAATGAGTAGAGGGGGTTCGATTCCCACCTCAGCCATCCTCGAAGTGGTTTTCCGTGGTTTCCCACTTCGTCATCGGGCAAATGCTGGGATGGTACTGCCCCCGAAAAATGAATTATTTGGGACTTAAATGAGAGTATTTTCCGAGCCCATGATAAAGATCAACATGCAAATATAAATCCTGGAATTATGACACAAGTCAATCGTGTTACAAGCTCGAGGCAGTGGGGAGAATCCAGCCACGTGATATGTTGCGCAACATAAGTTTCTAGAAGGTTAAAATCGACATAGCAACAGTGAATTAGCTATAAAATATAATAAATATTGTTATAAATTATGCTATTGGATCACAGCCCAGAGCCAACGAGAAGAGGTCTTTTTGAAGACGGGATTAACTTCAACTATATAATTTGATGAAATTATGCATTTAAGCCCTTAGAAGGTGATTTTATTAATTGGCAATGTAAAGAATATTAAAAGAAAATATGTCTGATACTTTAAAAGGCGCAGAACGATTGAACTACGCAGTAATAAGCATTGTTCAAGTGCGCGCTAAAATTATGGTGGGAGACTGATATGGCCGCCAAATTTTCGACTTGGAGAGGGAGACACAAGCATCGGAGTTCTTAATCCTACAGACTTTGAAGAGAGAGGAAGTGCTTCTTAGGTTAACAGAGATCCCAAAGCCTTAGTCCGAGTGCGGTGATAGATGACTCGTGGAGACGATACGTTAGCAGGGTTGAATAGTGGAGATCCCCGTGCTAGTAATTTAGGCGAAGTTGAAAGGAGTCTTGATAATAGGATAGCCTATCTCATTTATATTTGAGATTACACTTCGGCCGATTGAATTAATAGATAGTACAGTTCGAATACTATATTATACCAAAGGTTGAGCGTCATAATTCGAACCATTTCGAAGATATAAGCTTGTAAATACAGTTTTACAAATGTGACGAACGTTGAAGCTGAAAAACTCTTTAGTTGGAATGCAAAGATAGCGAACATAGTCCGAGTGAACAGCAGTGGAGAACTTTTACATTGGCGCAGCAAACAAACATTATTTTTAGTGTGTTTCGACCCATACAGGATCACATAAAGCAAGTTATGATCTGTTGCTGTTATTTTTCTTGTTCTTCCAGAATTCTTTCATCATGTCGCTATGTTTAGCTCGACGTTCGTCAGTCCATTTTCCCCTAGGTCTGCTGGGCTTATCTTCTGATGCAGCTTCCCAAGTGTAGATCTTATGTCTGAAAGTTTTGCGGTCTTCGATATCTGTGGGTGTGATGTTGGCGTTATTGAGATCAGTTTGGACTTGTTTAATCCAAACCGTTGTCGTCTTTAATTTTTGTGAGTACATCAATATTTTCTTTGTTAATCGGTTGTCATCTAGCCTCATAATGTGTCCATAAAATTTCAAGCGTCGTTTACGGAAATCGGTTTCAATATTTGAATATTTTTCTGTGATCTTGTGCGATTGTAAACGATATCCTTCATCTGTAAGTCTTGGGCCAAGACTTTTACGTATGATTTTCCTTTCAGCTTTCTTGATGTTTTCAAGATTCTCTTTATAATTGAGGTTTAAGGTCTCACTGGCGTAGAGTGTTTCGGGTTTGATGACCGTCGCGTAATGTCGAATTTTAGTGTTAATGCTCATGCATTTTTAGTTGTAGATGTTTGCGGTTTTTCCATATGCTTTCCGTATTTTGAGTTCAAGTGTGCTTTGTGCTATTTTTCTGTGCCTGTAGGTTCAATAATTTCACCTAAGTATTAAAAGAAAGGAGTTTATGACTTCAGTCTTATCAAACGACTAGTTCTTGCTAGATCGTCGTAAAGTTAATATACATTATACAATAATGATATAACGATATCATTCGACGTTTCTTCTGGTCTTGAAGTTCATACAATAAAGTGCCCAAATTAAATTATTGAAAAGAAACAAACCAATTGATGATGGAGAAGAAGAGGAGAAGAGGAAAAGAAGAGGAGAAGAGGAATAGAAGAAGAGAGAAGAAGTATCAAAAGAAAGTAGGCTAAAAATAATTCATTATTCGAGTTCAAGTAACATATTGAAAGTCTTGAATCAGAATAGTTAAAAACAATTTTGGAACTCTTTTTAACTTGAGATAAGGGGAGAATGCCCCCGAAAAATGAATTATTTGGGACTTAAATGAGAGTATTTTCCGAGCCCATGATAAAGATAAACTTGCAAATATAAATCCTGGAATTGTGACACAAGTCAGTCGTGTTACAAGCTCGGGGCAGTGGGGAGATTCCAACCACGTGATATGTTGAGCAACATAAATTTCTAGAAGGTTAAAATCGACATAGCAACAGTAAATTAGCTATAAAATATAATAAATATTGTTATAAATTATGTTATTGGATATCAGCCCAGAGCCAATGAGAAAAGGTCTTATTGAAGACGGGATTAACTTAAACTATATAATTTGATGAAATTATGCATTTAAGCCCTTAGAAGGTGATTTTCTTAATTGGCAATGTAAAGAATATTAAAAGAAAATATGTCTGATACTTTAAAAGGCGCAGAACGGTTGAACTACGCAGTAATAAGCATTGTTCAAGTGCGCGCTAAAATTACGATGGGAGACTGATATGGCCGCCAAATTTTCGACTTGGAGAGGGAGACACAAGCATCGGAGTTCTTAATCCTACAGACTTTGAAGAGAGAGGAAGTGCTTCTTAGGTTAACAGAGATCCCAAAGCCTTAGTCCGAGTGCGGTGATAGATGACTCGTGGAGACGATACGTTAGCAGGGTTGAATAGTGGAGATCCCCGTGCTAGTAATTTAGGCGAAGTTGAAAGGAGTCTTGATAATAGGATAGCCTATCTCATTTATATTTGAGATTACACTTCGGCCGATTGAATTAATAGATAGTACAGTTCGAATACTATATTATACCAAAAGTTGAGCGTCATAATTCGAACCATTTCGAAGATATAAGCTTGTAAAGACAGTTTTACAAATGTGACGAACGTTGAAGCTGGAAAACACTTTAGTTGGAATGCAAAGATAGCGAACCTAGTCCGAGTGAACAGCAGTGGAGAACTTTTACATTGGCGCAGCAAACAAACATTATTATTGTTATGGCTGTTAATATTCATCGACTAGTATCATTCAACATTATTAAAATTGTTGAGATGTCGAACTAAGAAGTCATGCGCCAGGGACATATTTAATGCAGAATTAAGATACAACAATGGTGCTTCGTTAGACAACGTATTTCAGAATACAGACGTAGTGTACGTTACATCGTGTACATTTTCGTCAGTTTACGAACATTAATAGAACAACGATTAGCTATAGACATAATTCATTCACCACCTACATGATTATTTCTATAAAATAATTACTGAACGATGATGCTGATATATATTTGCGACGGAAAATGATGATCCTTCAGAAGAAGATAATCAATATGCCAGGGAATCCCGGCAACCCAGAAGAATATGCCAGAAGGATGTCGTTCGATTACAGACGGAGGTTGGTGATTAACGGAGAGGGAACGTTTTCTCATATCCGAGGTCAGTAGGGGGATGATGGCGCATCTATTACACTCTAGAACCCTCCTTGCCCCACTACTAAGCCTCAGCCATGTAATATTTGCGAAAGCTCGTGAACCCATGGTCGGATGTTGACAAATGAGGTCTCGTTGGACTCGGGCTGACGGGGGCTTTCCTATGGACCACTCGTTATATTTTTGAAAAAAAAAAACATGAAAATTTTTGTTTTCGAAAGTAGGTAATAGTTTGATAACCAAATATGATAGAACGTTGTGCTATAGTTCAAACGAATGGTCTTTATGACCTTTATTTTCTAAAATAAAACTTTTTTATTTTTTATGTTTTTTGAAAACACTCGAATTTTGAAATTCCTATATTTCGGAAACTAGGAATTCTATAAAATGTTTGTTTGACATAAATGAATGGCCTTGACCCCCTCGACCCCCAAAATAAATGTCAAGCCTCTAGGACTAAAACTGCAGTAGTGGAGTAAGGGGGGGGGGGTTAAACCCACAGCCTACTTTCCTGCGAACATTGCCGATAACTCCCGAACCCATGGTCGGAGATTCACGAATGAGGTGTCGTTGGACTCGGGCTGATCGGGGCTTTGCTATGGACCACTCGTTATTTAAAAAAAATGGAAAACTTGATTTTGGGGTAAACACGTGTTTTTTGTGATGTTTGCTGATATCTCACGAACCAATAAGCCTAGAGACTTGTACGAGGTGTCATTTTTTTCGTCGTGTTGTCCTCTTGCCGAGGACGTTCGTGTTGAGCAGGAATGAAAAACCATGTTGAGGTAAAACCGTGATTTTAGACTTTTTGCTATATCTTGCAAACCCATAACGCTAGAGACCTGAACGAGGTGTCCTAGGACTCGGGCTAACGCCCCCTTTTTGAAACTATGTCTGACATTTTGACAAAGGGCCTAACGCCATACATGTTGAAAAAAATATTCTTTACCTGTTTAAAATGTTCATGATGCGTGGTGGTTGAGAGAGACGATACGGCTGTGTGTGTGTGTTTCAACGAACCTGTCGCTAACCACAATGACCATGCTTAATAGAACAATCGATATTTCGGCGGGTCGGTTTATGACAGAGCGAGGGTTTGTTTTTCTGATAATTTATCCCCGAAGAGAGCCTTTAACGTGTAAACGGTGACGAGAACTTGGTTCAATGTTGGTTGAAGTGAGTACAGAAAACAAACTTGCAGAGGGCAGGAGGGACAGGAGGTGAATGTCATTTGAGCTTATTGGAATCCACTGATCTGACTTGACAACAGGTGCAATGGAAAATGACAAAGACGCAGAGGACACTTGAAGGTGAAATAATCTGACAACCATGATGTCAGGGGAGTGGGAAATGCATGTGAACACGTGTGAAACCACATGTACGCTAAACAAGTTACATCCTGTTTTTGATTCGTACGTGACAAAATGCAAGTTCATGTGAAATTTGACCCGGCACAAGTGTTCACCTGGGACGTTAGCTGTCCACGTGCATGATAACAGAATGTTCAAAGCGTGGGGGAAAATGATTATACATGCAACGTAACATATATAAAGACATGTCGTTATCATTTCCACTCTCACTTAGGTGACTACCTTTGAACACATTGCGTTGCTTGAAACCCCTGGTCTTGTTTAACAGTTTTGGTGTTGGTGGAAAATACTTAACCGTTTTGGGGGTAGGTATTTATTTATATATTTATTCATTTATATATTTATTGATTTATATATATTTACACGCAATTATTTATTGATTGTTAAAGTTATAAATAAATATTTATTTATTTGTTTGCAGATAACGTGTATAGCCTTCCTGTTGTGTGTCAGTGGGAAAGAGATTGAAAAAGAGAGAAAGACAGACAGCTAGAAAAGGAAACCATTACCACACTAGCCCACGAGACGGGAATAAAGCAAAGCATTACACGTCAAGGTGAGATTTGTTTTTATATAAATAACCTGTTTGATTTTGTTTTGTTTATGAAATGCATAAACTATATGGAATTGATATACTTATGGTGGTTTATTTTATTTCTTTTTTAGATATTTGGAGAATAAAACTCTACTGCTTTAGCCACAACAGCTGAAAACCAAGTGGCTTTAGAGTGGAACCATTGTCAAACAGTCTACAGCTGAAAACTCAGGTGAGAGTGTTCATTCAAAATAATGTATTTTACTGCCGCGGATACGTTAACTTGGGAGCCCCTAAACAGTTGTTTCAAATCGCGTGTGTGCTCTGGTTGTGTGGTCAATGTTAGAAAAAGTTTGATTCCCAAAGAATTTTTAGAATCTTGATTTGAGATTTTTAAAATTGAAATTTGTACAGCGCATAGGTTGCATACGGCTTTAAAGGTGAATACAGAACTAGTGTGCGATTTCATATATAAAAAGAAGGACGTAGAGCATAAAGAGACATTTTATATTTGCAGTAAAATGCAAGAGCATTTGATAGCTGATAATCTGAACGAGTGGTATCAAAGCCATGTGGTGAATGCCTTGCTATCAAAATTTGATTAACTGCAACAAGGACCGAGTGGTTTAGCGTTAAACAAAATCCATTACCTGCAAATCAACATTTGTCATTTCAACCCGTCGAATGCTGGGTCTAGCTTTATTAAAATACCACCAGCAATAGCTTCGAAAAAGGCTGTGGCGAACATTGAGAACCGTGACAATGATTGCTTCCTGTGGTGTGTGGCAGCCTATTTGCAACCAGCACTACGCGCCTGTCACAGGCCGGGAATGTACAAGGCCAAGTTTCTTGAATTAAAACAAACTTTAAATTTAACTCGTGTGTCGTTCCCTATGGACTTAACCGAGATCCATAGGTTTGAACAAGACAACCATGACTTTTCGTTCATGGTCTATGGCCTTGATGGTAATGAGATTGTGGGTCCTTTTTATGCCACAAAAGAACCGCAACGACATCACATTCATCTTTTATATTTATCTGCAGGAGAGGTGAATCACTATTGGCTCATTAAAAGCTTAAGTAGATTGCTAAGCAGACAAGTGTCTAAGCACACTGGTGTAAAACATATTTGTGATCGTTGTCTGCAATATTTTACCACTCCTACGCTTTTGGAACGTCATAGGGTAGATTGCATTTCTCAGGAAGCGGTGAGACTGATATTGCCACAAGGGGACAAGGCTGTGTTAAAGTTTAAGGACATTCATAAGCGTGACACTGTTCCCTATGTGGTATATGCAGATTTTGAAGCACTCACCACACCCAAGGCGGGATGTGAACCAGATCCCACCATCAGCTCAACCACACCCATTCAAAAACATGAACCTTTTGCCATAGGATTTAATGTGGTGTGTGCCTATGACCCCACACAATCCGTTTACAAATACCGTGAGGGACCAGATTGTGCCAGATGGTTTTTGGATGAACTTTTCAAGTTGGCTCATGAAGTACAGGAATTACTGGACCACCCAGTACCCATGAGCCTATCCCCAGAACAGCAGCAGCTGTATGTGCATGCCACGACATGCCATATTTGCGAAAAGCCACTGATCAGTGCTGAAGACACCGTTCGTGATCACTCGCACTTTACGGGGGAGTTTCGTGGAGCTGCGCATAGTAAATGCAATTTGAACTTTCCAGCTCCTCGTTTCATCAGTGTCTTTTTCCACAATCTGGCGAATGATGACATTTAGTTTTTGATTCGTGAATTGGGTCACGTCAACAAGGGCTCGCTTACCATTATCCCCCAAAACCATGAGCGTTTTACAGCCCTGACGTGGAGGTTGAGCGACTTTAGCATTCGATTTTTGGATTCCTTTAAGTTTATGGCATCCTCGCTAGACAGTCTTGTGAATGGCTTGAATGAGGAGGAATTAAAAAATACTAGAATGCATTTTAATGATCCTGAGCAATTTCAATTGTGCATTCGGAAAGGTATATTCCCGTATGATTTCTGCCACAGCTGGGACGTGTTAAAGCAAAGAAAACTCCCACCACAAGATAAATTTAACTCAAAACTAACACGCAGTACCGTTTCCGATGAAGACTATGCACATGCATGCCAAGTTTGGCGAGTGTTTGGCATTAAGACGCTAAGTGAATATGCTTTGCATTACCTAAAACTGGATGTATTGCTGCTCACCGATGTGTTTGAAATATTCCGTGAGTTGTGTCAACACATTTACGGTCTTGACCCGGCTCACTATTATACGAGTCCTGTGCTCTCGTTCGATGCCGCTTTGAAATACACTCAAGTGGAATTGGATTTACTCACTGACGTAGACATGGTTCTATTTTTTGAAAAGGGCATTCGTGGCGGCTTTGTATCGCTTAACCAGTGCCATGCCGATGCGAACAATGTCTACATGCCTGATTATTCATCAGACAAACCAGAATCGTACTTAATGTACTACGACGTGAATAATTTGTATGGTTACGCCATGAGTCAGCCTTTGCCCTATGGGAAGTTTGCTTGGCTGACAGAGAAACAAGTGTACGATTTGATGTGATCAAGGCTAGCCAAGAAACAGGCCGTGGATATGTGCTAGAAGTGGATATTGAATATCCATCATCCTTGTATGATGAACATGCCGATTTCGCATTCTGCCTTGAGCAAATGGTTCCCCCTGACAGAAAAGTGAAAATTGAAAAACTCATGGGCACACTTTACAACAAAAATCGGTATGTGCTACATATCCAAATGTTGGTGCAATGCCTCGCCCAAGGCTTGGTGTTGAGGAAAATCCATAGGGGTATTTCTTTTGCCCAAAAACCATGGCTCGAGCCATACATGCGACTCAACACAGAGCACCGACAAATGGCAACACAGCAGTTTGAAATTGTTATTCTTTAATTAATGAACCACTGCATCTATGGCAAGTCCATGGAGAATGTCCGCAAATACCATGACATTAAATTGGTGAATGTCTGGGAGGGGCAGTGGGGTGCCCGGCGGTATATTGCCATGCCGAATTTCAAATCAATCAACATTATCGATGAGGATTTGGCTACTATTGAAATGAGTAAGACCAGCGTGACCATAGATAAGCCCATTTACTTGGGCAAAGTCATTCTAGACTTTTCCAAATCGGTCATGTATCGATTCCACTATGAGTTTGCCAAACGCCATTTTGAGGATGTCTCTCTTTTGTATATGGATACGGACTCATTCATTTACCATATTCGCCACTACAACCCCAGTGACGTCATGAGACAACATAGTGACTGGTTCGACACTTCTTCCTATAGCGCTGACAACATGTTTCATCTGCCCATAAAAACAAGAAGGTAATGGGCGTTTTAAAAGATGAATGCGGTGATTCCATTATGACGGAATTCGTAGGTTTGGCCTCGAAAATGTATGCTTATCGCACACTCGACTGTAAGGAAGCCAAAAGAGCAAAAGGTGTAGGTAGGGCAGTGGTAAAATCGCTACGTGTAGACGATTACTTAGCGGTTTTACACACTGGCAAAGCTATGTCTCATACAGAGTGCAGGATACAATCCAGCAACCATCATTTGTATCTTGTGGAACAGAGAAAACGCACTCTCGCCTCCATGGATAACAAACATGTGTAGGCTAATGACCTGCTCACTAGCCTACGCTGGGGTTATGATCGCAAGGAGGAGGAGGTGTAATTTTCCTGTTTAATCGTTTAGGGATATGGCTTTTTGTAACTCGTAGATTTAGTATTTTGTAAATATTGGTTTTTGTCATTGTAAATAGTAGATTTTGTAAAAAAAATGGCAACCCACTTGGACCTTTTGCTCTTTAAAAAGTCCTATGCAACCTTATTTTTTTAAAAAATGTTGATTGGTAAATATTTTGATTTTTTTAAAGCTGTACAAAGTTGAGTTTTTTTGTAAATATGAAATAAGTAATATTTTTTTAGTAACGTTAATGACTAGTATTTAATAATTTTTAGCCTACTTTTCACATTTTGCAAAAATGAGGAAAAAGTAGTCTTATGAGATCGGGCAAATGTGTGTCTGTCTGTCTGTCCTTCTGTCTGTCTGTCTGGCTGTGTGTGTGTCCCCCCTATCAACTCCTAAACGGCTGCAGCAATCAAAACCAAATTTAGTATGAGTAAAGATGTGCACCGGAATATCTCACGTCCATATTTGAAAATGATGTCAGTGCTACCAACTGCTGAAAAAACGCACTAGAAATTTGAGCTCCATGTTGGATATCTTGCAAGGTATACATGGGAGCTATTCCAAAATTGGCACACATGTAGATAATGTTATTTAAGTTTAATTTCCAGGAGGCCAACCATGACAGTGTTACCAAAATAATTTTAAGCCTCCTGATATGTCCAATGTTTAAATGCATATAACTTTTACACTATCATTTGGATTTCAACCAAATTTTGTATGTAATATCTGTACATAAACGGATATGATTAGGCGTATTCTTACGAGCCACCAGGGCTGCCAACTGTTAATAATTGCTCTCTCTATTTTTTATCCAAATACCAATATATCAGAAAGTATGTAAGCCAACAGCTTTAAACTATGCACACGTATATTCTGACATTTTAGATTAATTTGGAGTAACTTATATACGTCAGTGCTACCAACATGATTATAAGCCTGCTGATAGCACCAATTTTTAAATACATGTAACTTCTATACTATCAGTTGGATTTCAACCAAATTTCGTATGTGCTATGTGTACCATAACAGATATGACTATAAGTATTGTTAAGAGCAATCAGGGCTGCCAACTGTTAATAAATGCTGTCTATATTTTTTTAACCCTAATATCAATATATCAGAAAGTATGCAAGTCAACAGCTCTATACTTTGCACACGTATAGTACCTGACATTCTAGATTAATTTGGAGTAATTAATACAAGGCAGTGCTGCCAACATGATTCTATGCCTGCTGATATATCCAATTTTAAAATACATGTAACTTCTATACTAACAAATGGATTTTATCCAAAATTGGCACAACAAGATATCATAATATTTCAGATTATTTCTGACCAGCACACGTATGGTATTGTTGGCAACATGCTTTTACGCGTTCTGATAGATCCAGTGTCTAACTGCATATAACATCCATTGGACTTCAACCAAATTTTGTATTCTGTACCTAAAGAGATGGAACAAAGAATATATTCAGTCACCAGGGCTGCCAACTGTAGTGCTCTATTAGGCTACATCATACCAGGTATATTTTGAACTAATTAGATATTTCGATATTACCAACTTAATTTCGTCATTATTCTAGATAGGTTCATATACTGTAGAATAATCAATGGCATGAAAAGTAGGCTGTATAGTTCTTCACGGAACTTCTTGTTTGTAATGGAAAAATATTAAATTTATAATGAAAAGTTCTTTTGGGATGAGTGTGCATGTCGAGAATGTGCTTTTGGTAATAAATAAAGTGATTGTGTTTGTTCCCAAAGACAGGTGTGATTGTATGAGTAGAGAGAGAAAGCTGGTGTGTATGTATGAGTAGAGAGAGAAAGCTGGTGTGTATGTATGACCAGAGCAAACACGGTGAGGTAGAGTGGGTGGGTGGGGGGAAATTGTCACTTATATACTCATTTTGTTTTCAATAGTTTTGTTTTCTTTGAAATGGTGCAGACAATAGACATTATTTTTGTAAAAAAAAACAGTCTTACCTGCAGTAGTCATAGACCTCGACGTTTCTCCAAACACCCATAAACTCAATGCAGCATTGCCATGGTCATGCACTTGCATCAACATCATTGTCAAATCTCAACTTTCGACATACACCAAATGGAAAAATGTGAAAACAGCAAAATGGAAAATCAATGTTCGATATCACCAAAAACGCAAAACTTGAAACGGACATTTTTAAAAACTGCAAATGGCCATGTATGAAATATGAAAATTCAGAAAAACTTCAAACTGACATTGTTTAAAAAGTGTCATCAACATAATGGAAAATCCATATAATCAAAAACTTAAAACTTGAAACAGACATTTTTAAAAACTTTAAATTGCAAATTGACAAATGGCAATGTGTGAATTCATCATGTATGAAACGTGTAAAATGAAAAATCAGCCATCAACATCATGATTTTTTAAATAAAAAATAAAAAACATCGTGCTCTGGTAAACCTTTGTTTTTATATCATAATTATAGTGAATTGACAAATGAAAATAGAATACAAACAAATCCCAATTCCTCACTCCTCAATGTTCATGTCCACGCATCATCAATTTTCCTTTCATAGCCCTCATGACAATCAGGGCTGCCATTCTCTCACCCACTGAGGCATCACAGGATGCGAAACGTTGTTTAGCTTTTTCAATAACAATTTATCTGCCACAGGTCTTGCACTCATGAAATTCACCACACGATACTTCATGACGCATCTCTTAATGGTCTCAAAGAAAAGTCTTTTCACACTCTTTACACCTGCTTACTGCATATGAAAAGGCTGTACACTGGTGGGTTGGACTTTTTTTTAGCTAAGAATCCCCTATATACCCTACACATGGCTATACATGTTAGTTCTGAACACTTAGTAGGTATTTGTATATTGAATTTATATACAGAGCTTATACGAACACATTTTACAGGCGTCAATCTTTGTGAGATAGTCACATGCAACATGCAAAGTATGTTTCCGCTACCTAGCGGTGGATATAAGCACTAACTTAACAACTAGCATGCTACCTAGCGGAAGGCTATACACGTTATCTGCAAACAAATAAATATTTATTTATAACTTTAACAATCAATAAATAATTGCATGTAAATGTATATAAATCAATAAATATATAAATGAATAAATATATAAATAAATATCTACCCCACAAAAAGGTTAAGTATTTTCCACCAACACCAAAACTGTTAAACAAGACCAGGGTTTTCACGCAACGCAATGGGTTCAAAGGTAGTCACCTAAGTGAGAGTGGAAATGATAACGACATGTCTTTATATATGTTACGTTGCAAGTATAATCAATTTTCCCACGCTTTGAACATTCTGTTATCATGCACGTGGACAGCTAACGTCCCAGGTGAACACCTGTACCGGGTCAAATTTCACATGAACTTGCATTTTGTCACGTACGAATCAAAAACAGGATGTAACTTGTTTAGCGTACATGTGGTTTCACACGTGTTCACATGCATTTCCCACTCCCCTGACATCATGGTTGTCAGATTATTTCACCTTCAAGTGTCCTCGGCGTCTTTGTCATTTTCCATTGCACCTGTTGTCAAGTCAGATCAGTGGATTCCAATAAGCTCAAATGACATTCACCTCCTGTCCCTCCTGCCCTCTGCAAGTTTGTTTTCTGTACTCGCTTCAACCAACATAGAACCAAGATTTCATCACCGTTTACCCGTTAAAGGCTCTCTTCGGGGGTAAAATATCAGAAAAACAAACCCTCGCTCTGTCATAAACCGACCCGCCGAAATGTCGATTGTTCTATTAAGCATGGTCATTGTGGTTAGCGACAGGTTCGTTGAAACACACACACACACACAGCCGTATCGTCTCTCTCAACCACCACGCATCATGAACATTTTAAACAGGTAAATATTTTTTTTCAACATGTATGGCGTTAGGCCCTTTGTCAAAATGTCAAACATAGTTTCGAAAAGGGGGCGTTAGCCCGAGTCCTAGGACACCTCGTTCAGGTCTCTAGCGTTATGGGTTTGCGAGATAGAGCAAAACGTCTAAAATCACGGTTTTACCTCAACATGGTTTTTCATTCCTGCTCAACACGAACATCCTCGGCAAGAGGACAACACGACGAAAAAAATTACACCTCGTACAAGTCTCTAGGCTTATTGGTTCGTGAGATATCAGCAAAAATCACAAAAAACACGTGTTTACCCCAAAATCAAGTTTCCAAATTATTTTAAATAACGAGTGATCCATAGCAAATCCCCCATCAACCCGAGTCCAACGACACCTCATTCGTGAATCTCCGACCACGGGTTCGGGAGTTATCGGCAATGTTCGCAGGAAAGTAGGCTGTGGGTTTAAACCCCCCTTACTCCACTACTGCAGTTTTAGTCCTAGAGGCTTGATATTTATTTTGTGGGTCTAGGGGGTCAAGGCCATTCATTTATGTTAAACAAACATTTTGAAGCTTGTAGTTTAACGTGACCGTTAATCTTGAGATCATGAGCCACCAGACCTCCTTTTTACGTGGAATCCGAACCACAGGACATGGCATTTCACTTCGAAAATCTCACATGCATTGACCCGGAATCTAACCCGGACCGCCTTGGTGAGAGGCATACAGCTAGACCGCTGAGCCACCACGCCCCTAAACAAACATTTTATAGAATTCCTAGTTTCCGAAATATAGGAATTTCAAAATTCGAGTGTTTTCAAAAAAACATAAAAAATAAAAAAGTTATATTATAGAAGATAAAGGTCATAAAGACCATTCGTTTGAACTATAGCACAACGTTCTATCATGTTTGGTTTTCAAAATATTACCTACTTTCGAAAACAGACAGTTTCAAAAAAATATATAACGAGTGGTCCATAGCAAAGCCCCCGTCAGCCCGAGTCCAACGAGACCTCATTTGTCAACATCCGACCATGGGTTTACGAGCTTTCGCAAATATTACATGGCTGAGGCTTAGTAGTGGGGCAAGGAGGGTTCTAGAGTGTAATAGAGCGCCATCATCCCCCTACTAAGGTCGCAGGTCCGATGTTTCGAATGGAGGTTCATCTCAGTATACTGGACTGAGGATATACCTAAGTATTTTGCAAATACATACCCAGATCTTCAAGATATCGTCTAATAAGGTAGCAGTGTTATTTATTTGTAGTATAGAGCTTGATTACTGACATTCTGAGCCGACGTTCTTATTCCATATTTTATGTATTTCAGTGTTTCGATATAAACTAATACTTCATATGTGTATTAAGCTTTTTATGCTTCATGATCATTTGAGATGATAGTCTGTCATCTATTTTTGAATTTTTATTCTACGGATCAGTTGTTGAACTAACATTCAGATTTTGTTTGAGGAATAAGATTTCCTTGTGTAAGACTAGTCATTTTAACTATCGAATTTTGATTTTTATTTGAACCAAGGATTCAGACATTGTGTCATAGATGCAAATTAAATTCTTTCCAACATTTTAATGTGGGCACTTTATTGTATCAACTTCAAGACCAGAAGAAATGTCGAATGATATCGTTATATCATTATTGTATATAAACTTTACAACGATCTAGCAAGAACTAGTCGTTTGATAAGACTGAAGTCATAAACTCATAGACATTCTTCGTGTAGAATGGAAAGGCATTGCGAAACTGACAATCCTTACTTTATTTGAAAAAGCTGAAAGCTTTAGTCAATTAATTGTTATAGGAAATATCTCTTTATAGAAGATAATTTATATCTTTGACTAGGAATTCAAAGCTAGTTTATCCCGGTCAAGATTGAGTTCTATTAGTCATTATAAATAACCTGTGTGGTTATTTATACACCATATGAGTAATATCACGTCCTAATATAGACCTGATATTGCAATGACATGCAATTTCAAGCTTGACAAGTATGATGAAAGAGAATTAGTATATTTATTACATGTATATGTGACAGATGAGTAAACAATTAATTATCTTTTTGTGAAGTAAACTCAAGGAGGTCATTCACGACAGCCTAAGTCGTCTTTTATTTATGGAAGTTTTCTTTGAAGAACTGAAGGATGTATTTTTGTAGATCAGTAGTCGAGTATGACGACGCTGATGATTATGCCATTTATTGAAGGAGGTTCCTACAGAAGAAATGTTAGTAACAATGAATCAGCATTTGGTTATTGATTAACATAGTAGAAGATATTTGTTTATACCATATACAGTGTTATATGAGGTGATGTAGAGCTATATCTGAGCTCGTGCGATGGTGTTCCGCATTTTAAAGGAAGTTAACGAAGTATAGTTCTTTTGATGAGAACGTGGCATAGATCATAAAGGAGTCGTTGTGTGTAAGAACTCCAGTACATTTGAAGTAACGTTTTTAGCTGTGATGACACGAGGGTATGAGCGGAAAACAATTGGAAAAAGGTTGTCTACTTATGCCGATTATTCCTTTACTAAATCTTTATTAAAACACGGATTTGTGTTGAACCCTTGCAAAGAAGCCTATGAGATTCAGTTTCTGGGGCTGTAACAGCCCATTTCGTAAGTTGTTGATAAGGCGCTTCATTAACATGCAGGGTAACACTTAACAAAATAACATACAGGAAGAAGTGAATACCAGGGTTATAACAACTGAATTTAATAACAGATCAACTATTTACAAGTAAAAAAATAAACAAACCAAATCTCCCAAATGACTCCCAACTGAATAAATTACTTGCCATAACTAGGCTTAATCTCAGGAGAGATTATAAATTGGACCAAATGTCCCAAATGCTTCAATGACATTGTTGTACGTGTGCGGCTGTTCTACATGCTTAACGATGAGTACAAATAAATGCGAGATTCGTCACCATACGGTAAACCTTCAAAGGACGAATCTGCATTGTTTAGAGCTATACTGACGCGGGGAACCAACTATACACTACTTAAATTAAACCGACACTTCCTACACTAAATAAACAACAAATAATTTCCGCTTGAAATTGGAATCAAGAACTGCCGTAGCAAAAACATTAATGCCTAAAATTAGGACTTTTCAAAATCAACACAAGTAAATTAGCACGTGACCAACAAAAAAAACACATATGACTGCCTGTCATCTTTACAAGTAAATACAACTACACCACACGGGTGTCACAACAGACAAACTAACATGACCTGAGTCATAGAAAATCACTAGGCTCCAAGCCAACATTTACATCATTAAAACAAAATTCCATTCATACGATATGCGATAATTCGTAACAGACATGGCGAACTCCCCAATTAATTACGGTCCAAAGGACCATCACAAAAGAACAGGTTTGCTAATGATAGCTTATAGGGGTCAGTCGGTCAGCAGGACTGCCTAACAATGAGTCACCGAACCTAGACGGGCGCTAAGTGGAAATCTGCACATCTGTCAACCCACGTGTCCATAACCTCAACCTCCCGTGGCACGGGATCGAGTCTCGAAGAAGCGTGCTCCCAAAGCACAATATACGTGTGTGTGTCAGAATAAAATATCTCAGCATTTCCCCTAGGAAATCCAAGAAAATCAACACTGGACAAGGTACAGTAGCCTCCAAGGATCGCCCTGCCTTTCCATCAAAAAAAATACCACAACAACAACAACAATATGAGGGCGGTAGCACCACCTACCCCTCATCACGAAGAATCAATACACACACCTGACACATGAACACACACAGAATCACACGTAAGGGTTTGACAGAAACCTGAAATAAATGACATAGATATTTTTCCACCAGCTTGCGCTTCCGTTCTAGTCCGTGACTAACGAACCTGAAAAGGACTAAAAAAAATGCTAAAAAAATAGAACTAAAGTGTTCTACAGTTACATCTTAATTTGTTGCGCTCGGCAACCCTAGTATGAGTAATAACCTGTTCATAAAACATCTTACAATATTTACCTCCCTTTCCTATAACAAAAAAAATGAACTTTAATAAAGCGCCACTTATCGAATGTAACGAGTTTCGCATTCGCATGGATAAAATCAAATACACGCGCCGTGTACACTAAATATGACTCCAAAGAAAAATATACAACAAACAAATTTGGCCACGCGTCAACGTACATTTAAAGATGATAGTGTCAGCATTTAAAAAAATCTAAACACAAGAAAAAGATTGAATGAACTATTTACAATGTTCCCGCGCCTTATCTAACTACATATTGAGTAAATCAATTTTTGTACAACACCGTCTCAGCTTGCAGAACATTAACCTCCGTCCCGGTGCATTTCCCTCCGGTAAATTTAGCCCTCCATCATCGACGTCGTTGTAGAAGCGATGCACATCAATCCATCACATGACCAGACGTCGGACATCTTGGCGAAGTTTCTTGGACAGAAATGTTCAATGTTAATAATATTGCCTAGCTATAATCGCTGTGAGCTACTACTTTCACTCACGAATATGACCTAATGCGATTACTGATCGTAGACTTGCCCTATTTTAGCATTTGCTTAACAACGCACAAATATCACTCAAAAATATTATACACAAATTTACATAAAATTACACACTTCAAACTCATCGCCACTGGCTTGAAAACAAGTCTTAAACATGACTATCTTGCAGTCCTTATCTCGCCTAGAGATCTCCACTGCTATACGTGAACCTTGCTCACTTGAGCACAAAGTAAAAAGTTAGTAAAGTACGCTCATTAGCGCTTGAAAATCGTGACACAGAGTGACGTGAACCTTGCTCACCAGAGCTCAATAAAGTTGTCCTCGAAACAGCTTCTCACCGATCAATTTATTGGAAACTGACAGAATGAGGTAGAGTGGGGAGAATTTGAAAAAATAATCTGGAGTTTTCATCACACAAACTTGGGACTAGTATCAATCTTCATCATTTTATCCAAACGTCTCAGTACACTATTGCGGAATTAATTCGGATCGGCGGTTCTTTAGATACGCGTTTTCGCGCGTTTTTCCAGGGTACGCAACTTACCGCGTGGCTTTGGCGTGGTCTCTTCTGATTGGGTTATTCAATCCTGGGTCGGTTGAAACTTTACTCATGACACTCCCTCAAGGACTCTAATTTAGGTGCGCGCAGTTACAAAATTTGTCCTTGAACTCGGCTTAACCGGTCGTCTTCAGGAATAACTACCAAGCTTGCTTCTGTTGTAATCATTGCAACACACTACCTTGGCTCCCCCTTTGTCAATTTCAACATGTACTGCCTGGGCATCAGTAATAATAATAATAATAATAATAAAATCATGAATACTTATTCATCGTTAGATTAATAAGGGTTCATTTATCCTCAGCAAGGTTTTGAAATTCGAAGCAAGTGATTGATTTGGATTTTAAAAACAATATCCACAGTAGTGATGATAACATCTCTTAAGTACCTCGACTCGTCTGCCTGTGTGTACATTCCACTGACCCAATTAGTGTGCGCGCTCCACGCTGCAATGTCATTCACACGTCTCGCCGGACCTCCCCTCTCTCTCGCACGATTACAACTCCTGCCGGACCAGCTGTATTGTTTACAAACAAAGCTCGCTCTACCCAGGTACTACATGGCCACGTATATTTGAGTGTTGGCTCTCAATGAAATGAAAATCCACAACCTGCTTCCAGTCTCCGACCGGGTCAGGAATGGAATGAATGAAGCCCCCATTTAGCGGCGAGGATATGAACTGTGCCGGCTGCCGAGGCCTGACGCACTCCTCTGGGGCAATGATTAAATGAATGACAGATGAAAATGAAAATGATAGTGGAGAGTGTTGCTGGAATGAATTGTTGACAGGGAAAACCGGAGTACCCGGAGAAAAACCTGTCTGCCTCCGTTTTGTCCAGCACAGATCTCACATGGAGTGACCGGGATTTGAACCACGGACTCAGTGGTGAGAGGCCGGCGTGCTGCCGCCTAAGCCACGGAGGCTTTTTGTTGGCTCTCAATAAAATTCTGCAATTATGATCTGCATTCATAGTCCTGATTATTCGTCAAATGGTTCCCTTCTGTAATACGGCTTGAGATTAGCGCTATTGAAGACAGATTTAGCGCCAGTGCTCAATTCTTCAAGTCTGTAAGCATTGTTACCCAAATTCTTAATGATGCGGAACGGGCCAATAAATTTTGGACAGAACTTGGCAAATACTTTGTTTTTAGGATCAGATATCGGTGGTCTTCGAACAAGCACTAGTTCCTGTTCCTGTAATTCACGATGAAATTTCTTTCCTCTGTATCTCCTCAGTCTTCGGTCCGCTTGGTTCCTCATGTGCTCTCTTGTTCGCTGAATTCGCAGCTCATGTGCTAATAACGGATCCCTTGGGCATGGAATAATCTTGTCCCAAGATCTCTCAGGCAACCTGTTGTGGTGTACAACTAGTGGGACTTGACCTGTCGACTCGTGCTTTGTAGTGTTCATGCACATCTCAATATCTCCTACTTTGTCAACTTACTTATTATGATCATTAGGAATCATGACTCGGTAATACTTGGCAACACAGCGAATCGTTCTCTCGCTCGGATTTCCACAAGGATGACGAATGCTCGACAGAACATGCTTTATCTCTAGGCTCTCTAGACCTTGCCTAAAAACATTGCTCGTAAAATAAGTACCATGGTCCGATAAGATGAATTCCGGCTTCCCAAGCATCGGAATGACTTTGTTCTGAATTCTGCTGAGGACTTGCTTTGATGTCGTCTTCTGGATAGGACATAATACTACCATCTAGGAAAACACATCGACACATACAAGAAGGTGTCGGCATCCTCGTTTTCCCTTTACTAGAGGGCCAAAACAGTCAATAGCGACCAGCTCGCATGGTTTTTGAGGTAATAATGGTTTTAGAGATTGTTTCAACATTAAGTTATTTGGTTTAGTGCGCTGACACGCGTCACAAGTTCTGATTACTTCCACAATGGTGTATCGCATCTTAGGCCAAGTAAACGTTTCCCCTATTGTCGCTTCTGTTTTGTCCGTGCCGATATGTGCTAGGCTTTCGTGGACATGCCACGTCAATCCTCTCTGTAATGACGCTGGAACTAGAATTCGCAGTTTGGTGTGATCCTCATCCACGTACTTGTGCAACAGGTTATTCAAGTACTGAAATTTCGCTTCCTTGGCTTCCTTGTGAATCTGGCTGTAGTTCCTTCTTGTAAAACTTGATCATCATCATCATCCATGGGTCCTTTTCTTGTTCCTTCTGAATTTCTTTCAACTTGTTCAAAAATCCACGATCCTTAGGTGTTAGTGCTATATGGTGAACATCCGCTGCTATCTCGTTCTCATCTTCAAGATTCCTGCTTAGAGCATCTGGTATGATGTTCATCCTTCCAGGGCAATGTTCTATGGTAATGTCGACCTGCTGTATGTAAATGGACCAACGCGTAACTCTTTCACTTGCCATCGTCGTCTTGAATAAGAACGTCAGTGCATGGTGGTCAGTTCTGACAACAATGGAATATCCAAAGATCATCTTGCGCCATCGTTGAAGTGAGTACAAAATCGCTAGCAACTCAAGCTCTGCCACAGTGTAGTTCCTCTCGTGCTTCCTTAATTTAAGACTCGTAAGTGCCAAATATGATCGTTTCCTGGGTCCATCAGCGTCCTCTTGGTACAGCATGGTACCGATGCATGGTGCATGGTGCCTGAATTATAAATTTCTTCTCGAATTCTGGATACCCTAGCTTCACACAATTCTCCAGTAGGTCTTTCGTGGATCTAAAGGACCTGTCGCACTCCTCATTCCATGACCATCGATTTGATTTCTTTAGCATCTCTTGCATCGGTGCTACTGTTTCAGTGTATCCAGGACAATTCTCCTTAAAGAAACCTGTCACTCCCAAAAATGCTCTCACATGTTTTACTTTGGTTGGTGTGGGAAATTTCTTGATTGCGTCTATTTTCGCCGGATTAGGTCTCACGCCTTCAACATCAATTATGTGACCCAAATACAGAATCTCGCTCTGGCAAAAGTGCGATTTCTTCAAATTAATTTTGAAATTCATGGTTCTCAAGTTGTCCAATTGTTTGTTTAGGTTTACCAAGTGTTCCTCCATTGTTTCTGAAGCAATAAGTATGTCGTCAACATACCTCGTAGTGAAGCTCTTGACCTCCTCCGTCAGATTCCTGTCTAGTGCTCTTATCAATGCACATCCAACTGTTTTTACACCAAAGGGCATGCGAGACCAGATATAGCTTTGGTTATCAAATAAAAACCCCGTCAATAGTTGGGATTTTTCCTCAAGTTCGAGATGGTGGAAACTATTCGTTAGGTCGACGCTAGAATATATCTTCTTCCCACGGAAGCCCTTCAATACATCCTTGATCCTTGGTGCTTGGTCATGCTCAACTAGCAGTTTACTGTTTAAAACCCGAGCGTCTAGGCATAATCTAATTGATCCATTTGGCTTGGCCACAGCCAATATTGCATTTAAGTATGGGGTTGCTGCTTTTCTTATCATGCCGGAATCTAATAAGTTACTAATAATGTCCTTCACCTGAGCAAAATGTTTCTCTGGGATCAAGTACAATTTACTCTTAAATGGGGTCCAGTCGGTAACTTGCATGGCATACTGGAAATTTAAAACCTTTCCAGGAATCGTGTCGAAAGCTCCCTTATGATGTCTCAAAATTTCTTCTAATTTTCTTCTGTCAGGTTCCCTACTATTGCCTCCTTAAGTCACTCCTGAAGTAAAATTTCAAATTTGGACCCGCTAATTTCTTCTTCCGCCAAATGTACCCAAAGTTCCTGCGAAATATCTCGACTGTCAATTTCAACCACTGCTGTCTGGCTTAATCGTCCCTCCGTCAAGTTCTTATCTTCGATCGCCTCATTAGTGCATTCTTCAATGACCCAAGTATTCGCCTCTCTCTCTAGTGGACTCTCTTCCATGTTCAGACCCACATGACTCAACCCCTCGACTTGTTTCAAACTCACAGTGTTATTATGTAAGTCAATTATAGCATGAAAATCACAGATGAAGTTGGCTCCCAGAATGACATTATAATTCGTCTTTGGTAACACGATGAAAGTTTGCGAAAATGTGTGGTTTAATATCTCCAGGTCTAAATATGCTTGGTACTTGCAAACTATGGTCTTGTCAGGAATGACCCCTCGGACTTTTATTAATGGTAGAGGCTTAATTAGAACGGTTTGTTTATTTCCAATTTCTTTCAACAATGCTTCCGTGACTAAGCTCACCTGGCTACCCGTGTCAATCAGGCACCTCACTCTAATACCTCCGATACGTGCATAAATAATCGATAATTGTCTGATTACATCGTCTCGGTCCTTCACCACTTCCTCCAGGCAATCGTCCGGGAATGCTACCCACTCTTCTATGTTTGCAACAATCAACTCCTCCCGTTCCCTGGTGTCCTCCGTTCTCAGGCTATCTGATTTTGGTTCAATCGCGATTTTTTTAAATCCTGGGACCCATTCGTTGAGTTCCGCCGGTTGTCATCGCGTCTCTCCTGCTGCCGTAATAAGCTTTCCGCCCCCGCTCCTTGGTGATTATCTGGGCTTTGCCTATTCGACATCGCACGCCCCCACTTCCTTTTCTCTGTTTCTTCGGATTTAACTCGTCCAAATATTTCTGTGATTCAGCGTACCACTCGTTCCAATCATTGCGATAGTCCCCTTGATTATCTTGCCGATAATTCCTTGTATTGTTCCATCTGCCTTCTCCGTTCCTTTGGTAAGGTCTACCCTGCCTTGGATTTCCCCTCCAGTTGGTATACTCTCGCTGGTACTTCCACTGATTGTGATTGTTCTGATTATTATTATTATAATTATCACGGCGATTCATGAAGTTCCTATTGTTGTTATGTTATTGGTTTCGGCCATTGAACTCCTGCCGTCTGGGCGTGAATTGCGTTCCGGTAGACTGTGTCTTGGTTTGATTATTTTGATTGTGATTAGTTTGATGCCCTTGAACAACTTCAGCTGTGTTTACACACTCCATGTTCCGTCTCCCTGTCTGCGGACTGACCATACTCGTTTCATCCAAATGGCAGAGTATCTCCTCGCCCTGAACTGCGGTCTTGATATTACCGGCCACTAAAAACTGCTGAATATTCATTGGAAGCTGCTTACTGATGGTTAAAACCATGTTTTCCTCTGTAGGCGGGTCGTCAAAATCACGGAATTTAACCAGCTGTTGGCTAAAGAACTCGGAAAACCTGGTGGGATGTGTACTGTGATATTTCCTGGTGTATAGATCCATCCTCAACCCCTGCTGCAAAGAAGGACTCCAAAACTTTCTCAAGAATGCCTCTCTAAACTGGGCCATGTCATTAAATGTGTATTTGAAACTCTGGAACCAAATTAAACTTGGGCCCTCCAAATATTTCTCAACCATCCGCAGCTGTTTTGCGGGACTGACGTGTTGATCGTTAAAGTAGTCATCCAGCTGACGTAAAAATGCTTTAGGAGTGGATCCTGAGTTCTCCCTGAATTTGTCGGGTTTAAAGTCGTTCCCCCTAATTACTTGTATCACTTGGGCAGGTGCCAAGCCGGGTTGTGGAGTTGATGTCTCCCCTCTGTAGTGTTGGAATGTGTCGCACGTTATCTTTGGACTCTGACCTCGGCCTGTATCCTCAGCCAGCTTCGAGCCCACCGGACTTCCAATACTTCCCTGTTTGCCTCCTGTGTTTTCTGCAGAGAATAAAGTAGCGTTTTCTAAGGACCTTATCTCGTTCTTAATTATGAGGTCTGTGTGTTCTTGGAGTTTGGACTTCATATTTTCCTCCAAAGCCTGCACTCTAGAATTGTACTCGCCTAGCCGCTTTAAGATCGTCAGCCTATCTCCTTTAGTTTCATTCACCTGCTGTTCCCAATCTTTCCGGATCCTGTTCTTCAAACTACTAATTTTTTCTTCGCTCCTTTCCTGATTCTTCTCAAGCTCTTCTCGTATTTGCTCTTGTATCACCTGCTGGGTTTTAATTAATTGTTCCCCTACCTCTTCACGTATTTGCTCTTGGGTCTTAGTTAATTGTTCTCCTATCTCTTGTATCTGCTCTTGGTTTTTAGTTAATTGGTCTTCCAAGTTTTCCTGATTTTTATTTAGCTGGTCTTCTAGGTTTTCGCGCAAGTGCATCCGTTCTTTCTCCGTTTTTATTTCAAGCTTGTCGAGTTCCTTTATTAATTCGAGTACGTTATTATCGACTGAATTAATCTGCTCCTGTATGTTCTCGTTCTTGGTCTCTAGTCTCTCGAATTGCCCCTGTAATTCATCCTGCGTGCTTTTTATTCCAGCCGTGTTGTTTACGCATGCTGTCTCAATCTGTTTTAATTTTTCGGCTACCATTTCATCTAATTGTACAAGTTTATTGTCGAATTTAGATTCCAACTTCTTAATTTCTCCTAATTGCTTTGAGTTATTTTCCGCTACCTCACCTGCCAGTTTCTCTAATTCTACCCTAGTACTTTGGTTTATGTCATGGGTGATCTTCTCTAACTGTACTGTTTGTATTTTTGCCTGCTCTGATAGTTTATGGTTTAATTCATTCAACTGTTTATTATTATTCTCCCGCAACTCGTGTAACTGTTTATCGGTATCCAATTTCTGGACCTGCAATTTTACCGTAATGCTACTGTTCACATCCTGTAATTGTCACTATCTACTTTCTGGGTTTGTAATTGCGCCGTAATGTTACTGTTCATGTCCTGTAAATGTTTGTTACTTTGTTCACTCTGAATTTTTAACCGTTTCTTCCGTTTTCGCAGACAATTGCGCAGTCAACTGCACGGACATCTGCTCCATTAATACCTTGTGTTCTTCGATGCTAGCCATCGCACAACACACAAATATATACTCAGAGAAAAACAGGGTCAAGCACCTGGGATTTCAGTCATACACACGCACACATGTCTTGATATTTAAATACTACTGATTCTAATATAATAAAAATTTATGTAATCAAATTTTACTGAATAATGACTCTTATTTCCAAACAATAAAATAACTCCCTTGTGATCTGCTTTTAAATTCCTAACCAACAGAATTTACGAACAACACCAATTAACCGAAGTTAATTAAATGTAAAAATAAGGCAACACCTTCCTGCTTTGACTGAGTTCAATAATATGCAAATTTTCTAATTTTATGCCGGGCGCCAGAACAAGTTAACAACAAATGCAATATCAACTTCTAACCTTGTTCAATATTCCTAACTTTAAGAACTCAGTGATTTTACTAATGCACATGGCGGTACAACATCGCCTCAATTTACTGAATTTACACTTGCCCGCCTGACCTGGCATTATTTCTCAGCGAAATAAGTATGAGATCAGCAAAGCAACAACAACAACAGTCCCACTTGGGCAGCCATTTTTGATATATATGAACCCTTGCAAAGAAGCTTATGAGACTCAGTTTCGGGGGGTGTAACAGTCCATTTCGTAAGTTGTTGTTAAAGCGCTTCATAAACATGCAGGGTAACACATAATAAAATAACATGCAGGAAGAAGTGAATACCAGGGTTATAACAACTGAATTTAAAAACAGATCAACTATTTACAAGTAAAAAAATAAACTAAACAAATCTCCCAAATGCCTCCCAACTGAATAAATTACTTGCCATAACTAGGCTTAATCTCAGGAGAGATTATAAATTGGACCAAATGTCCCAAATGCTTCAATGACATTGTTGTACGTGTGCGGCTGTTCTACATGCTTAACGATGAGTACAAATAAATGCGAGATTCGTCACCATACGGTAAAACTTCAAAGGACGAATCTGCATTGTTTAGAGCTAGACAGACGCGGGGAACCAACTATACACTACTTAAATTAAACCGACACTTCCTACACTAAATAAACAACAAATAATTTCCGCTTGAAATTGGAATCAAGAACTGCCGTAGCAAAAACATTAATGCCTAAAATTAGGACTTTTCAAAATCAACACAAGTAAATTAGCACGTGACCAACAAAAAAAACACTTGACCGCCTGTCATCTTTACAAGTAAATACAACTACACCACACGGGTGTCACAACAGACAAACTAACATGACCTGAGTCATAGAAAATCACTAGGCTCCAAGCCAACATTTGCATCATTAAAACAAAATTCCATTCATACGATATGCGATAATTCGTAACAGACATGGCGAACTCCCCAATTAATTACGGTCCAAATGACCATCTCAAAAGAACAGGTTTGCTAATGATAGCTTATAGGGGTCAGTCGGTCAGCAGGACTGCCTAACAATGAGTCACCGAACCTAGACGGGCGCTAAGTGGAAATCTGCACATCTGTCAACCCACGTGTCAATAACCTCGACCTCCCGTGGCACGGGATCGAGTCTCGAAGAAGCGTGCTCCCAAAGCACAATATACGTGTGTGTGTCAGAATAAAATATCTCAGCATTTCCCCTAGGAAATCCAAGAAAATCAACACTGGACAAGGTACAGTAGCCTCCAAGGATCGCCCTGCCTTTCCATCAAAAAGAATACCACAACAACAACAACAATATGAGGGCGGTAGCACCACCTACCCCTCATCACGAAGAATCAATACACACACCTGACACATGAACACACACAGAATCACACGTAAGGGTTTGACAGAAACCTGAAATAAATGACATAGATACTTTTCCACTAGCTTGCGCTTCCGTTCTAGTCCGTGACTAACGAACCTGAAAAGGACTCAAAAAAATGCTAAAAAATTAGAACTAAAGTGTTCTACAGTTACATCTTAATTTGTTGCGCTCGGCAACCCTAGTATGAGTAATAATCTGTTCATAAAACCTCTTACAATATTTACCTCCCTCTCCTATAACAAAAATGAACTTTAATAAAGCGCCACTTATCGAATGTAACGAATTTCGCATTCGCATGGATAAAATCAAATACACGCGCCGTGTACACTAAATATGACTCCAAAGAAAAATATACAACAAACAAATTTGGCCACGCGTCAACGTACATTTAAAGATGATAGTGTCAGCATTTAAAAAAATCTAAACACAAAAAAAAGAATGAATGAACTATTTAGAATGTTCCCGTGCCTTATCTAACTACATATTGAGTAAATCAATTTTTGTACATCACCGTCTCAGCTTGCAGAACATTAACCTCCGTCCCGGTGCATTTCCCTACGAGAAATTTAGCCCTCCATCATCGACGTCGTTGTAGAAGCGATGCACATCAATCCATCACATGACCAGACGTCGGACATCTTGGCGAAGTTTCTTGGACAGAAATGTTCAATGTTAATAATATTGCCTAGCTATAATCGCTGTGAGCTACTACTTTCACTCACGAATATGACCTAATGCGATTACTGATCGTAGACCTGCCCTATTTTAGCATTTGCTTAACACAAGCACAAATATCACTCAAAAATATTATACACAAATTTACATAAAATTACACACTTCAAACACATCGCCACTGGCTTGAAAACAAGTCTTAAACATGACTATCTTGCAGTCCTTATCTCGCCTAGAGATCTCCACTGCTATACGTGAACCTTGCTCACTTGAGCACAAAGTAAAAGTTAGTAAAGTACACTCATTAGCGCTTGAAAATCGTGACGCAGAGTGACGTGAACCTTGCTCACCAGAGCTCAATAAAGTTGTCCTCGAAACAGCTTCTCATCGATCAATTTATTGGAAACTGACAGAATGAGGTAGAGTGGGGAGAATTTGAAAAAATAATCTGGAGTTTTCATCACACAAACTTGGGACTAGTATCAATCTTCATCATTTTATCCAAACGTCTCAGTGCACTATTGCGGAATTAATTCGGATCGGCGGTTCTTTAGATACACGTTTTCGCGCGTTTTTCCAGGGTACGCAACTTACCGCGTGGCTTTGGCGTGGTCTCTTCTGATTGGGTTATTCAATCCTGGGTCGGTTGAAACTTTACTCATGACACTCCCTCAAGGACTCTAATTTAGGTGCGCGCAGTTACAAAATTTGTCCTTGAACTCGGCTTAACCGGTCGCCTTCAGGAATAACTACCAAGCTTGCTTCTGTTGTAATCATTGCAACACACTACCTTGGCTCCCCCTTTGTCAATTTCAACATGTACTGCCTGGGCATCAGTAATAATAATAATAATAATAATAAAATCATGAATACTTATTCATCGATAGATTAATAAGGGTTCATTTATCCTCAGCAAGGTTTTGAAATTCGAAGCAAGTGATTGATTTGGATTTTAAAAACAATATCCACAGTAGTGATGATAACATCTCGTACCTCGACTCGTCTGCCTCTGTGTACATTCCACTGACCCAATTAGTGTGCGCGCTCCACGCTGCAATGTCATTCACACGTCTCGCCGGACCTCCCCTCTCTCTCGCACGATTGCAACTCCTGCCGGACCAGCTGTCTTGTTTACAAACAAAGCTCGCTCTACCCAGGTACTACATGGCCACGTATATTTGAGTGTTGGCTCTCAATAAAATTCTGCAATTATGATCTGCATTCATAGTCCTGATTATTCGTCAAATGGTTCCCTTCTGTAATACGGCTTGAGATTAGCGCTATTGAAGACAGATTTAGCGCCAGTGCTCAATTCTTCAAGTCTGTAAGCATTGTTACCCAAATTCTTAATGATGCGGAACGGGCCAATAAATTTTGGACAGAACTTGGCAAATACTTTGTTTTTAGGATCAGATATCGGTGGTCTTCGAACAAGCACTAGTTCCTGTTCCTGTAATTCACGATGAAATTTCTTTCCTCTGTATCTCCTCAGTCTTCGGTCCGCTTGGTTCCTCATGTGCTCTCTTGTTCGCTGAATTCGCAGCTCATGTGCTAATAACGGATCCCTTGGGCATGGAATAATCTTGTCCCAAGATCTCTCAGGCAACCTGTTGTGGTGTACAACTAGTGGGACTTGACCTGTCGACTCGTGCTTTGTAGTGTTCATGCACATCTCAATATCTCCTACTTTGTCAACTTACTTATTATGATCATTAGGAATCATGACTCGGTAATACTTGGCAACACAGCGAATCGTTCTCTCGCTCGGATTTCCACAAGGATGACGAATGCTCGACAGAACATGCTTTATCTCTAGGCTCTCTAGACCTTGCCTAAAAACATTGCTCGTAAAATAAGTACCATGGTCCGATAAGATGAATTCCGGCTTCCCAAGCATCGGAATGACTTTGTTCTGAATTCTGCTGAGGACTTGCTTTGATGTCGTCTTCTGGATAGGACATAATACTACCATCTAGGAAAACACATCGACACATACAAGAAGGTGTCGGCATCCTCGTTTTCCCTTTACTAGAGGGCCAAAACAGTCAATAGCGACCAGCTCGCATGGTTTTTGAGGTAATAATGGTTTTAGAGATTGTTTCAACATGAAGTTATTTGGTTTAGTGCGCTGACACGCGTCACAAGTTCTGATTACTTCCACAATGGTGTATCGCATCTTAGGCCAAGTAAACGTTTCCCCTAATGTCGCTTCTGTTTTGTCCGTGCCGATATGTGCTAGGCTTTCGTGGACATGCCACGTCAATCCTCTCTGTAATGACGCTGGAACTAGAATTCGCAGTTTGGTGTGATCCTCATCCACGTACTTGTGCAACAGGTTATTCAAGTACTGAAATTTCGCTTCCTTGGCTTCCTTGTGAATCTGGCTGTAGTTCCTTCTTGTAAAACTTGATCATCATCATCATCCATGGGTCCTTTTCTTGTTCCTTCTGAATTTCTTTCAACTTGTCCAAAAATCCACGATCCTTAGGTGTTAGTGCTATATGGTGAACATCCGCTGCTATCTCGTTCTCATCTTCAAGATTCCTGCTTAGAGCATCTGGTATGATGTTCATCCTTCCAGGGCAATGTTCTATGGTAATGTCGACCTGCTGTATGTAAATGGACCAACGCGTAACTCTTTCACTTGCCATCGTCGTCTTGAATAAGAACGTCAGTGCATGGTGGTCAGTTCTGATAACAATGGAATATCCAAAGATCATCTTGCGCCATTGTTGAAGTGAGTACAAAATCGCTAGCAACTCAAGCTCTGCCACAGTGTAGTTCCTCTCGTGCTTCCTTAATTTACGACTCGTAAATGCCAAATATGATCGTTTCCTGGGTCCATCAGCGTCCTCTTGGTACAGCATGGTACCGATGCATGGTGCATGGTGCCTGAATTATAAATTTCTTCTCGAAGTCTGGATACCCTAGCTTCACACAATTCTCCAGTAGGTCTTTCGTGGCTCTAAAGGACCTGTCGCACTCCTCATTCCATGACCATCGATTTGATTTCTTTAGCATCTCTTGCATCGGTGCTACTGTTTCCGTGTATCCAGGACAATTCTCCTTAAAGAAACCTGTCACTCCCAAAAATGCTCTCACATGTTTTACTTTGGTTGGTGTGGGAAATTTCTTGATTGCGTCTATTTTCGCCGGATTAGGTCTCACGCCTTCAACATCAATTATGTGACCCAAATACAGAATCTCGCTCTGCCAAAAGTGCGATTTCTTCAAATTAATTTTGAAATTCATGGTTCTCAAGTTGTCCAATTGTTTGTTTAGGTTTACCAAGTGTTCCTCCATTGTTTCTGATGCAATAAGTATGTCGTCAACATACCTCGTAGTGAAGCTCTTGACCTCCTCAGTCAGATTCCTGTCTAGTGCTCTTATCAATGCACATCCAGCTGTTTTTACACCAAAGGGCATGCGAGACCAGATATAGCTTTGGTTATCAAATAAAAACCCCGTCAATAGTTGGGATTATTCCTCAAGTTCGAGATGGTGGAAACTATTCGTTAGGTCGACACTAGAATATATCGTCTTCCCACGGAAGCCCTTCAATACATCCTTGGTCCTTGGTGCTTGGTCATGCTCAACCAGCAGTTTACTGTTTAAAACCCGAGCGTCTAGGCATAATCTAATTGATCCATTTGGCTTGGCCACAGCCAATATTGCATTTAAGTATGGGGTTGCTGCTTTTCTTATCATTCCGGAATCTAATAAGTTACTAATAATGTCCTTCACCTGAGCAAAATGTTTCTCTGGGATCGGGTACAATTTACTCTTAAATGGGGTCCAGTCGGTAACTTGCATGGCATACTGGAAATTTAAAACTTTTCCAGGAATCATGTCGAAAGCTCCCTTATGATGTCTCAAAATTTCTTCTAATTTTCTTCTGTCAGGTTCCCTACTATTGCCTCCTTAAGTCACTCCTGAAGTAAAATTTCAAATTTGGACCCGCTAATTTCTTCTTCCGCCAAATGTACCCAAAGTTCCTGCGAAATATCTCGACTGTCAATTTCAACCACTGCTGTCTGGCTTACTCGTCCCTCCGTCAAGTTCTTATCTTCGATCGCCTCATTAGTGCATTCCTCAATGACCCAAGTATTCGCCTCTCTCTCTAGTGGACTCTCTTCCATGTTCAGACCCACATGACTCAACCCCTCGACTTGTTTCAAACTCACAGTGTTATTATGTAAGTCAATTATAGCATGAAAATCACAGATGAAGTTGGCTCCCAGAATGACATTATAATTCGTCTTTGATAACACGATGAAAGTTTGCGAAAATGTGTGGTTTAATATCTCCAGGTCTAAATATGCTTGGTACTTGCAAACTATGGTCTTGTCAGGAATGACCCCTCGGACTTTTATTAATGGTACAGACATAATTGGACCGGTTTGTTTATTTCCAATTTCTTTCAACAATGCTTCCGTGACTAAGCTCACCTGGCTACCCGTGTCAATCAGGCACCTCACTCTAATACCTCCAATACGTGCATAAATAATCGATAATTGTCTGATTACATCGTCTCGGTCCTTCACCACTTCCTCCAGGCAATCGTCCGGGAATGCTACCCACTCTTCTATGTTTGCAACAATCAACTCCTCCCGTTCCCTGGTGTCCTCCGTTCTCAGGCTATCTGATTTTGGTTCAATCGCGATTTTTTTAAATCCTGGGACCCATTCGTTGAGTTCCGCCGGTTGTCATCGCGTCTCTCCTGCTGCCGTAATAAGCTTTCCGCCCCCGCTCCTTGGTGATTATCGGGGCTTTGCCTATTCGACATCGCACGCCCCCACTTCTCTTTTTCTGTTTCTTCGGCATTTAACTCGTCCAAATATTTCTGTGATTCAGCGTACCGCTCGTTCCAATCATTGCGATAGTCCCCTTGATTATCTTGCCGATAATTCCTTGTATTGTTCCACCTGCCTTCTCCGTTCCTTTGGTAAGGTCTACCCTGCCTTGGATTTCCCCTCCAGTTGGTATACTCTCGCTGGTACTTCCACTGATTGTGATTGTTCTGATTATTATTATTATAATTATCACGGCGATTCATGGAGTTCCTATTGTTGTTATGTTATTGGTTTCGGCCATTGAACTCCTGCCGTCTGGGCGTGAATTGCGTTCCGGTAGACTGTGTCTTGGTTTGATTATTTTGATTGTGATTAGTTTGATGCCCTTGAACAACTTCAGCTGTGTTTACACACTCCATGTTCCGTCTCCCTGTCTGCGGTCTGACCATACTCGTCTCATCCAAATGGCAGAGTATCTCCTCGGCCTGAACTGCGGTCTTGATATTACCGGCCACTAAAAACTGCTGAATATTCATTGGAAGCTGCTTACTGATGGTTAAAACCATGTTTTCCTCTGTAGGCGGGTCGTCAAAATCACGGAATTTAACCAGCTGTTGGCTTAAGAACTCGGAAAACCTGGTGGGATGTGTACTGTGATATTTCCTGGTGTATAGATCCATCCTCAACCCCTGCTGCAAAGAAGGACTCCAGAACTTTCTCAAGAATGCCTCTCTAAACTGGGCCATGTCATTAAATGTGTATTTGAAACTCTGGAACCAAATTAAACTTGGGCCCTCCAAAAATTTCTCAACCATCCGCAGCTGTTTTGCGGGACTGACGTGTTGATCGTTAAAGTAGTCATCCAGCTGACGTAAAAATGCTTTAGGAGTGGATCCTGAGTTCTCCCTGAATTTGTCGGGTTTAAAGTCGTTCCCCTAATTACTTGTATCACTTGGGCAGGTGCCAAGCCGGGTTGTGGAGTTGATGTCTCCCCTCTGCAGTGTTGGAATGTGTCGCACGTTATCTTTGGACTCTGACCTCGGCCTGTATCCTCAGCCAGCTTCGAGCCCACCGGACTTCCAATACTTCCCTGTTTGCCTCCTGTGTTTTCTGCAGAGAATAAAGTAGCGTTTTCTAAGGACCTTATCTCGTTCTTAATTATGAGGTCTGTGTGTTCTTGGAGTTTGGACTTCATATTTTCCTCCAAAGCCTGCACTCTAGAATTGTACTCGCCTAGCCGCTTTAAGATCGTCAGCCTATCTCCTTTAGTTTCATTCACCTGCTGTTCCCAATCTTTCCGGATCCTGTTCTTCAAAATACTAATTTTTTCTTCGCTCCTTTCCTGATTCTTCTCAAGCTCTTCTCGTATTTGCTCTTGTATCACCTGCTGGGTTTTAATTAATTGTTCCCCTACCTCTTCACGTATTTGCTCTTGGGTCTTAGTTAATTGTTCTCCTATCTCTTGTATCTGCTCTTGGTTTTTAGTTAATTGGTCTTCCAAGTTTTCCTGATTTTTATTTAGCTGGTCAACTAGGTTTTCGCGCAAGTGCATCCGTTCTTTCTCCGTTTTTATTTCAAGCTTGTCGAGTTCCTTTATTAATTCGAGTACGTTATTATCGACTGAATTAATCTGCTCCTGTATGTTCTCGTTCTTGGTCTCTAGTCTCTCGAATTGCCCCTGTAATTCATCCTGCGTGCTTTTTATTCCAGCCGTGTTGTTTACGCATGCTGTCTCAATCTGTTTTAAATTTTCGGCTACCATTTCATCTAATTGTACAAGTTTATTGTCGAATTTAGATTCCAACTTCTTAATTTCTCCTAATTGCTTTGAGTTATTTTCCGCTACCTCACCTGCCAGTTTCTCTAATTCTACCCTAGTACTTTGGTTTATGTCATGGGTGATCTTCTCTAACTGTACTGTTTGTATTGTTGCCTGCTCTGATAGTTCATGGTTTAATTCATTCAACTGTTTATTATTATTCTCCCGCAACTCGTGTAACTGTTTATCGGTATCCAATTTCTGGACCTGCAATTGGACCGTAATGCTACTGTTCACATCCTGTAATTGTCACTATCTACTTTCTGGGTTTGTAATTGCGCCGTAATGTTGCTGTTCATGTCCTGTAATTGTTTGTTACTTTGTTCACTCTGAATTTTTAACCGTTTCTTCCGTTTTCGCAGACAATTGCGCAGTCAACTGCACGGACATCTGCTCCATTAATACCTTGTGTTCTTCGATGCTAGCCATCGCACAACACACAAATATATACTCAGAGAAAAACAGGGTCAAGCACCTGGGATTTCAGTCATACACACGCACACATGTCTTGATATTTAAATACTACTGATTCTAATATAATAAAAATTTATGTAATCAAATTTTACTGAATAATGACTCTTATTTCCAAACAATAAAATAACTCCCTTGTGATCTGCTTTTAAATTCCTAACCAACAGAATTTACGAACAACACCAATTAACCGAAGTTAATTAAATGTAAAAATAAGGCAACACCTTCCTGCTTTGACTGAGTTCAATAATATGCAAATTTCCTAATTTTATGCCGGGCGCCAGAACAAGTTAACAACAAATGCAATATCAACTTCTAACCTTGTTCAATATTTCTAACTTTAAGAACTCAGTGATTTTATTAATGCACAAGGCGGTACAACATCGCCTCAATTTACTGAATTTACACTTGCCCGCCTGACCTGGCATTATTTCTCAGCGAAATAAGTATGAGATCAGCAAAGCAACAACAACAACAGTCCCACTTGGGCAGCCATTTTTGATATATATGAACCCTTGCAAAGAAGCTTATGAGACTCAGTTTCGGGGGGTGTAACAGTCCATTTCGTAAGTTGTTGTTAAAGCGCTTCATAAACATGCAGGGTAACACATAATAAAATAACATGCAGGAAGAAGTGAATACCAGGGTTATAACAACTGAATTTAAAAACAGATCAACTATTTACAAGTAAAAAAATAAACTAAACAAATCTCCCAAATGCCTCCCAACTGAATAAATTACTTGCCATAACTAGGCTTAATCTCAGGAGAGATTATAAATTGGACCAAATGTCCCAAATGCTTCAATGACATTGTTGTACGTGTGCGGCTGTTCTACATGCTTAACGATGAGTACAAATAAATGCGAGATTCGTCACCATACGGTAAAACTTCAAAGGACGAATCTGCATTGTTTAGAGCTAGACAGACGCGGGGAACCAACTATACACTACTTAAATTAAACCGACACTTCCTACACTAAATAAACAACAAATAATTTCCGCTTGAAATTGGAATCAAGAACTGCCGTAGCAAAAACATTAATGCCTAAAATTAGGACTTTTCAAAATCAACACAAGTAAATTAGCACGTGACCAACAAAAAAAAAACACTTGACCGCCTGTCATCTTTACAAGTAAATACAACTACACCACACGGGTGTCACAACAGACAAACTAACATGACCTGAGTCATAGAAAATCACTAGGCTCCAAGCCAACATTTGCATCATTAAAACAAAATTCCATTCATACGATATGCGATAATTCGTAACAGACATGGCGAACTCCCCAATTAATTACGGTCCAAATGACCATCTCAAAAGAACAGGTTTGCTAATGATAGCTTATAGGGGTCAGTCGGTCAGCAGGACTGCCTAACAATGAGTCACCGAACCTAGACGGGCGCTAAGTGGAAATCTGCACATCTGTCAACCCACGTGTCAATAACCTCGACCTCCCGTGGCACGGGATCGAGTCTCGAAGAAGCGTGCTCCCAAAGCACAATATACGTGTGTGTGTCAGAATAAAATATCTCAGCATTTCCCCTAGGAAATCCAAGAAAATCAACACTGGACAAGGTACAGTAGCCTCCAAGGATCGCCCTGCCTTTCCATCAAAAAGAATACCACAACAACAACAACAATATGAGGGCGGTAGCACCACCTACCCCTCATCACGAAGAATCAATACACACACCTGACACATGAACACACACAGAATCACACGTAAGGGTTTGACAGAAACCTGAAATAAATGACATAGATACTTTTCCACCAGCTTGCGCTTCCGTTCTAGTCCGTGACTAACGAACCTGAAAAGGACTCAAAAAAATGCTAAATAATTAGAACTGAAGTGTTCTACAGTTACATCTTAATTTGTTGCGCTCGGCAACCCTAGTATGAGTAATAATCTGTTCATAAAACATCTTACAATATTTACCTCCCTCTCCTATAACAAAAAATGAACTTTAATAAAGCGCCACTTATCGAATGTAACGAATTTCGCATTCGCATGGATAAAATCAAATACACGCGCCGTGTACACTAAATATGACTCCAAAGAAAAATATACAACAAACAAATTTGGCCACGCGTCAACGTACATTTAAAGATGATAGTGTCAGCATTTAAAAAAATCTAAACACAAGAAAAAGAATGAATGAACTATTTACAATGTTCCCGCGCCTTATCTAACTACATATTGAGTAAATCAATTTTTGTACATCACCGTCTCAGCTTGCAGAACATTAACCTCCGTCCCGGTGCATTTTCCTACGGGAAATTTAGCCCTCCATCATCGACGTCGTTGTAGAAGCGATGCACATCAATCCATCACATGACCAGACGTCGGACATCTTGGCGAAGTTTCTTGGACAGAAATGTTCAATGTTAATAATATTGCCTAGCTATAATCGCTGTGAGCTATTACTTTCACTCACGAATATGTCCTAATGCGATTACTGATCGTAGACTTGCCCTATTTTAGCATTTGCTTAACACACGCACAAATATCACTCAAAATATTATACACAAATTTACATAAAATTACACACTTCAAACTCATCGCCACTGGCTTGAAAACAAGTCTTAAACATGACTATCTTGCAGTCCTTATCTCGCCTAGAGATCTCCACTGCTATACGTGAACCTTGCTCACTTGAGCACAAAGTAAAATGTTAGTAAAGTACGCTCATTAGCGCTTGAAAATCGTGACGCAGAGTGACGTGAATCTTGCTCACCAGAGCTCAATAAAGTTGTCCTCGAAACAGCTTCTCACCGATCAATTTATTGGAAACTGACAGAATGAGGTAGAGTGGGGAGAATTTGAAAAAATAATCTGGAGTTTTCATTACACAAACTTGGGACTAGTATCAATCTTCATCATTTTATCCAAACGTCTCAGTGCACTATTGCGGAATTAATTCGGATCGGCGGTTCTTTAGATACACGTTTTCGCGCGTTTTTCCAGGGTACGCAACTTACCGCGTGGCTTTGGCGTGGTCTCTTCTGATTGGGTTATTCAATCCTGGGTCGGTTGAAACTTTACTCATGACACTCCCTCAATGACTCTAATTTAGGTGCGCGCTGTTACTAAATTTGTCCTTAAACTCGGCTTAACCGGTCGTCTTCAGGAATAACTACCAAGCATGCTTCTGTTGTAATCATTGCAACACACTACCTTGGCTCCCCCTTTGTCAATTTCAACATGTACTGCCTGGGCATCAGTAATAATAATAATAATAATAATAAAATCATGAATACTTATTCATCGATAGATTAGTAAGGGTTCAGTATAGAAACGTGCATTTGACCATTGCTGGTTGAATGTATTTGACCGAGACTGTATAAAAACCTATCTAAGACATTTGTGTGCACTATATTGAACACTGATGAGTGTTAGCGAAACTTTATGTTGAGAAAACATTGTATATATTTCACTACGTGTTGTATTTTGAAAGAAAAGTAAGATTCTCGCAGATTTTGTGTTGATAGCTTTAGACATCGTTTGTCATAACGATCAGATTACCTGTAAATATTTTCTTAATTATTTAATTAGTTAAATAATTTTTTAACGATTAATTAGTAGGATGTTTTTGTATTATAGTGTATTTTTCGAGTGAATGTTTTTAGAATGGATGATTGCCAGTTGTTATGTATGATTGAACAACCTGGTTGGTTCTAGAACAAGTCGGGAGTGTGAAAGGATGATGGTTTTAAATTTTTAGAAAGATTGTTAAAGAATTGTATGAGATACAAGCACTTTTATAAAGCCAGAATGGAAATTTTAAACGAGGCTACTATGCGCACGCCAGACAGCGTGTGTGCAAGCGAATGTGAGCGAAGATGTGTACAGTTAGAACTCAAGGCCAATCTATTATATAACGTGCAGCTTGGTGACAAGCCACAGCCTTGTGAAGGGAAATAGTTTCACGGCGCGACACTTGGTTGTCATTTTATCAATGAAACAGAGTAAGCAGGTGCATTACAAGACTCGTGGCAGCAGTAATAACCTTCTGAGAGAAATGCTGTAGACGCAGGAGTTTTTGTTAAATGTTTTTATCAATTACAGTAGGCCTAGACCTTTCAAATTTTTTGCGACTTTAATTTACAGTTCAGTAAACGCAGTAGTATGTGTGTAGTGGATGAGGGCCTGGTATGAATGTATGGATTATTTTATTAATATTGTTTATTGTTATTTATTGTTTAATATTAGATATAGTTTACTCATGTTTAAATAGATTTACACAGTTCGTTTTTCTTAGTCGTCGAGTGATTCATTTTAAATATTAGGAACAAGGTATTGTGGATTACTTTTCAGGCGTAGCTGAGTCCCATACGAGAACCCCGAGAAAAGAAAGGCAGGTGATCAAGTGAGCCCCGTATATTTTGTTGTTATCCACAATATCCTTGCAGCATACTCTATGTAAATTCCTGAAGACCTTGTTGGAGTGATTTCTAATGAAGTAATTAGCCGGTGCTATTAGAAATAGGCAATCCAGCTGAGCTATGGATATTCTGACAGGCTACTTCCCGAATTTACGGGTATAGTAGGGATGGCGCCCAACATGGGGTTACAAAATTAGCTTCGTAGAGTCTTTAGATCTTGTTGGTTTGAACATTTCTAGTGAAAGAAATAGTTACCAGACTTATGGGATGTCTAGTCCAATTTTGGATATATGTGAGTGTGATTATATAGGTATGTGTGAGTTGATTTTTGTAAGGTTGCACTCAAATAAAGATCAGATCTGAGAAAACCCGAGAGAGGTGTAATAGGTGTAACGTTTTGAAAAACGACCTATGATCTTGATGATTATTTTATTTTACCGGTTCATGTTAGTTGTTAGTCATGTTAAAAATAAAGCTAACTTGTTTTAGTGATTGTAAATGTAGAGTTTTTCTTTATGGTTGTATGTTTAAAATTGATCACAAGAGAACGAACACTATGAGTAAGTTTGTTTAGCATGGGAACAAAACCCTTGAAAAAGCCACATTCAGCGCCGGAATTCAAACCACTGATCTCTGGATTTGCTGCAGTCCCCCATCGCAGCCGTGGTGCGAGATTTAACGCACCGGCTACGTCGTAGGGATCCTGAACTATAATACTTAAAGGGTCAACAGAGAAAAATAATTATTGATTGTGTGCAACTACGATTCGTGACGATATTTGAGCTTGACAACGCATTCTCGGACTGATTTGTTTAAACTGTAACTGTTGCGAAATTTCAGCTTCGTATATTTTTAATTCTGTATTTTGAGGAACGGAAAGTTCACAGGCGAAAAGAAGAAAAGCCAAGTTGCACTTCCAGTGAAACTCCAAACACAACCACTCTTCTCTGAAGTTTTAACTCAACACGACTCGACAGTTTGCTGCTGGCTGTATCTGGGGTAATAGATTCGCCCACTAGCTAGGCTGTTACTGGGGTGATAGACTCGCCCCTAGCCAGCTCGTAAACTGTCGCATCGGTATTTGAATGGAGATTGTTGGAAGAAATGAAAACGTAAAAACACTTAGAGTGGGCGACGTACTTCTCCCGTACTTCTGTGTAGAACTTTTCATGCTGAACAATTCTGTAACTCATAGTATATTGATATTTTTAACGGTTTGCCCAGCGTAAGCTTATAAAGCGCACGGACGCCATGTGTTTTTTGATGTGTAACATCTTTCCGCTCGGTTGTTGGATAGTTTTGTGGGAGTGATTTTGAAAATTGGGGACGGAAGTGGATCGGAACGATCGAGCTGGCAGTGGTGGATCAAACGGAAGTATGCACTGCCCGCTCGGTCGATCAATCGGAAGTGTACTAGCTGGCAGTGGTGGACAACGGAAGTATGCACTGCCCGCTCGATCAAACGGAAGTGTACTAGCTGGCAGTGGTGGAAAATGGATGTATGCACTGCCCGCTCGATCGATCGAATGGAAGTGTGCCCTAGCTGGCAGTGGTGGATCGAACGGAAGTATAAGACGCACTGCCAACTCGATCGATCGGTCCAGCTGGCACTGGTAAGAGAAACAATCAGCGCGCGGTGTCGAAAATTGATACCATGACGCACTCTCGGCCATGTGGAATGTATATGGCATACTGAACGGAAGCCGCTCATGCGAACTCTGGTGTCAAGAGATTTAAACAAATGACATGGTACATGTTCTAAGTCTTCGTATCACGGGCCGATAACCTAGATGTTAGGCCCCTTAAAACAACAATTATCATCATCATCTTCGTATCAGTATTTAAATGGTAAAATGCCTTAATATCAAACATTGTAAGTCGTCGGCATTGCATTGGTATAAGGCATTTTAAACTCAATTTCACGCAGGAACATTATCGAAACAAGCAAAATATAAATGAAACTTAATTCCGTAATGCAGTATTATTGGAACGTGGAAATAAGGCACCATCTTGTGCACAATATTTGCGTAGTCGAAATAGCCGTGGGGTTATTTCGTATGACTGTGAATCTAGAGATTTTGGGTTCGAATCCTGGGCGGGGTAGCTATTTTTGCTACCAGATTATCATTTTAAACGAAATTTATCATATCAATATGACTCATTTTAACAGAATCCGTATGAAATTACGTGTTGGTCTGTGAATCAAGAGGACCTGTTTATAAGGAATTTAAGGTTATGAGCGGTGTCGCGTCTATTAATCTAGTTGATCCATATCGTATTCTTTATTTAGGCTAGTGCTGGTGGAAGCTACAAATTATCTAATAAAATTAGTTCCGTATTATAAACTACAATATCTGTAAAACACTCCCTTTTACAATAGATTAATATTTGTGCCAATAATACTATAAAATACCGGTGTATCAACAATTTCACGTGAGGTTTCTTCTATGTCAGATGTTACACATCATATGCGACTACTGCAAAGCTCGTAATTTTTTCTTCTTCAACTTTTTCACTGAAATCGTTACTGCTTGGCTTCCTTTGATCATAAATAAATTATTTTCTACAGAAATCTCTCTCGAGATATCCTTTACAGAATAGTGAAAACCGCATCAAAATCCATCCAGAGGTTCATTCGTGACATCCAAAAACGACAATAGCGACACTCGAGGCAGCAACAGAAGAGAGAGAGAGAGAGAGCGTTGCAGCAGAAGTGAGATAAAACGCTATCATCACCTTTCACTGTAGCACTATTTCATGAACGTTACTGTATTCCAAGAAGTTAACAAGAAAGGGCTCGATATAAATAAGTGGAACAATGCCGGACTCAGCCGGAACCCCGTGGTCGCCAACCTTGAACGCCCGATATGGAATGAGCCAGTCATGATGACGGGCACTTTGTACAGCCGAGAGGTGTGTTGCACACTCCTCTTTCATGACTTTATGATAGTGTCTGATGATAACACATGTTCCCAAGTTCCTTCTTCCTATAGCGGAGTAACGGCCTGTTGCTAGGCTCTAGCTGGCTGATGCGAGGCTGCACATGATGACGACAACCAGGCAGTGGCGGATCCAGGCCTTGCGGGGCCCTGGGCGATATGATGAGGTGGGGCCCACAACAATAGGAAATTTAAAATATCAAATCAAATGGGAAGTATTTTTGTAATAATAATAAAATAAAGAATAGTTACAATATTTTGAATACACTACAGTACATTTTTTAATAATATGAAAGAAACCTTTAAGTCCCCTTGAAGAAGATTATGTAAACTATGAAATATTAAAATATTACTTTGCCGCTTTTTCCGACTGAAGTCTTCTATTATTTCACTGAAATCTAAACTTGCTAAACGGTCAAGGGAGGTCATAGCTGCACTGAAAAAAAAAGCATTATAAATTAGTTTGAAAAGTTTGAAACGTATAATTAATTAATTAATTAATTAATTAATTAAATTAAAAAAAGAATCCATGGCGCGGGGCCCCCAGGACCGCGGGGCCCAGGGCGCTCGCCCTCCCCTAGATCCGCCCCTGCAACCAGGTCATTCAGACACTAGCTATGGGATGCGCATATCCACGGATAAATCCACGGATATCCGCAATTTGTTTCCCCATGCGGATATACAGTAGTTAGAGCTCTGCGCGGATAAACACACGTTATCCGCATCCGCATGACTGTTATCCGCATTCGCACGACTGCTATTCGCATCCACCCCGCATCCTCACGACTGTTATATGCATCCGCATCGCATCCACACGACTCTTATCCGCCCCGCATCCGCACGACTGTTATCCGCATCCGCCCTACTTTTATCTGCATCCCCATGTTTGTTATCCGAATCTGCTGGCATTACAATCATATTTTTAGCCTACTTTTCACGTTTAGCAAAAATGAGGAAAAAGTAGACTTATGAGATAGGGCAAATGTGTGTCTGTCTGTCTGTCCTTCTGTCTGTCTGTCTGTCTGTCTGTCTGTGTGTGTCCCCCCTATCAACTCCTAAACGGCTGCAGCAATCGAAACAAAATTTGGTAGGAGAAAAGATCTATACCTGAATATCTCACGGCCATATTTGAAAATGATGTCAGTACTACCAACTGCTGAAAAATCGCAATTGAAATTTGAGCTCCATGTTGGATATCTTGTAAGGTATGAATGGGAGCTATTTCAAAATTGGCACACGTATAGATAATAATATTGCAGTTTAATTTCCAGGAGGCCATACATGGCAGTGTTGCCAAAATGATTATAAGCCTATTGATAGGTCCAAATTTTAAATGCATATCAATTGGATTTCAACCAAATTTTGTATGTGCTATGTGTACATAAGCAGATATGCCTGAGTGTATTCTTAAGAGCCACCAGGGCTGCCAACTGTTAATAAATGCTCTCAATTTGTTTTATCCAAATACCCATATATCAGAAAGTATGCAAGCCGACAGCTTTAAACTATGCACACGTATAGTACCCGACATTCTATATTAATTTGGAGAAACTTATATACATCAGTGCTGCCAACATGATTCTAAGCCTGCTGATAGGTCCAATTTTAAAATGCATGTAACTTCTATACTAACTAATGGATTTCATTCCAATTGACACAACAATAGATCATATTATTTCAGATTATTTCTGACCAAGACATGTATGTCATTGTTGCCAACGTGATTTTACGCGCGCTTTTAGATCCAATGTTTAACTGCATGTAACGTCCATGCTATCCATTGGACTTCAACCAAATTTTGTATTCTGTACCTTAAGAGATGGAACTAAGAATATATTCAGTCACCAGGGCTGCCAACTGTAGTTCTCTATTAGGAAAAAAGGAAGCTTGTAGTTTAACGTGACCGTTAATCTCGAGATCATGAGCCACGGGACCTCCTTTTTACGTGGAATCCGAACCACAGGACATGGCATTTCACATCGAAAATCTCACATGCATTGACCGGTAATCGAACCCGGACCGCCTTGGTGAGAGGCATTCAGCTAGACCGCTGAGCCACCACGCCCCCTTTCTCTATTAGGCTGCATTATGCCAGGTATACAATATTTCGAACTAATTAGAAATTTCGATATTACCAACTTAATTTCGTCATTATTCTAGATAGATCCATATAGATTAATCATTGCCATGAATCTTAAATTTTAAGAAAAGTAGGCTCTTTAGTTCTTCACGGAACTTGTTGTTAATTTATTAGATTATGTAGGCCTATAAAGCATTAAATCAACGCATTTAGGCATTTGAAGAGAAATTCGTTCCCCTAAGCTATGTGTGAATCACATGACAATGTTGACTGAGTTGGATGCTATACGATTAATAATAATAATTATTAAAATTAATTTGCATAGTTTATTTCATGGAAATATTTTTTTACAAAACAACATTCCAACCAAGGCTCACGATTTTGATTAGTTTTCTAGACCCTATCACTAAGAACACGCGAATAAGGTATTAATATTGTAATGCACCTTATAAATCTCGTACTTTAGGAGTTACAAGGGAAACGGACGTGAAAAATACTGTTTTGAAAAAATTAACGACAATATTATCTGACTTTAAATAGCCTGTGCAATGCCGGGCTTTTAAAATTATAATGCCAATAACATACCCAGAATTTTATGATAATGTGTTAAAAATCAGTGCTCTATTAAAGAAGATGTACTCTAGGAAAGAATGATTTCTTTACGGAGACTTCCTCATGAGTGCTTATTACACGTGTAAGGAAAATACTTTATGTTGATTCAGTTAATATTCTATTGTATTATTCTTTCGTCATAGCATACACAGACTTTAGTCACTCAATATAGTTTTTTATACTTCGTCACAATGTCCTGATTTTGTACCCTACCTCTAGGGAAACCCTAAGTAGGTAATAAAACGGGAAAGAAATGATCTCTTCTCTTTAGCAGGAAAGTTGATTCGGAAAAGTATTGTTGTGACCCCCTCCCGGGAAAAATCCTGCTGGCGTCCATGACTTCTCTTCTGACTGGCTTCCCCTAATAAGAGTAACGGAACGATACCCCATGCAAATCTTGTGACCCATAATCTGTATACTATCCCCTGCTATCAGGGGCGTATACAAATTCTGTCTATGTCCACGCCTTATTAATCCCGTTTGCAACGGTGTCGGGGATGAGATGCGATGAAATTCCACGTGGCTGAAGGATTCTACGGCTGGATGCCCTTCCTGACGCCAACCTCACGAGAGGAGTTAATGCGAGATGAAATGTATGAAGATGTTAGTTAGTTATTGTTGTTTTAAGGGGCGGAACTATGAGGTCATCTGCCCCTTGAATGCAGATGAATGAAAGTTCAATATTTCAAGTACTGTAGTTCCAACTTTGGCTATCAGACGCCAGCGTCACCCATCGCGAACGATGCAACTTGATAGAGCGTTTCTCACCAAATAACCAACAAATTTAGCTACACACTAACAATTGTAGTGGTAGGTTCTTTTTGATGTGTAACATCTTTCCACTCGGATTCTGGATATTTTTGTGGCACTCGGTAGCTGGACATTTTTGTGGGAGTGATTTTGGAAAAGAGACGGAAGTGGATGGGACGGAAGTGCATGGGACGTAAACAATGAGCGCGCGTGGTGGCGGAGATCGGTACAACGACGTACTGTAAGCCATGTGACTATGTGGAATGTAAATCGCAAACGGTTTACCTCAAGGTTTGGAGGCCCCATTAAAGAAATTCCTACAATAATCATCTTCAAGTTGTCGTTCTTTGGTGTGAAAATATTCATTATATCATATTTGCTGAAAACAATTACGATTTATTAAATCTTCATACTTTTGCTGTATTCTTATTTAATGTAAGCACTCGATAACCAACATCCCAAACAACGTAGGAATTCAGTATATTAACACCGACTACTGACAATAATTGAAACTTCGTTGGTCTAAACGTATCACTGGGAGAAACGCATTTAGTATACCTGCTGCACACCTAGTTTTTAATCGCGCCTATACTTGGCAGTGCGCTATATCGGCAATAAGAGGCCATTTTCAATAACACCGCTGGCATGGGTTCACTAACTGGCTGGTATAAATTGCAGCTCGCATCAAGTAGGCAGTGGATTGCTCCCGCATACAGTTGCAGGTATATGTCACTACTGCAGATGCATTGGAGAATCGTTTCATGTTTGCTGGCACAAAGCAGCACTATGAGATCATTCTAAAAATAAAAAATAAAAAAGAAGCGAGTAAGTAATATGGAATTATTCGAATAACATGTCAGATGTTACACATGCTATGCGACTACTGTAAGGCTCGTAATTTTGTTATGCCATACATCTAATACATGGGCCCGCCGGCTTTACTTCCCCTCCAAAGGAAGGCACACTGAAGGATTTTAACGCTCTTAAAAAATCCGACGACTTCGGCCGTGTTTGAACTCGCGATCTTGGGCATAGCAGTTCAGGATGCTACCGACTACGCCACCGAAACCACTCTTATACAAATTTTGTCACTTATAATATTTGTTTATGAATTAAAACATTAGAAAACCAATATACATTTCATGTAGGGCCTACTATTGTTACTATGCGACATATGGCAACGTTGCAAATCAAAGTGAAGCGACCGTAGAGCGATGTAAATAGTGTGACAATCAGTTTGCTCTGATCCTATGTGTAACAACATAACCTCTTCCCTTATTACTCTCCAGTGCCTTCGCTCAACAGCAACAAGTGCCCTTAACTCTTTCTCCCTAACTTTTATACCCTTATCAAACTTTTGGCAATTTTGCCCGTCTCTGTAGCTACCACTGAACAAAGTCTGAGGTTACTTAGGTTGAAAGTATATTATTTAATAAATTCTACTTCTGAAAACTGACTCGACGTATAGCATTGTTATCTATTCACATAGACATACAAATCGTTAACCATGAAGTTACAAACCGGTTTGGTAACGCTTCAAGAAACCTTGACTTTATATTATAGTGTAAGTTGTAAGTCAAACAAATATACTATCAAGTGAACAAGATGATTTTATTAATAAAGAGGAACATAAAATGGTGTTAGATGTGTTTGACACCAACCAAATATAAAACGTTGAAAAAGTGATGCTAGATAGCCTTAAAGCTCATCAATTTGAACCAAATTATACAAAAGTTTCCCTAGGAGGAACCCCGGACCACCTTTTCTTTGAGGGCTATTCCATGTCCCCAAACCCCGTTTAGCCCTCCCCCCCGAATAAAAATCTATATGCGCCCCTGCCTGCTATCAATAGACACCCGTATACGACAGGGTTTTCCTATAAAAATTATATTACATGTTAATTACTTATTGAGGGTGGGGAGTATTGAGTATATGATTCCATCTGGGGGTTAGAAACCTTCCCCTCGCTCCCTGAAAAGGACACGTGACAATGTTCCTATGAGTCAGTCGTGGAAGAGGAGTGGCCATCTGACATACAACGGCCTGTCAAAATGCATGTCATGGTGAAGCTACGTAATCTCTTGCATAGAACAGGTATAAATAGGAAGTTGATAACAACCACCAACATTCACTCGACAGACAATCACTGACAAGAATAAAGGATGGCACCCAAGTACGTATTCAACTACTTCGACACGTGGGGCGCAGGAGAGTGCATTAGGCTGCTTCTGTCTTACGGCCAAGTGGAGTTCACAGACAATCGCGTCACAACGGAAGAATGGCCAAAGCTGAAACCTAGTAAGTACATTTAGCATTATTATCTGTGAATAGACCGATCGAGATGACTGTGTGCGCAAAGCCATGAGGCCAGGCTATCAACGGACTCGGAGAACCCTAAATATCAGTCATCCTTAAAATGGCTTTCCGAGGCTTCTCATTTTCTACTCGTGCCAAATGTCAGAACGGTACCTTCATTCAACACTAAAAGAAATGAGTGTATTTAGTTTTCTAAAGAAAAGAATATCCTGCCGTAGTAATATTTGAATTTTATTATTGTTGTTGATTCATTTGAGGGGCTTGGACAACGTGTTCATTTATCCCCGTGTTCTTGGGTGGGTTTATGGTATAAATAAATAAATTTAAAAAAAAACATTACAATTGGTCACAGTCTTGTTTACCTACTAAAAAGCATTAATTTCGATTACCGAGGCAACACTGGAAAATGGCTTCCGACATGATAATAAATAAATATATAAATAATAAACAAATAAATAAGGGGTCATCTAAATAAAAGGCCCATACAAGAATGTGACAAAAGTTCGATAATTTTGAAGACGGAGGGTGCGTTTACGAAAATGTTCACGTTTGTCAGTTTTTTTTCGTAATTACTGGATTTGCAAAATCCAAATGACCTTCCTTTTTGGCACTTTCTACAGCGAGACCCTTCCCTATCGGACGGAGAGTCACAGTGGCCATGTGTTGAGCAAGCCACTGGTGCTAGCAGCAGCGTAGTGCCCAACTAGTTTAATACATTTACACATTTTAAGGTATTTAATCATCACTGGATACGAGACAGCCTACAAGTCTTAATTATCTCAACTAATGTATCTCGCCAGGTCCGTATCTAATACAAGCAATGCAGGGGTGTATATAGAGTTGTATTTCGGGGGGTGCCCAACTGGGGGTTAGGGGGCATGGTATAGGCCCAAAGAATAGGGGGTCCGGGGTTCTACCCGGGAAACTTTTCTATAATTTGGTGCAAAATGATGAGTTTTAAGGCTATCTGGCATCACTTTTTCAACCAATTTGTTGTGATGTTTTATGTTTGGTTAATGTCAAACACATCTAAGACCATTTTATGATACTTTTTATTAATACAATCACCTTGCTCACTTGATAGTATTTACATGGAAAGAATTAGACCTAATGTTACTGTTTTGATTTACAACTCACACTATATTAAAAGTCAAGGTTTCTTGAAGCATTGCCAAATCGGTTCATAACTTCATCGTCAGTGAGATGTATGTCTCTGTGAATAGATGACAATACTAGACCGTTGAGTCTGTTTTCAGAAGTAGAATTTCTTAATTATGTTTTCAACCAATTCAAACTCCGTTCGGCAGTACCAGTAGCTAGAGAGAGGGGCAAACTTGCCAAAAGTTTGATAAGTGTATAAAAGTTAGGGAGAAAACTTTTGTCACACGCTTCAAGGGCACTTGTTGCTGTTCTTGGTTCGTTCATATGAGCGAAGGCACTGGAGAGTAATAAGAGGTTATGTTGTTACACATAAGATCAGAGCAAACTGATTGTCACACTGTTTACATCGCCTTGCTTTGCAACGTTGCCATACGTCACTTAGTAACAATAATACATGATTATATTGATTTTAATGTTTTAATGCATAATCAAATAATATGTGTGACAAAAATTTCGGCGGGGGGGGGGGGGGGGGGGGGGGAGGGAGGGGGGGGGGGGGGTGCTGATGCAATGCTAGCATTGATTGGGGACTTCCCGTCCTGCTCTTGTGTTATCGCTAAATGCTAGTCAAGTAGCGGTGACCCGGTGACTAATTACTCTCCGCCCACCCCGCGGACAAGCAAACCATCGTTCGATAGAGAAGGGCCTCACTGTATATAGGTTTTTTATAAGACAAGTTCTTAATTTTCTGATAACCTGTGTTGTTGTGGTGTCTGTACTTAATGAATTAATGTTGTTGTTGTTGTTGTTGCAATAGTGTTTGTCTGTATTAATGATTCGGGTGAGGATTGGGAAGGAGGCGGCCGTGGTCGTAATTTAAGTAACCCTGGCGTACTGTAAATTAGAAGAGTAAAATCACGTAGAATCTCTTCTAGGGTGGTTGAGGTGGGGATTGAACACAGTTTTGCCTCATGAGGCTGAGTGTACTCCGTTCCAACCCTCAGACCAGAATTACATTTTTTGAAAGAACTGGGAATCGAATCCGGACCTAATCGTCTATGACACTCACCTTTTAAGACACAATTAATCGCTCATATGGAAGTCTTTTAAAAACATTAATACGATTGGTTGTTACAATAGCGTGTGTCTCCATGACTTTAATATCTCTTCATTTTATGAAGAGAAGAGGAACAGTAGCTTACATAACAGTAGGCTACAATTATCTTTGCTGTACCACTGCGCATCGTCCAAGCGACGGTTCGAGTGGAGTGGTGTGACCATTGTATTCATTCCATGGAGGCCAATTGTTCAGCGTAAAACTTAAAAAAAAAAAAAGTCTACGACATAAGGTTACCATAAAGGTAGGGTTAAAAATCAGAACATTAGGACGAAGTATTTAAAAAATATAAAGTTTTGTTCTAATGATAAAGGTCATAGAGACCATTCGTTTGAACCATTGCACAACGTTCTATCATATTTGGTTTTGAAAATATAGCCTACTTTCAAAATTGAACGTTTTTGGTTTTTGTCCTAGAGACTTGAAACTTGGTTGGTGAGTAGAGGGGGTAAGGACCTTTCATTTACATCAATCAAACTTTTTTTTGTAAAATTCCTAGTTTCCAAAATATAGCCTATTTTAAAATTGGCCTTTTTCGGAAAACAATGTAAAAACATAAAGTTTTGTTCTAACGATAAATGACATAAAGACCATTCGTTTAAGCCATTGCACAACGTTGTATCGTGTTTGGTTTTGAGTATATCCCCTATTTTCAAAAACAAAAACAAAATATAATTTTTAAAAAATATAACGAGTTATCCATAGGAAAGGGGGCGTCACCCCGAGTCCTACGATATGTCGCATGTTCAAATCTGACCATGGGTTCGCGAAGTATCGGCTTGCATTGGGAGTGGTGGTGGGGGCGGTTTAGAACTGCTCCCCTAAAAAAGCGTATATTTATTTATTTATTTGTTGACGGTACACAACAGGGCTCAGTGTGCGCCCCGATAACAGTGCACCTACACAGTAAAATAAATTTCCTGATATGTCTGCATTGAGTATTAATATCTAAATGTAATTATTAAAATTAGGAAGTTCACACAGATCAAAATGCATAGTAGTAAAAAAGCTTCATCTAAAGATAATATAAAAACTAAATCTAAATTTGATCTAATGTCAAATGACTACGGTATGTCTATTCTACCAAAAGAGAATCATACAAGTTAATACAATATTATTTAATTGAAGCAACATAAACCGGTTTTCCTCACACAGTTATTCAACACCCATGAGCAAGTCGCCGTAAACCAATTATACTTTCCTGAAGTCAACACGATTGTACCCAATTGAGATGGGTTAGTCCCTAAACCTGAAAAATTACAATCTCATGTAATTTTTTTCAGGATTAGGGAATAATCCATCTTATTTGGGTACAATAGTGTTGTCCGACTGAAAAGCATCAAACGTTCGTTTACTAAGACAACACTGAAAATGGCTTCAAACACCATAACTTTCCTGAAGTACATATTTCTATATTTTATAGCACTGTTTTAACTCATAATCATAAAATCCTGGGCATGCCATGTCTTTTAAAATATGTTGGACTATCAGGATTGCTTTACTGATTCAACTTTTATTCTATGTCTGTCATCTGTCCATTGTGCATTTATAACATTATGCATTTTTTTAATTCCCAGTAATTAACAACACATAATCCCGCTGTGTAAAAACACCGCAAAGAGCTCGTTTCCAAAACTCAATAAGTCAGTTTTGGACGAAATTGAGAAATCGGTTGGATCTTGTTCGTAATGTGTAGACCTATGTATGTTACTAATATTTTATTCCAGAACTCACTATGTAACGCAAGATATTGCATTTTTTTTTTCAAAACTGTACTAAGTCAGGCCGTGCTGTCTTCCAAACTCTGCTAAGTCTAATGCGCATGCGTACGAGTAAGCTCCTGTTTCCCGCCAGGCCGTGATGTATTCCAAACTGCGCTGAGTCTAATGCGCATGCGTACGAGTAAGCTCCTGTTTCCCGCTAGGCCGTGATGTATTCCAAACTGCGCTGAGTCTAATGCGCATGCGTACGAGTAAGCTCCTGTTTCCCGCCAGGCCGTGATGTCTTCCAAACTCTGCTAAGTCTAATGCGCATGCGTACGAGTAAGCTTCTGTTTCCCGCCAGGCCGTGATGTCTTCCAAACTCTGCTAAGTCTAATGCGCATGCGTCCGAGTAAGCTTCTGTTTCCCGCCAGGCCGTGATGTCTTCCAAACTCTGCTAAGTCTAATGCGCATGCGTACGAGTAAGCTCCTGTTTCCCGCCAGGCCGTCTTCCAAACTCTGGTTGGTTGATTCTTAAGTTTAGGGGCTGCGACAACGCGGTCATGTAGCCCCGTGTACTTTGGGTGTGCGTAGAATCTGTCTGATAACCGGTGTTAATTTAGATGACTGTATTAGTGTGTGTTATCTGTTTTAGGTAGATTTCTTCAGAAAGCTAACTATTGCAATGGGTACCATGTTTCGACTTCCGGAAACTTTTGACATATCTTCGCGTTTCACATCCCCTAGACCCCAAAACCACCGTCAGTTAAAAAGTTTATATATAATTTATGTATATATATATATCACTTTCTTGTGGACACGATAACTGCCGTAATTTTGAACCAATCACTTTGAACTTTTTACCGAATATGTTTACCTATAAAATCTCGGTCGAGTTTGTTACTGGGCTAAATCGGTCGAAGGGGGTGAAAATGGGGGGCTTTTTTTTCGAAAAAGTGAAATATTTGTATAACTCTCTTAATATGTGAACTATCGAATCCGTTTTAAGTTCATACTATGTGTCGGATAAAGTCCAAATATTTATGTTTGAAGAGGTTTTTTTATAGCACCAACCATTGACCAAAGGGGTGGGAAAAAGTGGGTTTTTCGGGAAACATTAATCATATCTCTCTTAATAGGCACAATATCAAAACCGTACAAAATGGACAATATTCCCCTATTAATTACCTAAAACCTATGCCTGAAAGAATGTTTGATATGACCCACCATTACGCCAAGGGATGAGAAAAATGATTTCGGAATTAAAAGAAAACGCCAAGAGCCATCAGAGGTTGCCATGACAACACTACTAAATTGATGAGGGATGAGCCATCAGACGTTGCCATGACAACGCACTTGCACGAGATTACATTCAGTTTTCTATCTGACTAAGTGTGAAGCGGCTTCGGTGACTTAACTGGTAGCATGCTGAACTTCTATGCCCAAGGTCGCGGGTTCAAAGCCAGCCGAAGTCATCGGATTTTCTAAGAGCGCTAAAAATCCCTCAATATGCTTTCCTTTGCAGGGGAAGTTCCAACGTTCGTTGCGAGTTGTTGGTTGCGGTGGCATCTAGTAGCCAAGTTCACAGCTAGGTGTCGTTGATGGTAGTATTTGTTAGCAACATTAGGAATTACTGCTTGAAATTGACCGTCTGCAGTCCTTACCTCAATTACAGACTAATACAGCCATCACAATTCACACCGTTTATCAGACAGATTCTACACTCACCCAAAGTACACGGGGTTACATGACCGCGTTGTCGCAGCCCCTAAACTGAGGAACCAACCAAACTCTCCGGGAGATAAAGTTCTGCGTGAACAAGTAACAGACGGTTAGATAGTTACACATCAGTGTCGAAACCCTGCATAAGGACAGTGTGACCACAAGTATATAAATGGACCCCAAATGACAAGAATGTTACCGTCCCCTTAAGACAATAAAATGTTAATTATATGCATAATATGACGAAAAACAAAGTTAATCAAGCTCCGATTATAAAATACTTACTCGCAATAAATGAGGTCTGATCCTTCTACGGAAACCTGCATATTCTGCCTATTTTCGCCTATCCCCAGGCTTGCCCGGTGAAATCTACCTCAGCCTTCCGGCGTGCCGAGAGGACTTTTTTAATTTAAGTACTGCAACTTAGAATTTTTCAAATAGGTCCTACTTTTGCCGCCAAGCGCCACCGTCAACGATTACTAGGCCAAGTTCAGAATTTAGGCTTCCAAACTCTGCTAACAAGGGGACCCTACGGCAATCGGATTTTTGTAACTTTTCCCGCTTCGGGAACGTAAAGTTCAGACCTCGAACAATAATTTCCCAAAGCCGTTCGAAGCCATATTCATAAATTCTCGAGAAAATCGACTTCGAAGTTTTCCGAGCGCTTCATATCCAGTAATGATGTTAACGAATTTGAGCAGGACGCGTGGCTCACCCGGTAAGGTTTGGGCCCAGTAATCGCTGGGACGCTAGTTCGAGTCTCGCTTTGGGTGCTATATTTTTTTCTTTCTTTTAATTCATATACTACTAATGTGATTGAAATATAAAAATAATCAAGTTTGTAATAATTCACAGATATGTAATTATAATTTCCAATGAAAAAACGCACGTCTCATTTCTAATTATATATTTTTTTATTTAGTCAATTTACCCTCTAGGTAGGTGGATCCCACGGACTCAGCGAGGGAACTCACCACTACCGCCTCTATAGGCAGTGTCCTGGAGCTTGGAACATCTGGTCGGAATGGATACAACTGGGGAGGTGTGATCAGCACTTCGCCCAGGCTGCCTCACCTGCAAAGCGAACAGGGGCCTCATGAGGGATGGGAACGGATGGAAGATTGGGATGGATAGGCTAGGAAGAGGAAAGGAGGCGGCCGTGGCCTTACAGTAGGTACCATCCCGGCATTTGCCCGAAGACGAAGTGGGAAACCACGGAAAACCACTTCGAGGATGGCTGAGGGGGAATCGAACCCCCTCTACTCATTTGGGCCAACCGAGGCTGAGTAGACCCCGTTCCAGTCCTCGTACCACTTTTCAAATTTCGTGGCAGAGCCGGGAATCGAACCCAGGACCTCCGGGGCGGCAGCTAACCATGCTGACCGCTACGCTACGGAGGCGACCCATTTCTAATTATATCCTATTTCAAATTGCGAATAAGCGACAAAAATAATATCCAGCAATAATATTCACACCTTGTGCAGTAGATTAATAAAATGTAAATAGAAGAATAAATTAATGTAAACAATGGAATGTGTAAAATTGAATGTGATGAAATATTTGAATATGGCGGTTTCTTCGAGATCTGTCATTATTTCGAAAAACAGTTCTGCGTGTATAGTTTGCCTTTGTCACGTTTTTCTACATGCGAAGATGGCACAGCTGCTCTATCACAAAGGATTTGTGGGTATTCCAGGACGGGTGGAAGGGATACATACCACGTCATTCCCAAGGGATGCCTGTTCGAAGTAGCATTTGACCGTTGGTTTCCAGAGAAGCAGATAGTGTTTCTTGGCGTGGTGGGTGATTTTTTCTAACATACGATCAAGAAGATCATAATGTCGGGCGTGAAGGACGACAATCCGCCAGATGATGATTTTTATATTTCAATCACTTTAGTAGCATATGAACTGAAAGAAAAAGAATAGCACCCGAACTGAGACTCGAACTAGCGTCCCGGCGATTACTGAGCCCGAACGTTACCGGGTGAGTTACGCGTCCTGCTCGACCTCGGTAACATCTTCACTGGATATGAAGCGCTCGGAAAATTTCGAAGTTGATTTTGCCGAGAATTTATGAATATGGCATTGAATGCTTTGGGAAATTATTGTTCGACGTCTGAACTTTACGTACCCGAAACGGGAAAAATTACAAAAATCCGATTGCCGTAGGGTCCCCTTGTAAGTCTAAGTAACTTAGTTTACTTTTGGAAAATTGGCGTTTAACGTTAATAACTTCAAAATACGGTTTTGGTTCGTTATCATTGTTCTTCATATTAATTTGAAAAACGTCTCGTTATTTCATAATGAAGTATTCAGGGGCGTATATAGAGTTTTATTTCGGGCGGTGCCCAACCGAGCGTTAGGGGGCATGGTATAGGCCCCAAAGAACAGGGGGCTGCGGTTCTTCCCGGGAATCTTTTGTATATTTTGGTGCATAATGATGAATTTTAAGGCTATCTGGCATCACTTTTTCTACCAATTTGTTGTGATGTTTTAAGTTTGGTTAATGTCAAATACAACTAAAGTAAGACCATTTTATGTTCGACAATGTCGAAATGTAAATATTATATGTCAGAAAACTATATCATAATGAGGGTCATTATAACACTATTTTTAGCCTACTTTTCACATTTTGCAAAAATGAGGAAAAAGTAGTCTTATGAGATCGGGCAAATGTGTGTCTGTCTGTCTGGCTGTGTGTGTGTGTGTGTGTGTGTGTGTGTGTGTCCCCCCCCCCATCAACTCCTAAACGGCTGCAGGAATCGAAACAAAATTTGGTAGGAGTAAAGATCTATACCTGAATATCTCACGGCCATATTTGAAAATGATGTCAGTGCTACCAACTGCTGAAAAAACGCAATTGAAATTTGAGCTCCATGTTGGATATCTTGGAAGGTATGAATGCGAGCTATTTCAAAATTGGCACACATATAGATACTAATATTGCAGTTTAATTTCCAGGAGGCCACACTTGGCAGTGTTGCCAAACTGATTATAAGCCTGCTGATAGGTCCAAATTATAAATGCATATAACTTCTACACTATCAATTGGATTTCAACCAAATTTTGTATTTGCTATGTGTACATAAACATATATGACTGAGCGTATTCTTAAGAGCCACCAGGGCTCCAAACTGTTAATAAATGCTCTCAATTTTTTTCATCCAAATACCCATATATCAGAAAGTATGCAAGCCGACAGCTTTAAACTATGCACACGTATAGTTCGTGACATTCTATATTAATTTGGAGTAACTTATATACGTCAGTGCCAACAACATGATTCTAAGCCTGCTGAGAGGTCCAAATTTAAATACATGTAACTTCTATACTATCATTTGGATTTCAACCCTATTTCGTGTGTGCTATGTGTACCATAACAGATATGACTATGCCGATTCTTAAGAGTATCCAGGGCTGCCAACTGTTAATAAATACTGTCTCTACTTTTGTTACCCTAATATCGATATATCAGAAAGTATACAAGCCAATAGCTCTTAACTGTGCACACGTATAGTACCTGGCATTCTAGATTAATTTGGAGTAACTAATTAATATAGGCCTACGCCAGTGCTGCCAACATGATTCTAAGCCTGCTGATAGGTCCAATTTTAAAATGCATGTAACTTCAATACTAACTAACGGATTTCATTCAAAATTGACACAAGAATAGATCATATTATTTCAGATTATTTCTGACCAATACATGTATGTCATTGTTGCCAACATGATTTTACGCGCACTGTTAGATCCAATGTTTAACTGCATGTAACGTCCATGCTATCCATTGGACTTCAACCAAATTTTGTATACTGTACCTTAAGAGATGGAACTAAGAATATATTCAGTCACCAGGGCTGCCAACTGTAGTTCTCTATTAGGCTTCATTATGCCAGGTAAACAGTATTTCGAACTTATTAGAAATGTCGATATTACCAACTTAATTTCGTCATTATTCTAGATAGATCCATATAGATTAATCATTGGCATAAATCTTAAATTTTAAGAAAAGTAGGCTCTTTAGTTCGTCACGGAACTTCTTGTTCATTATGAAACAGTTTCTCCCACCAATCAGAGCTCAAGAAACAGTTGTGTGACCAATTCGGTAAGGATAGCATCGCACCTGCGCTGACTTCCACAGCCTCCTATTCTAAATTTCACGGCGTGGCTAGTGTCATAGTGGGGTATTTGAGGAGACCATCGTCAAATACAAGGTATTCTCTGAGTCCCGTGCGCTCTGTTCAGTACATAAAACTGGCGAAATCTCAACAGATATTTATAAATATTTATGTTCGAACATAAACTAGTTATAATTATCGTCGAACACAAACAGTCGTATGCAACTCGCCTATAATGGTAATTAATAAACTCGTATGGAAATTATAAACCTATCTTCGCTCGTTTTATAAACATACTCTTGTCTTAATTATTGCCATTATAGGCTTGTTGCATAATGTACTTTTTATTAATACAATCATCTTGCTCACTTGAGTGTTTATATGGAAAGAATTAATGTTACTGTTTTGATTTACAAATCACACTATTATATAAAGTCAAGGTTTCTTGAAGCATTACCAAATCGGTTTATAACTTCGTCAGTGAGAAGTATGTTTCTCTGAATAGATAACAATACTAGACCGTTGAGTCTATTTTCAGAAGAAGAATTTCTTAAGTAAGTTTTCTACCAACTCACACTCCGTTCGGCAGTACCGGTAGTTACAGAGAGAGGGAAATTTGCCAAAATTTTGATAAGGGTATAAAAGTTAGGGTATAAACTTTTGTCACACCCTTCAAGGGCACGTGTTGCTGTTATTGGTTCGTTCATAAGAGCGAAGGCACTGGAGAGTAATAAGAGGTTATGTTGTTACACATAAGATCAGAGCAAACTGATTATAACACTGTTTACATCGCTCTACCTTCGCCTTGCTTTGCAACGTTGCCATACGTCACTTAGTAACAATAGTAAATGATTATATTGGTTTTTAATGTTTGAATTCATAAACAAATATATACGCCCCTGGAAGTAATATTGCCAAAGTAGGCTCCGGTTCAAAAAATGAGTTTTGGAAACGTGGTCTTCATTATTTTGAACCACGTTTTGTTGTATTAGCCGAAGAGATTATCGGAAATAGAAGCTTTATTAATTCAAACCGAAGACGTTACGTAGCTCCGCCATAATAAACAAAGAAATTAGAACATGAAGTAGCTTTGCTTGTGTTCAACAATAGCCTGCTCAAGTATATAGAAAAATCCTTGGCTTTGAGTATCGCTTTGCTTCTCCAAAAACGGAGGAACAGTGCCGCCAACGTAACCAAAATGAAGAAACACTTCAGCAAAATGCTTTCAAGATGTGACATTTAGGGCATTAAAGTACCGTATATTTTAAATAATTCAAAAGGACGTTCGGTTCTTAGCCTAAAATCGGAACAATTTCCGCTTTTTTTTTCAGGACGTATGGCAACTATATCACGACAGCATGTTGTATCTTAAAAGGAAAAAATGAAAAGACAATTGAAATTCAGTGACAGTTGAAACAGATAGGCCTATACAGTTTAGTTTATTCCTCCGACATCTTCACATAATATTAAACACGGAAATGCCTTGCGCACGAAATGCACTGATCAAAAATTCAGTGTTTTCTCTTCTTTCATTTTTATGGGTACCGTACTTATATAATAGAGAAAAATGTACGACTATATAAAGATCAATTGTTTTTGTTAACAGAGACACCAAATGGCCAACTCCCCACCCTAGAGGTCGATGGAAAACTGCTAAACCAATCAAGTGCAATCTGCAGGTATTTGGGCAAGGAGTTTGGTATTGGAGGCAGCAACAACTGGGAGGCAGCTCAGATTGATGCTGTGGTTGACAACGTCAGTGACCTAAAAAGTCGTAAGTATCTCAATTTATTAACGTCTTTGAATGGAGTGATACACGGCACGGTATTTCTTATTGAAATGCTTTTCACACCGGATTGTGCATTAGGTTGATTAAGACTTCCATGATGCCGGAATATTCTTCCTGATATTTCTGGCATATTAAGGTAGGCCTAACCAGGAAGTGTAGGATCATCGCAAAATACAACCATTCATCCTCTCTGTTGTATCTCTAAAGGTCTTGAAGGTACTTTCTTTATATAATTAGGAAGCATTTAGATATCCTTAATATAGGTTTTCTATGTCTTTCATTACCTCAAGTTGAACAGAAAAATTTTAATGGAACAATTAGGCAAAAATACTTAAAATCAATTTTTTGAAAGCAAATTTACTTAGCCTATTTCTCCGGACTGGTTGCATCAATCTCAATGGTTTGCACACGTATAATATGGCCTAAGATAATGCTTGGAAACTAAAATAAATTGTTGAAGTACGATACCTTTAAGAAAAATCCCGTGGCATTACAGACCTACCAAGCGACCTGGAGATATTAGGGTGACGTGACGCGTGGTCAGCGCATCGGGTCCCCATGGCCGTTAATTTGGTTTTCGTGACCGGGGTGCTGCCTCACTGTCAGACGGCTACTCACTTGTCCTCACGAGGCTGAGTGCATTCTGTTCCAGTCCTCACGTCAGTTTCTAAACTCCCTGACGGAGCCAGGAATCGAACTCGGGGGCTCCGGGTGAGAGGCAGGCGCATTACCCCAACACCACGGGGCAGGCTACCTTTAAGTACGGTACCTCTCAAAGTTACCAGAATAAAGTCGAAACGTTTCTGTACGGTACTTCCCAGAACAAAAAAGCAATGCAAATAAGCTTCCAGTAGACTGTTTCTACTAGCTATACTACTAGACTCGCTTCCATGCGAAAGTTCTCAATGATACTGGCAGAAATCTCTGGCGTAAACTGTTTTTATGTTAACACGGCAAAAGCCCTACAGAATATTGTTTACTTTGTGTTCAATGTGAGACTAATAAGTAGCTTTACCACCAAGGAAGAACATTCACCTTAATATACTGGCGCAGACTTTCACAACCTGTCCGTGGTTTTGCAGAATAAGGATATCGATTTGTCTACAGGTCAGCAGAAGATATCTCATCATACCATCTTTTAACTGTCAAATGAAGCAGAAAAACACTTCAGAGGCATGTCAGAGCAAAAGTAATAGCAGAAACTATTCATTTGGTAACATAAGTTCCTCGATTCTGAAAATTACACAGTAAAAAGTTATTCGAAGTCAGAAGAGTATTAAATTCTATATATTATGACTGTGAGTTAGGAGTTATAACTGTTTAGGAATAATCTCCTACAATTTAGTGCTGAATCTGCTATCAAACTAATGCGGAGTTTAAAATGCTCCTTTTTAGCCTACTTTCGATTTTTGCAAAAAATGAAAGTAGACTTATGAGATCAACACAGGGCGAAAAAAGTGTGTCTGTCTGTGTGTGTGTATGTGTGTGTGTGAGTCTGTGTGTGTGTATGTGTGTGTGTGAGTCTGTGTGTGTGTGTGTGTGTGTGTGTGTCTGTGTGTGTGTGAGTGTGTGTACTCTGAATGTCTGTCCCCCCCTATCAATTCGAACACGGTGAAACCGAATTGAACGAAATTTGGTACAGAGGTAGCACTAGTAAAGGACACCTCAGTGTCATACTTTATATCGCCGCCATCTTTACCAAAACAGAATGGCGGCCACTCAAATGTTCAAAACGTAAAATCAAATTACGGCTAAACTAATCATCCGATCTCTACCAAATTTGGTGACAACATACCTTTATATAGGACGCGTCTTTCACCCAAACTTCAAGGTCATCGGCCATGCCATTTCAGGATGGCGGCCGTGTGAATTATGCAACCATTTTAATAAATAGCTTAAGACCCACCAATTCCGATTATCGAGCCTAGGGGGGTTTAAGCTATCCTGAAGGTCATGATCCGTTATTTATTATAATTTAATATTATAATATTATACAGTATGAGTGGCTTAAAAGAGCTGAGCCGTTTGTGTCACACGACAAGATGGCAGCTGTCCTCATGTGCCTGTCTTATATTTCAGTAGTTTTAGTATGTTGTATGTGATATACCGTACTGATACAATAATATAAACTTTGTATGAAATGATCTTTAATGAAGATGTACTGCAGTGAAGAAATCGTTTATTTAAAGTCATTATTTGCCAACAGTTTGTATCTAATATGTCAGTTAAGAACACCTGACGTCATGGATACGGTTAGCTCTGGGCTAGCATGTTAGTCTGGCACGCAGTTGACTGGGGATCGAATACTGCTACAGTTAGGTTTTTTTTTCTTGAATTCTTTTACAAATGATGTGCACGAGCTTTTCCCACAGATACTGAATAAAATGTCATTTAGCTCAAAGGAGAGGATAAAGTATACACTCGTATATTAATAAAATCACAGTCCCAGCATCGCACATATACAGAAGACATTAGAAAAAGGAGAATAGAAGAACTAGATACACGTTGTCATTAACCACAGCCTTCTTAATGCCTCTGTACGGTGCTGTCCTCTTGTGGGTTATGTGGGTAATATTGTTCCAAACATAACGCTGTGTACATGCCTGAGCTGGCCTCCTGAAGTATGGCAATTTTGTAATACTGGTAGTTCAACTATTAGCCACGATCGCGCTCCGAATACCTTTAAACACTGCCAGCTGGATCGCCTCCCTCTTGGCTACTTTAAACTGCCTACTCATTCAACACCCATAGAACACTGCCATCGTAGTACATTACGATGGCAGTGCATAGGCGTACAAGATAAAGATTAATTCACTGATAGGTCGCAGCACCACCTACTGTGATTGGGGCGGAAGATGATTGGGGCGGAAGATTCTTAATTTTGCAGGCTGGCTTAATATAGAGATTAACGGACGTGAATGCATTACAATAAGTTAGTAGTTTTGTTATTCAATCATCATAAAGTATATAATATTGATCTTGACACTTACTGGCTTATTATCAATATAAAAGAAAACAAACAATACATTGTGGTTGGGGTGATTGTTTTAGGGATGAGGACAAAGAGTCATAAATATACCCATACATTTAGGAGAAAGTAGGCTATATGTTCTTTGCTGAACATCTTGTTTTCCATTACATAGCCTACTGGTAATTAAAGTGAAGACTTACAGAATTGCAAAATATTTCCCTAAACTATATAAAAAATCCCAAATCGTTTTGTGCACGTTGCAAAATATACTAATGCGGAGTTTAAAATGCTTTTTTTTTCATTACATAGGCTACTGGTAATTAAAGTGAAGACTTACAGAATTGCAAAATATTTCCCTAAACTATATCAAAAATCCCAAATCGTTTTGTGCACGTTGCAAAATATAAAAATAACTGCTAAAATATTCTATGAAATAAGGCTCGTTTTTTTTAATGATGACTGTGCATCAGATGTTTTCTCAAAATGGCATTGTCTTTCCGGAATAGCTAGTAGTGGATAGTATTAATTAGACGTATTTCAAGAGGGGCCCGAGAAAATAATTGTTTAGGGCCCTTAACCCTTTATAGGAAATAACTATTATTAACATATTTTATTTGTATTTATTTAAATTTAATTATTTTAGCCAATTGTAATTTATTAATTTTATTTTGTGTTCTTTTTAACTTTTATGTTTAAATGTTTTTATAATTTTATTTTTAATATTATTTTTATGATCTTAATTTTTTATGATTCTATTTTATAAGCTTATTTTATTTTCATTGTAATTGTATAAGCTTGGGAATTTTTACAATTTATTTATTTTTAATTTTAATTTCTTTCATATTTTATTATTTAGGCCTACGTTTTAATTGTTTTTGTTAAGATGAATATCAAGCATCTCAGGTGAAGAAGATAGAAAAATATGGTTTCATGAAATATTAACACTTCTAAAAGAAAATTCGTTGACATAATGGCTGAAAGATTCAACCATCAACATCGTTGACATAACAAGTCGGTGGTTAATATACAGATCACTAAGGGTTAAATCCTCTCGGTGGCCCTGGTCATTGCGTCGGTTGTGTCAAAATCACTCCATATTTCGGACTTTTTAAATGTCAAGTCTTGGTATTCTACTGTAGATTGCAGAGTCATTGTAAACCGTAGGTACTCGACGAACAGGTGCGAATTCAAGTTTGGTGGGGGGGTCACGGGGGGTCTTGACACCTCCCCCCACCCCCCGCTCTTCCCAACGGAGACCAAATTTTTTTGCAAACTCAAAAAACGAAAACACAATAACTAGATAAATAAAACTTAACGAATTTTAACTGAAAAACAGTTTTTTTTTCATTTTATTCAATACTGAAAATATCTTTATTGCAATTATTATATGTTACAACTGTACATATTTAAAACTTCATACCAGTCTCCGACCGGGTCAGGAATGGAATGAATGAAGCCCCCATCTAGCGGCGAGGATATGAACTGTGCCGGCTGCCAAGGCCTGACGCACTCCTCTGGGGCAATGATTATATTAATGACAGATGAAATGAAATGATAGTGGAGAGTGTTGCTGGAATGAAATTTTGACAGGGAAAACCGAAGTACCCGGAGAAAAACCTGTCTGCCTCCGTTCTGTCCAGCACAGATCTCACATGGAGTGACCGGGATTTGAACCACGGACCCAGCGGTGAGAGGCCGGCGTGCTGCCGCCTAAGCCACGGAGGCTTATCATACCTGTCATATAAAAACGATTATTTATATAACAAAATCAACTCGTCTATTTTGTTGTTTAGCAAACCTTGTGATTACCGAATCGATGTTTATAGTGATGTCACGATGAATGTGCAGCAATGCACGGATAGGAATTTGGGGCATTTTTCGCATCAATAAATTATGCCGACGTCCGAACTGCAAGCTTGGTTGGCAATTTAAGCTGTGACTTTCTCCCTTTGTCGGTACCAACTCGACTTGCCGAAACTGTAACGTACCTTGATACTTTTCTCGAAACACGATGTTCAAGTCGCAAAACACGCCGTTGCTAAACGCTTCAAATTTGTATCCATGTACTGTAGCTTGCAAAAAAAATTGGTCTGGTTTTGTACGTTTGGTTATTTTGTGATTGCGTTTTTAGTGATACAATTTTTCTTAACAATTTCGATTCTCTGACACCCCCTCCCCCCAAAGCCAAACTCTACATCCGCGCCTGTCGACGAAAAACAGTTCCCTAGTCAGTCACGATAATGGACATACTGAGGAGAGATAAAATGTCTTATTTACAGATTTCTGCTACGACTTAATACAGTACTGAATCAGTTTCCCTCCCGTGTCAACTCGTGAGGAGTGGCGCATGGACATTTTAGACCCGAGACATAAATAATGTTCCATATTTTCGTTTTGTTCTGCCCTTATTTCCTGTTGCCTACAATACCTTCCTTTCTAGCCCTGAACTTCACCCTGCAAAAGTAACATGCCCAACCAAAGCTTTGTGAACACCCAAATTATTACTATGTTATTTACCGTCGAGTCAGATTTACCCATGGCGCCAGCTTTTGCGTGACAATTCTCGGCATACATTAGTCGGGACGAGATGTAAATTTTAGGGGGGAAATTCACCTATTTTGTGCAACACCAGAACAAACCGCAAGGTTCTTCTTGGTCCTATTTTAGAGGCTAGGGATACCTTGAAAATAACTGCTTTGCCGCCAATTTCCAGGCCAATTATACTGTTGCAAACATTATTCTCATTTTTCTGCGTGTTAATTTCGAACAATGCAACTAAACGTCATTTTTTAATATTTGGGATTTTGGCCAATCAAATTAGATTTTAAAAAACGTTTTGAGGAATTAATTTCCAGAAAGCTGGAAATCGTTTTAATACATTCGTTTGGTTCTAAATGCGTGCAATCCGCGTTTTCACCACCCCAAGAGGTGTGCATAACTTTTGGGACCCAAATATCCTCGACATGTTTCCTCTTTTTTCAGTGTTTTGCTTGTAGCTCGAAAACGGTACGTCGGAAGGAAAATATCGATCAGTTCAATATTAAAGAAGGTTAAATTCTGCGTTGAATGAATATCTAGAACTTGAAATTTGGTTCAGTGATATAGCCGAAATCAAAAGTTCAAAACTGGGAAACTAATGACAAATTTTCCCAGTTTTGAACTTTTGATTTCGGCTATACCACTGAACCAAACTTGACGTTTTAGATGTTCTCTCGACGCAGAATTTAACCCTCTTTAATATTGAACTGATTACTATTTTCCTTCCGACGTACCATTTTCGAGCTACAAGCAAGAACCTGAAGAAAGAGGAAAAATGTCAAGGTTGTTTGGGTCCCAAAAGTTATGCACACCTCTTGGGATGGTGCAAACTCGGATTACCCGCATTTAGGACCAAACGAAGGTATTAAAACGATTTCCAGCTTTCTGGAAGTTAATTCCTCGAAAAATTATATTTCGACTGGACTAATTGGTTTATCGGAAGACACCCGCTGTAAATGACTTAATTCACGTCCGTACGACTAAAAAAAGGGTGTGTTACACTATAGGTCAAAATGACCTGGCGCCAGTCCTCTTATTATATTTTTTTACGCCAGTTCTCAAGGGTCTCAAGGTTATTTGGGTCCCAAAAGTTATGCACACCTCTTGGGATGGTGCAAACGAAGGACCAAACGAAGGTATTAAAACGATTTCCAGCTTTCTTAGCCATAAAGACTAGTGCCCAACCGACAGCGGTAGCTAAGTTCGCTCACGCGCAGCGCTACGCCATGGGGCAAAGCTCTCTGCGGAGTTGGTAGACGTAGGTTTGAGCCCCACCGTCGGACGTCCTTGAAATGGTTTTCCGTGGTTTCCCCATTTTCAATTCCAGGCAAATGCTGGGACGGTACCTTCCTACAGACCACGGCCGCTTCCTTCAACATCATTCATTTCATCTCCTATTAACTCCTCTCATGAGGTTGGCGTCAGGAAGGGCATCCGTTCGTAAAAACAAATCCGCCACGAAGACTTTCATCGCATCTCATCCCCGACCCCATTGCAAACCGGGAATAATAAGGGGTAGACATACATACAATGACTACTGCCGAACTGTGTCAGTACTTTTTTGATATGTAACATCTTTCCTCTCGGTTGCTGGATATTTTTTGTGGGAGTGATTTTGGAAAAGGGACGGAATTGTGTAACAGGAAACCGGGGAAGCGCACGCTATTTGATTTGACCAATGAGCGCTCGCTGTGAGATGGTGTCAACCCATTTCCCTATAGCCCCCTTAATTTAACCAAAAGACCCAAAACTAATAGGTCACCGGCTTTTTAATATCACGTGAACCAATAATGCTAGGGACTTGTATGAGGTGTCCTGGGACTCGGGGTGACACCCGCCGTTTTCCTATAGCCCCCTTAATTTAACCAAAGGACCCAAATCTAATAGGTCATCGGCTTTTTAATATCTTGCTAACCAATAATGCTAGGGACTTGTATGAGGTGACGCCCCCCGTTTTCCTATAGCCCCCTTAATTTAACCAAAGGACCCAAAACTAAAGGGTCGTCGGCTTTTAATATTTCGCGAACCATGATTTTGTGATTTGCAGTGATGGGTAAATCCAGAGCAGAATATATGCTAAATTATCGGTAAAATAAACGTGGAGGAGTACATCCGAAAGAAATTGACTTCACATATATTTCATCTCAATTTCATAGTAGGATACACATCATATTCGACTACAAGGCTCGTGGTTTCTTTTAAAAGCTGCTTCTATGTGGACACCCATGGGGTGAGATGCAAGTACCGTCACGTGTGGAGTGTTGTCTGGGAAGAAAGGTGTGAATTTAAGGACAAGAAATTGGAAGGAAGCGGCTGTGGCTTATAGTTAAGGACCAACCCCGGCATTTGCCTGGAAGGAAGATGGGAAACCACAGAATACCATCCACAAGGTTGCCAGCGGGGCATTCGAACCCCCTCGCCTCCCGGATGTGAGCGACTGCTTGCAGCCACGCCGTAACGACCACGGCTAACTCACCCGGTTGTGTCAGTAATGCAGCCTAAGTTGAAAAGTGCTCAGTTGAAAGTTGAATTCTAAGCTGATTGGGAAGGGTCGACACAAAGACAGGCATTTGTTGATTAACAGCTCATTAAAGTGATCATTAGGAAAGACTTGGAGAACAGGAAACAGGCAATTAGCTTAACATTTTGACGGGTACGTTAGAGAACAAGAGGAGGAAGACCTATTTGTACATTCCCTGTTAGAATCGACTGTTACAGAAAACAAGGTAGACTTTTACAGGGTGCCTGAAAAATTTCTTAACACTGAGTTTCGGAACGTGGAAATTATTTGTCAAAACGCGTATATTGATTTCCGTTGTCCGTGTTACACAGTTTCTGTTTAATGAACAGAGTTAGTTAGTTATTGTTGTTTTAATGGGCGGAACTACGAGGTCATCTGCCCCTATTAATGAAGGAAATTGAATACATGTTTCACCCATAAATTCACGGGACCGTCAAATCTATACGTACTAGCAACCCGACCCGGCCTCGCCCGGGAACGGTAATGAATGCATTACGTGATAAGCGCTTTTTCTTTTCAATGTCAATGAACAACGACCAATATCCGTTTTACGTCTCGGCATGATGGATTTAAATCACTGACTGGACTATTAATTATATTATCATGGAGATGCATGTGCAACAAATTCTTGTCAGACGTAATTTAAGAATGGCGAGGTGCATGAAACACAAATCCCCCTTCCGTCCAATCCTAACTTGACTGTGAATTTTGCGGAACGAAAAGTTCACAGGCGAAATGAAGAAAAGCCGAGTTGCACATCTAGGGAAACTCCAAACACAACCACTCTTCTGTAAAGTTTTCAACTCAACACGACTCGACAGTTTGGTTGGTTGGTTCTTAAGTTTAGGGGCTGCGACAACGCGGTCATGTAGCCCCGTGTAATTTGGGTGTGTATAGAATCTGTCTGATAACCGGTGTTAATTGTGATTACTGTATTAGTGTGTGTATCTGTTTTAATTCAAGTAAGGACTGCAGACGATCAATTTTCAAGTAGTTCCTACTTTTGCCGCCAAACGCCACCGTCTTGCTGCTGACTGTATCTGGGGCAATAAGCTCGTCAGTAGTTGAATGGGCCTAGTTGGAAGAAATTAAAACGTAAAAATACTTATAGTGGGCGATGTATTGATGATAGACATATGCTCTCGCGGACTTTTTTTGTAGAACTTTTCATGCTGAACAATTCTTACACTCATAGTATTTCGATATTTTTAACGGTTTGCCCAGCGTAAACTTACAAAGCGCTCGGACGCCACGATTTTTTCGACTTTTCCACTGAAATCGTTACTGCTCGGCTTCCTTTGATCATAAATAAATTATTTTCTTCAGAAATCATCCTCGAGATATCCTTTACAGAATGGAGAAAACCGCATCAAAATCCATTAAGTGGTTCTCGAGTTTACCCGTAACATCCAAGAATCGGGGACTTAGTTTTACACTAAGTAGAGATAGGACAAGTACTGTAGTTTCCGTTTGAGGAAGGATCCGTTGAAGGCATGAACTACTGTATGAAATTTGCAAAACACTTGTAGAAATGTATTTATTCAGTGTTTATAATAAATTCTGGGGGCTTATTTCTTTGGGTAGTAGTAGCCGAGCCTTCTTGGATTAGTTTGGAGGAAGGGAGGTGGCCGCTTACGAGTGGATTTGTGATTATTTTCGCCTAGCAGCCTTGATGATATTAATTTAAAAAGTATTTTTGAGTGGGTTTTCAACAGCTGTATTGGCAGTATTTTTTGAGGATTCTGTCAAATATTGCAAATATCTTCACCCACATAATCATAGACATAGATTCACAGTCTGATTGTAAGGGATCTGATGATGATCGCTTGACGATAAAACTAACCTTCCACGTGAATTTATCTATCTCATGATTTTTTTTAGGTGTAGGGAATAACACCCATTACAATTGGGCACAATAGTGTTGACCAACTGAAAAGCATTCGAAGTTTGTTTAATGCATTGTCATCTATACATTCACTCCAGAAAAACGTTTGCTAATCCAAAGAAATCCTTTTTTTTACAGAATTAAAGAAGGTCTATGAATGTAAGGACGCAGCAGAGAAGAAAAAGCTGAAAGAAACCTTTTTGACAGAAATCATACCACTTACGTGCAACAAATTGGAGACACGTCTGAAGAACAACAATGGCCATGTAAACAATGGAAAGGTAAGCTTTTTAATGCATGATGGTGTTACAGTGACAGCTTACCACGGTGGGTGAGTGGTTATCGTGTCGGTCTACCAACCACAAGCTTGCAGGTTCGCTCCTGGCCGTGGTAAGTGATTTTTGAAAGGCGGCAAAATTACGACACGCATGTCATACGATGTTGGCATGTCAAAGAACCCATATGAATTCAGTAGGCCGTTTTCATAATGGCAAAATTAATCTCGGGAATTTCCACCAACAGAAAGTTCCTCATTTCTCTACTAGAAAGAGATATAGGCCTAGTGTCAAGGAGCTTAGATATCTAACCTCCTTGACTTTCATAGTGCTTCAAGGAACAACAAAATTCGGCATGCGAGCTACCCTCTGGGTGTCAAATAACAAAGCTTGCACCCGGTACCCGAGGCCATACGATAGTATTATTATTATTATTGTTACAGTGACGGGTTCTCAAATTTTTCTGTCGCGTCCCCCTTCTGAAACATAAAATAACCAGCCCCCTCTCTCCCCTTATTCTTCTTTCCGAAGGAGGGCAAGCACTATCACTTTCATGGGGTCTCTTACTACCACTGCTAACAAGCCACTAATTCAATGGCGTTACTTGTACCAGTTTATTGTAAATCGGGCTAACCACTTCCAGTGAACACGCACTAGAATTCACCTGTTCACTCACTGTCTTTGAACTGACTGCAAAGGCCTGGTTGAATTCGAGTTGACAATGGCAGAAATAGAAGAATCTATTCTCGTAAGGAAGTGGCGGTCACATTGTCATTAGTGGTTGTTAAGTTTATGGTAAGGAGATATCGCTGCAGGTGAAAGGGAGCTGTGTGGGAAATGTTACTCTACACCTTTTCTCAGAATTCCTGCTGGCAGGATCTACTGGTCAGTTCTTGTTAAATAAGACAGCTAAAGTACGAGTTTATTAGTCTTGAATGGTCATGGGAGCTTCCTGTCTGTGATAGGTTCATGGATATGAGGATAGCTATATCTGTTACACAATATGAAATAAGAGTTTAGTGCTTTTCAGTCGGTCAACACGAATGTACCCAAAAGAGATGGGTTTTATTAATCTCATGTAATTTATTTCAGGATTAGGGCATAACCCATCTCTTTTGGGTACATTCGTGTTGACCGACTGAAAAGCACTAAACTCTTGTTTACTAAGGCAACACTGAAAATATGGCTTCAAACACCACAACAATATGAAATATAAATATTTCAATCAGAGCCCCCCCCCCCCACTTTGAGGACCTCTGCGCTATAGGACGGAAACTCGCAGGCGCTGTGTGGCGGCAAGACCACTGTGTATTGCAACGTGTCGAGCAAGGCACTGGCGCTAGAGCTCGGGTTAGTCGGGAAGGCGGCCGGCTCTCTGGGAACTGCGCTTAGAGAGACTGTTGCAACAGGTACACCAGGTCCGAGTCCCCACACCGCAAGTTGCTGCCGTGAGTGCCTATGGTGTGGCAACACCGCCGCTTAGCTCATTGAGCCCGTCTCTTTCAAGCTGCTTTACACTTATTCGTGCACTTTGTAAACTATTTCTCGGGCTTGCCTATGCACAACCTGTCGTTTACTTCCCTCTGCTTTCATAGCACTCAAAATGTACACAATCGCTTCCACTGAATCTTTAAATATTACAATATAATCACGTCGCTTTCCTGACAACACACTAGCTCAGATTCTCAAGACAGACTGACTGTGATTGGTGGGATGGAAGTGAGGCATGACGTAATGGTAGCGTTGTGTTCTGCGCGCCGCCTTCCCGGCCGACTCGAGCTTCTAGCAGCCGCTGAAGCAGGTACAGTATATTAGTGTGTGGTATCTGTGATTCAGGTACAAGGACTGCTGACGATTTTTTTTTTCAAGTACCTAATTTTGCTACCGTCCACGACACCTAGCTGTGGACTTGGCTACTAAATGGCATCGCAGTCAGTACCTGGCGGCGAACGTTGGGACTAATATAGCATTATGATCAACTAACCTACAAATTTTACCTTCCACAAGTGTAGTTAGTGGAAGGTTCTTTTACATTCCATAAACCATACGATGTTGGCATGTCAAAGAACCCATTTGAATTCAGTAGGCCGTGTTCATAGTGGCAAAATGAATCTCGGGAGATTCCGCCAACACAAAGTTCCTCATTTCTCTACTAGATAGCGCTATAGTGTTCAAGGAGCTTAGATATCTAACCTCCTTAACTTTCATAGTGATTCAAGGAACAACGAAATTCGACATGCAAGCTACCCTCTGGGTGTGAAATTACAAAGCTTGCACCCGGCACCCGAGGCCATACAATATAATTATCGTTATTATTATTATTATTATTATTATTATTATTATTCCATAAATCTATGGCATGGTCCCGCCAGCTTTACTTCCCCTCCTAAGGAAGGCATACTAAGAGATTTTTAACGCTCTTAAAAATCCCACGACTTCGGCCTGGTTTCAACCCGTGATCTTGGGCATAGCAGTTCAGCATGCTACCGACTACTCCACCGAAGCCACTGGTCGTAATTTTGCCGACTAAAAACCATAAATGTTGTCTTTAACAAAATTGTCAAAATGTACCAAATAATCTTCTTACTTTGTCAATGAATGAAACCTGGTATACAAAAATGTCGTTTGTTAGTAAAGTTTCTTAAATTTGCCCATGGAAAAAAATGCATGAATATCCGACGTCTGCTTGTGACAAAAATCGTGTGGCAACACTGGAGTAAACGGTTTCAAACATTTTACACCAAAAGTGGTTGAGTTGCTACAGCAAATAGTCATTTAACAATGATAAATGACGATGATGATGATGCCATGCTTTAACAATGATAAATGATGATGAAGATGCTATGCTAAGTTCTTAAGAACTTTTCTCATTTCAGCTCTCGTGGGGTGATATTTACCTGGTGTCATTCCTGGACATACTAGAAGAAATCATCCCTGAGAACTTAAAGAAGGCCTCTCCCCTGACTGTGGCTCTTCAGAAGAAGGTCCACGAACTCCCTGGAATCAAGGAGTGGGTAGAAAAGAGGGCACCCAACAACCGTAGCATTGCTAAAATGCTCGAGTGAATGAGAGTTATAGTTGTAAAAACTGCTGTAATACTGTAATTTATTTGTTTATACAATTCAATATTATTTTTTAAATAAAATGTTAAAATAATTATCATTACGTTTTTAATTGTACCGTTTAGTATAATCACCCTACATCTCTCTCTATATATAACACTAAGGTGTGCCTTTCATAAAATTCAAACTCCTAAACCAGAGAGGGATAGAAGATATAGTTTGCGTCATAGTAATTGTCTATATAATTCAGGGAAAATCGAAAATTGTCTAAAAATTAGAAGGTTAAGTAAATACGACTGCCCCTGAAGAACTGTGTCGCTTCTTGCCTCCAAAGCACTGTCAGTCATCAGGCTCAAACTAACTCTATGCTCAGAAATTCAGATAGGGCCGTAGACGATCAAAAAGGTTTGACTGGTATTAGCTATCCGATTATAATGAAAATTATGGGATGGTTATATTATGGGAAGGAGTCAAGGCACATGAAGTTGTTAATTAATTTGAACAATACAGTATTAAAGGATACCATATATTCGTCGTTTGAAAAGTCTAAGAGTTTTATACAAAAGTACAGATATTTGTTACTATACTGAGGTATGTAAACCAACAAAGTATAATGTTTGTAGGCCTGAAAATTAAATTGCAATATTTGGCGATATCTTCAGGAGCATATGACCTCGTAGTTCCACCCCTTAAAACCTCAATAACTAACTAGCGACGTACTGTACTGTATGTAAGATATTTTCACAAATCTGCGACTTCTTATGGAGTATGGGTTTTCCTCCATGGTACATAACACAGAACATATCTAAATAAATTTAATCATCAATTGAATGTTCGTATGATTATAAATTTTAAAGCAATGTTACATCTTCCTAGGCTTGACCCAAGGGGCGCATATAAGGCCCCCCTCCCCCAAAATGTTGTTACAATTAATATTGGTTTATGTTTTAAAACATTAAAAATGAATATACTTATCATGTACTATCGTTACTAAGTGACATATGGCAACGTTGCAAAGCGAGGCGACGGTAGAAATAGTGTGACAATCAGTTTGCTCTGATCTTATGTGTATCAACATAACCTCTTATTACTCTCCCGTGCCTTCGCTCTTAAGAACCTACTAAGAACAGCAACAAGTGCCCTTGAAGCGAGTGACAAAAAATTGTTCTCTAACTTTTATACCCTTATCAAACTTTTGCCAATTTTACTTGTCTCTGTAGCTACCGCCGGACGGAGTTTTGAGGTTTCTTTTTACGAGCACAGATTTTTATTCACTGACTGAAAACATGTGCATATACAGATGTTGTATCAAAAATACAGGGTGAATCCCACATAAGATAAACTTGTGCGTGGGCTTCATGAACACAATTTCTTAATTTATTTGCAACATGGTATTTGACTGATAATAATAAGAAAATTTTATAGTAAAAGCATTAATTATAAGGATACTAAAAATAAAAGAAGATACATTACTTATTTGTGACTGAGTTGGTTAAATATGTTGGTGAAAATTTATAAGTTCATTTACTCTATCAAAGTTATTAAGGAGCCATATAAAAAGCCTTTTCTTCAATATATTCAGGGTGTTATTTGTCACATTTACTGGCAATATATTGTATATCCTAGTGCAAAGACAACTTAAATTCCTTTGGCCAAGTAGTGTGTTTCGACGAGGGATATTTATTCCAGTTCTGTCTTGAAGTCTAGTGCACATTTCAAGTTTTTGTCCATTAGAGAAGAGCTTCATATTTTTATGTAAAAATATGATTGATGACTGAACAAATAACTGTCGTATGTTAAGCAACATGCTTTGTTGATACAGTTCACATGTTGGAAAAGTTGATGGCCTTTTGTACATAACTTTTAGAATTAAATTCTGGCAGGTAATTTACCTGAGCCAAATGTGAATCAAGTATTCCACCCCAACCATTTATTCCATATTGTAGCTGTGACTGGACTAAGGCAAAATATACAGTTCTCAAGACTTTTGCTGAAAGGATATTTCTGATTCTGTAAAATATATAAATTAACTTTTGGAGTTTATTGGCCAACTTTGATGCATGCATATTCCATTTTTTATGACTATCTATAATAATCCCTGTATAGCCTCCGTGGCTTAGGCGGCAGCACGCCGGCCTCTCACCACTGGGTCCGTGGTTCAAATCCCGGTCACTCCATGTGAGATCTGTGCTGGACAAAACGGAGGCAGACAGGTTTTTCTCTGGGTACTCCGGTTTTCCATGTCAAAATTTCATTCCAGCAACACCCTCCACTATCATTTCATTTCATCTGTCATTCATTTAATCATTGCCACAGAGGAGTGCGTCAGGCCTCGGCAGCCGGCACAGTTCATATCCTCGCCGCTAGGTGGGTTGCCTAGCTCCAAGGAGCGCTCGTTCAGAAAAACGGCGTATTCTACTGTCGTGGACACACACACACACACGTGGACAAGTATGACGACTAGTTGACTGTTCGATGACTGTGTACCTGACCTCTGCCAGGGCTGGCTTTTATACTGTCCCAAGGACACATATCGATCGGTGAACTCGCATTGCGTAATGTTGGATCTTACGTCCCATTGGCTATATCCATATAAGGATCCAGAAGATTGGTAAATTCCAATAAAACAACAGGAATAAGCTGGCGAATTGCTCCTAACTTCATTTTGAAGTGCTGATATAACCTTCTTCCATAACAAAAGCTTTATAAGAATAACAGCTTTCAACATCCGTTGACTCCACGTGAAACACGCGGCTCGTTCAAACTCTGGTGGGCTGACAGCTCGGAGCCTGCTCGCTGACGTCATAGCGCGCTCCCTTCGAATTCACGCCAAACCACATCATCGTAAATGGGCACAGTATATATGATGTATGCGCATGGGTTCGTGATGAGATTCCTTACATAGCTTGTGATGGTATCCATGCACTGCTCAACTTGTGATGATGTGGCGAAGACGCTGGTTTTGTCCCATCCATGCTTTATTTATCATCGCGTCCGACGTGTAAAACTCTGGCCATATTTCTCTCCAGTTTTGCTGCCTTTCTCTGTGGAGTTTCGTCCAATTGGCTGTAGACGGTAGTTTGAGCCTTAGTTCTTTCATTAAGAATGGCTTTCTCGCAAGTTCATACACTAGCCTTGATGAAGCATACTTTGATAGTCCGAGTGCTACTTTAAGGAACGTGCCTTTACGTTGTCTAATGTCTTCAGGTCGTTGTAGCTTAGATTTTCTCAACATAGGGCATAACAAAGGATGGGTTTGATTATTGCTTCCAACAATTTTAAGTCGGTACCTTGACTTAGTTGTTTGATATTTTTGATTTCAAAAATCCCTTTGTTTGCTGCAGTGGCTCGTTCCTTGATGTGTACTTTGTACGATTTGATAGTCGTCTGGAGTGTGACTCTCAGATATCGGAAGGCGTTCACTATTGTCAAAAGTTCTTCCTTGTATAGAATGGTGTCCTTTACAGTTATTCTACCTCCCCTTCTAAAAACCATCTGAACAGTTTTCTTGGTATTGATTTTGATATCATTTTTATCTGCCCAAATAATTAGGCGATTGAACGTTTCCTGTAGATCCTGTTTATTCGTAGAGCCGAGAGTCATATAATCTGCATAGACAAGGAGAGACGTTGCCATTGAGCATATTTCTGCGACATCTGCTGTAGCGATGTTAAAGAGTAGGGGACTCATGGGATCCCCCTGCAGTACTCCCCTGGTTTGGATTATTGGTCCTGAGATTCTTACTGAGTCATCAATTCTAATAATATTGTAGGAAAGTATGTTTCTGACTAAGGTTGAGGTGTTTTCATCTAGACCTATTTTTTCTAGCTTTGCAAGTATCATTTCTCTGTTGAGATTATCGAAGGCCTTTGCATAATCTATAAAAATAGCGTAGTATTTCTGCTTTTGTGTTTGCAGGGCTTCGTTGATATCACTGATGAGGTCTTCTACTGAGTGTAGACAATATCTTCCTTTTCTAAAACCATATTGTTCTTTGGGGATGTGTGGGTCCACCATTTCTGTGATTCTTTTGGTGAGTATCATTGTGAGTAGTTTGAAAGCACTGCTTTCCAGCGCAATTCCCCTACACGAGTTTGGGTTGTCAGTCTTCCCCTTGCCTTTATAAAGTAGCTTGGTTATTTATTCTCTCCATGGTTCTGGGATGGTTCCTGTTCGCATGCAGTTGTTGGGAAGTAGGGGTATGAGGCTGTAAGATATTCGATAAAGCTGCCGTCCTGTCCGGGAGTTTTAAGTTTCTTCAGATGTGTTATGGCGTCTTTGATTTCTTTCGCACTTATTGGTTTGTATGTTTGTATTGCGCACTCCTTTATTTTTCTCCCAAAAGATCTACTCATCTAGAGATAAACGACGAATCAATCAGTCAACACAGGTTATTATACATGCTATCTTCGGTTTGCTTTTACTCCATAACCCTGAGCTACCGAACTCTTTCTTTGCTTAAACCTGATAAACGCCATAACCTTCACTTACTGAGATCCATCAGTCAATCTCTGCATGATAGCACTCATATATACAAAAAGGAAGTACACGTCTTCACAATTTAATTACTTGTCCCCATCTCATAACCGAAACACTTGATCTGGCTCTTCCCTCGCCATCCCCATCAATAAATCATCTATGTTCAACCGTTCTTTTGCTGTACCGTAGCTGGAAGTCGACTATGGAATTCAACTCCTATCAATATCAGAAATTCTAAAACAATAAAGAAATTTAAGGCTACATGCCGAGATTACCTGTTGAATACTGCTGACTGATTCGTGTGAATGGTGATGGATGGTAGGATGTATGACTGAGCTAAGATACTATTTAGGATATAATTGAAAGGTTTGTAACACAATTATTATTATTATTATTATTATTATAATTATTATTATTATTTATTATTATTATTATGCCTTACTCATTAATATTAGTATTAACATAATTAATTTACTCTTTACTGATCTTTATTGTATTTCATGAAATTGCTGTATATGTAGCCTACTGCAAGAGGGGGCATGGGCCTTAACTTTGCCATTACCAAATACATTAAATAGATCATCATCATCATCATCATCATCATCATCATTTATAGCATTTATGGGCCTTTAAGGCCTACATCAGAAGAACAAGAGAAAGAAAAGAAGAGAAAAAAGTCATTGATAACAAAGGAATCAGTCACGAAGGAGGAGGTAGGCCTATCTACTGCAGATAGCATTCCAACGCTGCCGGTCTCTAGCTTCATCTTCCACCGCATTACATTAAATAAATAAATAAATAAATATTCCACACACACCTAAGTACACGGGATCAAATGACCACGACGTCCAAGTCTCTCAAGTAAAACAACAAAATGTTAACGTCGACTCTCATTTGTCTGAGCAGAGACCTTACATAATCCCTGATTGAGCTGACCTTCACGCCTGGTGGCGCTTAGTTAAAAACCCTGACGGAAGATTCCAGTTCCTGTGGGCTAACGTAATTATCTTAACACTGTTGAGAATATGAACAAAAGTGAACAATCTGAGCAGATTCTGAGTAACGAAACAGCTTACAGAATGCTTATGAAGGCAATGACTTTCCAAAACAAAGATGTATTCCCGTTTGTTCCATGTCGATAAGATGGAAGTTGAGCAATATGACAATGCATGAACACAATCTGTCCAATAGGCAATAATGTACATGCATTAAACAATTTGTATTACAATGATTCAAGATGTAAATATTTCATTAAAGTTTATATCATATATGTTTAGGACCGTCACGCGATGCAGCTAACAGACGAGTGGGCACAGAGTAAATAAATTAATAAAGAACAGAAGATGGATACAGGTTGAAATCTCGGAAAGTAACTGAGAAATTATACAATCTTGCGGCAGGCATCAGAAAACGAAGATCAAGTTTTATGGACATGTTCAAAGACTACATTATTTAAATGACTCATAGTGGTTCCGTATTGCTATGCTAGAATAGTTCTTAATAAGAATTGTACACCAGCCTGAATCAATACTATAAAGAAAATTAATTATTTAACTTGTTTTTAGTACATGTTTCGAGGATTAATTACATTTTATCCCCTTCATCAGCTAAAAAACATATTGAAAGAACAAAATAAGACGTAGCGCAGTAATAAGATACGTCATTAAACCTAATATGGTACACCATATAATTTAGGTTATAAGATCAGAATAAAATGACATGAAATAGATGATCACGGTGATCAGCTTGCAGGTGCTTATGAAAAACAGTAGTTACTTGAAGCCGCTTTGATTTGAAAAGGCTCAAAAATGGATCTTTAAGCATTGTACGCAACTTAAGATGAAGTAATAGAAATAAACATATACTTACGTACGCAGCAGACGTCAGTGGAAACGTAGCTGAAGCTCTTCCCCTATCCCCGAAGAAATATAAAATAAAAATAAAATAGAAGAAAGAAAAACGGGGAGATCGCAGTCTTGTTTGGCTTTCGCTGGGCCCAAATTTTAAAAGGCAAACCAGAAAGCAATCCCAAAAGAAAGGGGGAAAGCTAATTAAAATTAACCTACAGTAAAATCCAAAGATGAACAAATTTAAATCAGAGGCCGTGTAGGTCGTATTAACGTCACAAGTACGCTAATAAGACCGACAAACCAAAATGTAGTAAAAACCAGACAAAACTCGAAGAAGGTAACTAAAATTAAAATAAGGCGTGACGCAAAAGCAGAGATACTTAGGCAAAGATAAAATGTATTTAAATAAGAACCACAATGTACAACGATCCCAGAGATATTAAAAGCAAGAAGAGAAATGACCAACAAATTAAACACAAAATTAATTTACCGCAAGAAAAAATACAAATTAGGAAGAAAATCGAAAATATACTAAATTAAATTATATTAAAATGAAATAAAATAAGATAAGTTAAGGTAACGTGTTCAAGGCAAGATGAAACGATGACTAAATGTAAGTATGTCGCAATTAAATAAAAAAGACAAAACTCAGAAACGACTACACTCTACGAAGTCAAGATACGTTCTACCAATTTAGACAAAGCGTGCCAAAAGGGATGAACAAAATAGGAGGGGGGTGCAATGGTTCAGAACGGGGTGGAGAGGGGTGAGAGGGAGGGGAGGAATGAGGAAGAAAGACGCGGAGGCACATGCAAGATCTAGTGAGTTACGAGAAAAATAGGAATTTAGACAAAAGGAAAAATTACATTAAGTTATCGGCAAAGCCAAAAATATACTTTAAAAATTGAAAGTATGCGTAGGAGATAAGGGCACACAAAGACGACGAAAATATGTGATGCGCAAAATATGGGCATTCACAGACACAAGAATATCACAGGTTAGGTCACCAGCAAAATAGCAAAGGCGAGACCTCCTTTTGTGAACTCTTTAAGATAAAGAACAAAGCATTACGGGAAGCAAGAAAAATAATCTCCAATCCCGTTATGTTGTTCTACGATAAGATACACTCTGGATGACAGACCCAAAGATGCCCCCTACAAGGTAGGCAAACCCACCGTCAAGCACACCAGAGTAAAGCGAAGACAAGTCCACATACATGACTTTCAACCCTTAAAGTACAAAAACTACGTTATCAAAATAAATGAAAATAACACTATCATACAAAACAAAACTCACCAGCAATTACACGCACACAAAGGGCGGAGGGAAAATATCGGGAGGGGACAAGTACACGCGACCAAAAGAAAAATAACACAGAAAAAGAGTTTTAAATTACCGAAATATGAAACAGAACTACAGTAAAGCAATTACTGATTACGACATACAGACACCTCGCCATGGTTTCACCTTGAACGCGGGCACTTTCCCTAGAATATCGGAATACGTCTAGCCTACTTGGCTGCAAGGAAGAAATGCCTCGAAACAAAGCAAATGACGACGCAAAACAAAGGTAACTGCGTGCTAAAATTTGATTGGTCACGACCCCTTCCAAAATATAAATCACTGGCCAATAAGGGGACAAGATGCAGATATGTCCATATATGGTATTAAGACATCAGAGGGCTATTAATAGCTTCACAGCCAAGGTTTCACAAAGGCGTGCATTGATCACGTCAGATAAAAATGGCACAAAGGAGTAACTTATATATCTCATAAAAATGGCTCAGCATACAGGCTCTTCATTCATTATAGACCTACACGGATTGGTGAAGTATTGGTATTCCAAATCTACCATTTCAAGCTTCAATACGGAACTACTATTTTTCATAAGCACCTGCAAGCTGATCACCGTCACCATCTATTTCATTTCATTTTATTCTGATCTTATAACCTAAATTATATGATGCACCATATTAGGTTTAATAACGTATCTTATTACTGTGCTACGTTTTATTTTGTTCTTTCAATATGTTTTTTAGCCGATAAAGGGGATAAAATGTAATTAATCCTCGAAACATGTACTAAAAACAAGTTAAATAATTAATTTTCTTTATAGTATTGATTCAGGCGGGTGTACAATTCTTATTAAGAACTATGTTCAAAGACGTCCACCACTAGGCTTACACACAAGATTATGACCTACGCAGAAAAACTGAAGACTATACCGTGAATTCAGCAAGTCAAACAGGATTTGGAGAAGGCCCAAGTAAGAACAGTGGAAGTCTTTGACAGGAACCTATTCCGATGTAGGGTAAATGGATGGATAGTAACACCAGAGAATGACGCTCCAAAGTGGACTGAAGAAAGGAAGATGGCCAACGGAGAGAGAATGAGAGCTATATGGAAGATCAGAAAGGCGAATCATGAAAGTTCTGCGTGATCCATATGGGTCCATTCGCAAATAATAATAATAATAATAATAATAATAATAATAATAATAATAATAATAATAAATTAACAAATAAATAAATGAAAAAAATATGGGTGCAGTTCAGACTGAAGACGGATGGAAACTGCGAAGCAACAGAGAAGTCTAGCAGAACATGGAAATGATCTCACAGACTAACCTACGCGGAAGAGGAGGCTGACATTCCTCGGACATCTATACAGAATGAACAAACATCGACTAACCAAACAAATATTCGACTCTCTCTGGAAGAAGAAGACCACTGCAACGTGGACTAAGGAAGTTAGGAAAGGTTTATAAAAGTTGAACATCACAGAGTCTCAAATGCTAGAAAGAAGTGAATTTAAGGGTAAAGTGAAAAATCTGGAAGGGTTTCAAGATGAAGGAAGACACAAGAGAAGTAGGCGAACTTGGACAGAAGACCAAAGGGAATAAATACATAAATAAATAAATAAATAAATAAATAAATAAATGTTTCTGATAACCTGTTTAATTGTGGTGTCTATAGTAGAGAGAGTGTGTGTTTGTAATTGAAGTGAGGATGACCTTAAGTTAGAAGCCGTCTCTGCATTTGCCTGGAAGACGGCAGTGGGGTAACTAACAAAATCCTTGGAAAATACACATTCAGCGCCGGAATTCGAACCACTGATCTCTGGATTTGCTGCAGTGCCCCATCGCAGCCGTGGTGCGAGATTTAACGCGCCGGCTACGTCGTAGGGATTCTCAACTATAATACTGAAAGGATCAACAGAGAAAAATAATTATTGGTTGTGCGCAACTACGATGCGTGACGATATTTGAGCGTGACAACGTATTCTCAGACTAATTTGTTTAAACTGTAACTCTTGCGAAATTTCAGCTTCGTATATTTTTTAATTGTGTATTTTGCGGAACGGAAAGTTCACAGGCGAAATGAAGAAAAGCCATGTTGCACTTCCAGGGAATCTCCAAACACAACCACCCTTCTCTGAAGTTTTAACTCAACACGACTCGACAGTTTGGTTGGTTGGTTCCTTAGTTTAGGGGCTGCGATAACGCGGTCATGTAGCCCCGTGTACTTTGGGTGTGTGTAGAATTTGTCTGATAACCGGTATTAATTGTGATGACTGTATTAGTGTGTGTATCTGTTTTAATTCAAGTAAGGACTGCAGACATTCAATTTTTCCAAGTAGTTCATACTTTTTCCGCCAAACGCCACCGTCAACGACCAACTAGTTCAGAAGTTAGTTACCAGATGCCACCGCAGTCGGCTCTTGACGACGAACGCAGAAACCTAAGAACGTTAGTCAAATGTTTAACCTATATATAATTTAGTTTCACACAGGTGTAATTAAGCCGGCCCCGTGGTGTTGGGGTAGCGCGCCTGCCTCTCACCCGGAGGCCCCGGGTTCGATCCCCGGCTCCGTCAGGGATTTTAAAACTGACGTGAGGGTTGGAACGGGGTGCACTCAGCCTCGTGAGGACAATTGAGTAGCTGTCCGACAGTGAGACTGCGCCCCGATCACGAATACCAAGATTAACGGCCGAGGGGACCCGACGCGCTGATCACGCGTCACCCCAATATCTGCAGGCCAAATGGCTGGGCAGCGGTCGCTTGGTCGACCTTAGCCCGTCATGGGCTGTAAGGTGCCAGGGGTTGACTTTTTTTGACAGGTGAAATTAGTGGAAGGTTCTTTAACATGCCGTAAATCTATGACATGGGACCGCCGGCTTTACTTCCCCTCCGAAGGAAGGCATACTGAGGGATTTTTAACGTTCTTAAAAAATCCGACGACATCGACTGGATTTGAACCCGCGATCTTGGGACTCGACAGTTTGCTGCTGGCTGTATCTGGGGTAATAGGTTCGCCCGCTAGTTAGGCTGTTACTGGGGTGATAGACTCGCCCCTAGCCAGCTCGTAAACTGTCGCCTCAGTATTTAAATGGAGATTGTTGGAAGAAATGAAAAAGTAAAAACACTTATAGTGGGCGAAGTATTGAAGATAGAGATATGCTCTCCCGGAATTCTGGGTATAACTTTTCATGCTGAACAATTCTTACACTTATAGTATATTTATATTTTTAACGGTTTGCCCAGCGTAAGTTTAAAAAGCGCATGTGTTGTTTATTTCAACTTTCTTACTGATATCGTTACTGCTCGGCTTCCTTTCATCATAAATAAATTACATGAGATTAATAAAACACTAGGATTATTTTCTACAGAAATCTCTCTCGAGATATCCTTTACAGAATGGTGAAAACCGCATCAAAATCCATCCAGAGGTTCACTCGTGACATCCAAAAACGGCAGTAGCGACACTTGAGCGCAGCAACAGAAGAGAGAGAGAGAGAGAGAGCGTTGTAGCAGAAGAGAGATAAAACGCTATCATCACCTTTCATTGTAACACTATTTCATGTACGTTACTGTAGCCTATTCCAACAATTTATTTGGCTTTGTCACGTCAAACATATTGGCCGTAAGAAGTTAACAAGAAAGGGAGACGCTCGATATAAATAAGTGGAAGCAATGCCGGACTCTGCCGGAACCCCGTGGTCGCCAACCTTGAACGCCCGATATGGAATGAGCCAGTCATGATGACGGGCACTTTGTACAGCCGAGAGGTGTGTTGCGCACTCCCCTTTCATGACTTTATGATAGTGTCTGATGATAACAGCTGTTCCAAAGTCCCTTCTTCCGATAGCGGAGTAACGGCCTGTTACTAGGCTCCAGTAGCAACCAGTTCATTCAGACACTAGCTATGGGGATGCGGATATCCATGGATAAATCCGCGGATGTCTGCAAATGTTTTCGCCATGCGGATATGGTTAGAGCCCTGCGCGGATTTAAAAAACTTATCCGCATCCGCACGACTGTTATCCGCATCCGCACCGCATCCGCACCGCATCCACACGAATTTTATCTGCATCCGCATGTTTGTTATCCGAATCAGTGCATTACAATGTGTATAAACATTTGCTGTACCGAGTTTCATTGCGTTTGGATCATTAAATCGCGAGAAAAGTTTATTTAAAACTTTCAAATTCGCTTGGACGCCATGTTAGTTTTGTAGTTAACCGGTTTTTGAAAGTCTCATAGATGAACTTCCAGTAGTGCCCTTTATCTCCGTACAAAATTTCATGGTGATACCGGTAAAAGTTTCAGAGATTTAGAATGCCGATGAAATATTTCGCACAGCCGCCATCTTGAGGTAATGTAACCAATTGAACGAAGTTAGATGTCGGTGCATTACAATGTTTATAAACATATACTGTACCAAGTTTCATTGAGTTTGGTTGGTTAAATCGCGAGAAACGTCTATTTAAAAGTCGCAACTTCGCTTGGCCGCCATGTTGGTTTTGTAGTTACCAGGTTTTCAAAAGTCACATAGGTGAACTTCTAGTAGTTCCCTTTATCACTGTACAAAATTCCAAGGTGATATCTGTAATAGTTTCGGAGATATTGAATGCTGGTGAAATATATCGCACAGCCACCATGTTGATAGGTGAGACGTAACAAAATTTGAAGGGCACGGTCGGGGTCGCCCGGAATATTGCTATGAACTTACCGAGTTTCATTAAAATCGCTCCAGCCGTTTAGAAGTTATTGGGGGGCACACAAAAATCCATCACACATACAAGCACACACAGACAGACACACGGACAAAAGGTGATCTCATAAGCCTATTTTTTTTTCATAAATGAAAATAGGCTAAAAAGTAACATAAAATGGTCTTAGATGTGTTCGACATTAACCAAACATAAAACATCACAACAAATTGGTTGAAAAAGTGATGCCAGATAGCCTTAAAGCTCATTATTTTGAACCAAATTATACAAAAGTTTCCCTGGGAGGAACCTCGGACCACCTTTTCTTTGAGGGCTATTCCATGCCCCTAAACCCCAGTTAGCCCCCCCCCCCCCCAATAAACTCTATATATGCCCCTGCCTGCTATCAATAGGTTCCCGTATAAGACAGGGTTTTCCTATAAAAATTATATTACATGTCAATTACTTATTGAGGGTGGGGAGTATATGATTCCATCTGGGGGTTAGAAACCTTCCCCTCGCTCCCTGAAAAGGACACGTGACAATGTTCCTATCAGTCAATCGTGGAAGAGGAGTGGCCATCTGACATACAACGGCGTGTCAAAATGCAAGTCATGGTGAAGCTACGTAATCTCTTGCATAGAACAGGTATAAATAGGAAGGTGATAACAACCACCAACATTCACTCGACAGACAATCACTGACAAGAATACAGGATGGCACCCAAGTACGTATTCAACTACTTCGACACTTGGGGCGCAGGAGAGTGCATTAGGCTGCTTCTGTCTTACGGCCAAGTGGAGTTCACAGACAATCGCGTCACAACGGAAGAATGGCCAAAGCTGAAACCTAGTAAGTAAATTTAACATTATTATCTGTGAATAGACCGATCGAGATGTGTGCGCTTTGAGGCGCAAAGCCATGGGCCAGGCTATCAACCGACTCGGAGAACCCTAACCATCAGCCATCCTTAAAATGGCTTTCCGTGGCTTCTCATTTTCTACTCGTGGCAAATGTCAGAACGGTACCTTCATTCAGGGGCGCCGAATCCATGGTCGAGGTCTAGCGACCGCTAGACCTGACGAGGGGGTGGGTCTCCCGGTCCCCTTGGGGGGTGGGTTCCGTTGGGGGGTTACGGATAGAGGAGGAAAGGGAAGGAGAAGGAAAAGAGGAAAGGAAAGAAGGGAGAGAGAAGAGAAGAGAAGAGAAGGGGAGAACTGTGCGAAATAAACTGTAAAAACGTAATTATTGGGGTAGGGGTCCGGTTTTTGATAAGGGGGTTAGGGTGTAGGGGTAGGGCAGAGAGGTGCAAAAAGGGGGGGGGGGGGTCCCCACAGAACGAGAGGGGTGGGTGTCTGCTAGACCTGAAAAAAAAAAAGATTCGGCGCCACTGCCTTCATTCAACACTAAAAGAAATGAGTGTAGGCTATTTAGATTTCTACCGAAAATAATTTCCTACCGTACTATTATTTGAATTTTATTATTGTTGTTGATTCATTTGAGGGGCTTGGACAACGTGGCCATTTAGCCCCGTGTTCTAGGGTGTGTGTATGGTATAAATAAATAAATAAATAAATAAATAAATAAAAAACATTATAATTGGGCACAGTCTTGTTAACCAACTGAAAAGCATTAATTTCCATTACCAAGGCAACACTGAAAAATGGCTTCCGACATGATAATAAATAAATGTATAAATAATAAACAAATAAATAAGGGGTCATCTATAAGGAGGTTCGCTCGAACGGGGCGGTAGGGGGGGGGAGAGGCCCATGCAAGAATGTAACAAAAGTTCGATAATTTGGAAGGCGGAGGGGGCGTTTACGAAAATGTTCACGTTTGTCAGGTTTTTTTTCGTAATTACTGGATTTGCAAAATCCAAATGACGTTTCTTTTTGACACTGTCTACAGCAAGGCCCTTCCCTATCGGACAGAGAGTCACAGTGACCACGTGTCGAGCAAGGCACGGGTGCTAGCAGCAGCGTAGTGCCCGACTAGTTTAACACATTTACACGTTTTAATGTATTTAATAATCACGGGATACGAGACAGCCTACAATACTTCACCACAAGTCTTAATTATCTCAACTAACGTATCTTGCCAGCTCCGTGCCTAATAAATGCTACGCCAGGATTGGGGACTTCCCGTCCTGCTCTTGTGTTATCGCTAAATGCTTGTCAGGTGGCGGTGACTAATCACTCTCCGCCCGCCCCGCGGACAAGGAAACCTCCGTTTGTTAAGGAAGGGCCACACTGTATCTAGTTTTTTTTTAATATAAGACAATTTCTTAATTTTCTGATAACCTACGTTGTGGTGTCTGTAATTAATTTGTTGTTGCAATAGTGTGTGTGTGTGTCCGTATTAATGGTTCAGGCAAGGATTGGGAAGGAGACGGCCGTGGTCGTAATTTAAGTAACCCCGGCATTTGCCTGGCGTACTGTAAATTAGAAGGATAAAATCGCGCAGAATCAATTCTAGGGTGGTTGAGGTGGGGATAAAACTCAGTTTTGCCTCATGAGGCTGAGTGTACTCCGTTCCAACCCTCAGACCAGAATTACATTTTTTGAAAGAACTGGGAATCGAACCCGGACCTAAGCGGCTATGACACTCACCTTTTAAGACACAATTAATCGCTCATTTGGAAGTCTTTTAAAAACATTAATACGATTGGTTGTTACAAAAGCGTGGGTCTCAATGACTTAATATCTCTTCATTTTATGAAGAGAAGAGAAACAGTAGAAACAGTAGCTTACATAACAGTACGATTATTATCTTTGTTGTACCACTGGGCATCGGCCAAGCGGTGGTCCGAGTGGAGTGGTTGGGAGGCCATTGGATTCATTCCGTGCAGGCCAATTGTTCAGCGTAAAACGTTTAAAACAAAAAGTCTACGACATAAGATTACCGTATAGGTAGGGTAAAAAAATCAGAACATTATAACGAAGTATAAAAAAACGTATATTGAATGACTACGGTCTGTCTATTCTATCATAAGAGAATAATACAAGTTAATACAATATTATTTAACTGAAGCAACATAAACCGTTTTTCCTCACACAGTTAATAAACACCCATCAGTAAGTCGCCGTAAACCAATTATACTTTTCTGAAGCGAACACGAATCTACCCAAATGAGATGGGTCATTCCATAATCCTAAAAAATTACAATCTTATGTAATATTTTATCAGGGTTAGGGAATAACCCATCTCATTTGGGTACAATCGTGTTGACCGACTGAAAAGCATCAAACTTTCGTTTACTAAGACAACACTGAAAATGGTTTCAAACACCATAGGCCTAACTTTCCTGAAGTACATATCTCGTTTTATTATAGCACTGTTTTAACTCATAATCATAAAATCATGGGCGGGCGGGCATCAATTCCGCTCGAGAATTCCAGTCAGGTAGCCAGGATTACCTCAATTTCACTCGGTCCTCCAAGGGACCCAAAAATAAGTTCCTCAACTCCGCTCAGGCTTTGACAAGGGGTCGGCAAAGGGGTTATCCCCAATGACGTAAACAAATGTCACAACCCTCCTGCTCGCATGCCAAGGGCCGGGTCAAACACCTTATGCAGCGCATGAGTGAATTCTTGAATGCAGCTTATTTTTCCGTTCTAGGCTGGAAAACAGTATTTTCAGCATCCGCAGCTGATATCGAAAGTATTTTTAGGTACAAATTATACACCTATTATTATCTAAATTTAATTTTATAATGTCTGACTATGTTAAAAACATACAAATATTTAATTATGCACATGTTAAAAACAATGCATAAAATTTGTAGAAAAAAAATAGAAAACTTGGCAGATTTATTTAAAAGAATATTTTGATTAATTTTAAATCACTTGGATTTTCTGCCATATAAGTTATAATGTGCCAAACACTTTATACCTGATTTAACGAATGAGCGGACTTGACATCAGAGCGGTTGACCAATGGCACTACAATGTCTTGCGAACACCACCACTCCATCGGCCAAGCGCTCTGAAGTCAAATCCGCTCATTCATTAAATCAGATATAAACATAATACATAAAGAACTAGATATTCACTATTGTTAAATAAAAATATGGACAGGAAATGCGCTGCAGAAGGTGTTTGACCCGGCCTTTGGTATGCGAGCAGGAGGGTTATGACATTTGTTTACGTCATTGGGGATAACCCCTTTGCCGACCCCTTGTCAAAACCTGAGCGGAGTTGAGGAACTTATTTTTGGGTCCCTTGGAGGACCGAGTGGAATTAAGGGAAATCAAGCGGAATTGATGTTCGACCTTCTGGGCATGCCATGTCTTTTAAAATATGTTGGACTATCAGGATTGCTTTACTGATTCAACTTTTATTCTATGTCTGTCATCTGTCCATTGTGCATTTATAGCATTATGCATATTTTTAAATTCCTAGTAATTACAAACTCGCAATCCCGCTGTGTAGAAAGACCGAAACAATTCCGGAACACGTTTAAACGATTAGCCGTAATGACTATCGGAAATAGAAGCTTTATTAATTCAAACCAAAGACGTTACGTAGCTCCGCCATAATAAACAAAGAAATTAGAACATGAAGTAGCTTTGCTTGTATTCAACAATAGCCTGCTAAAGCATTAAATAATAAGTTCCTTGGCTTTGAGTATCGCTTTGCTTCTCCAAAATCGGAGGAACAGTGTCGCCAACGTAACCAAAATGAAGAAACACTTCAGCAAAAATATGCTTTCAAGATGTGACTTTTAGGGCATTTAAGTACCGTATATTTTAAACAATTCAAGCCTCCGTGGCTTAGGCGGCAGCACGCCGGCCTCTCACCGCTGGGTCCGTGGTTCAAATCCCGGTCACTCCGTGTGAGATCTGTGCTGGACAAAACGGAGGCAGACAGGTTTTTCTCCGGGTACTCCGGTTTTCCCTGTCACAATTTCATTCCAGCAACACTCTCCACTATCATTTCATTTCATCTGTCATTCATTTAATCATTGCCCCAGAGGAGTGCGTCAGGCCTCGGCAGCCGGCACAGTTCATATCCTCGCCGCTAGATGGGGGCTTCATTCATTCCATTCCTGACCCGGTCGGAGACTGGAAGCAGGCTGTGGATTTTCATTTTCATATTTTAAATAATTCAAAAGGACGTTCTTTTCTTTGCCTAAAATCGGGATAAGTTCCGCTTCTTTTCAGAACGTATGGTAACCCTATCACATTAGGATGCATCTTAAAAAAAAAGAAGAAAAAAATAAAATTCAGTGACAGTTGAAACAGATAGGCCTATACAGTTTAGTTTATTCCTCAGACATCTTCACATAATATTCAACACGGAAATGCCCTGCTCACGAAATGAACTGATCGAAAATTCAGTGTATTCTCTTCTTTCATTTTTATGTACCGTACTTATATAATAGAGAAAAGTGTACGACTACATAAAGATCAATTGTTTTTGTTAACAGAGACACCAAATGGCCAACTCCCTACCCTAGAGGTCGATGGAAAACAGCTAAACCAATCAAGTGCAATCTGCAGGTATTTGGGCAAGGAGTTTGGTATTGGAGGCAGCAACAACTGGGAGGCAGCTCAGATTGATGCTGTGGTTGACAACGTCAATGACCTAAGAAATCGTAAGTATCTCAATTTATAAACGTCTTTAATGGAGTGATACACGGTACGGTATTTCTTATTGCAATGCTTTCACACAGGATAATAGTTGTACTGTAGGTTGATTAAGACTTCCATGAGGCCGGAATATTCTTCCTGATATTTCTGGCATATTAAGGTAGGCCTAACCAGGAAGTGTAGGATCGTCGCAAAATGCAACCATTCATCCTCTCTGTTGTATCTCTAAAGGTCTTAAAGGTACTTTCTTCGTATATTTAGGAAAAATTTAGATATCCTTAATACAGGTTTTCTATGTCTTTCATTACCACAAGTTAAACAGAAAATATTTAATGAAACAATTAGGGAAATATATTTAAAAACAATCTTTTGAAAGCAAATTTACTTACGTCTCCGGACTGGTTGCGCCAATCTCAATGGTTTGCACACATACAATACGGCCTAAGATATTGCTTGGAAACTAAAATTGTTGAAGTACCTTTAAGAAAAAACCCGTGGCATTACAGACTACCAAGCGACCTACAGATATTGGGGTGACGCGTGGTCAGCGCATCGGGTCCCCACGTCCGTTAATTTGGTTTTCGTGACCGGGGCGCTGCCTCACTGTCAGACAGATACTCACTTGTCCTCACGAGGCTGAGTGCATTCTGTTCCAGTCCTCACGTCAGTTTCTAAACTCCATGACGGAGCGAGGAATCGAGCTCGGGGACTCCGGGTGAGAGGCAGGCGCGCTATCCCAACACCACGGGGCCGGCAGAAGTACCTTAAAATACCTCTCATAATTATATAAAAAATAAACACTGCAAACAACTTCAGAACATTTACAACAGTTTTTAAAAATCATATCATAAGTCGAAAGTCGAAACTTTATCTACGGTACTTCCCAGAGAAAAGCAATGCAAAGAAGTTTCCAGTAGACTGATTTTATGCTACTAGACTCGCTTTCATGCGCGAGTTCTCAAGGACACTGGCAGAGATCTGTGGCGTAAGCTGTTTCTTTTTTTTAACACGGCAGAAACCCTACAGAATATTGTTTACTTTGTGTTCAATGTGAGACTAAGTAGCTTTACCACCAAGGAAGAACGGTCAAATAATATACTGGTGCAGACATTCACAACCTGTCCGTGGTTTTGCAGAATAAGGATATCGATTTGTCTACAGGTCAGCAGAAGATATCTCATCTTACCATCTTTTAACTGTCAAATGAGGCAGAAAAACACTTCAGAGGCATGTCAGTGAGAAAGTAATGGCAGAAACCCCTCATTTGGTAACAGAAGTTCCTCGATTCTGAAAATTACCACACAAAAAAAAAGTTATTCTACGTCAGATGAGTATTAAATTCTATATAATGAGACTGTGAGTTAGGAGTTATAACTGTTTAGGAATAATCTCCTACAATCTAGTGCTGAATCTGCTATCAAACTAATGCGGAGTTTAAAGTGCTCTTTTTTTTTCATTACGTACTGGTTAAAGTGAAGACTTAAAGAATTGAAAAATATTTTCCTAAACTGTATTAAAAATCCCAAATTGTGTTGTGCACTTTGCAAAATATATTCCATAAAATAAATGTTTCCTATGAAATAAGTGTTTTTTTTTTAAATTATGACTGTGCATCAGATGTTTTCTCAAAATGGCATTGTCTTCCCGGAATAGCTAGTAGTGGATAGTATTAATTAAAAGTATTTCAAGAGGGGCCCGAGAAAATAATTGCATAGGGCCCTTAACCCTTTTTAGGGCAGAACTATTATTAGAATATTTTATTTGTATTCATTTAAATTTAATTATTCTAACCAAATTTTAATTTATTAATTTTGTTTTGTGTTATTTTTAATTTTTATGTTTAAATGTTTTTTTATAATTTTATTTTTAATATTATTTTAATGATCTTATTTTTAGCCTATTTTCAATTTTGAAAAAATAGGCTTATGAGATCACCTTTTGTCCGTGTGTGTGTGCGTGTGTATGTGTGTGTGTGTGTGTGTGTGTGATTCGTGTGTGTGTCCCCCCCTAATAAAATCTAAACGGCAGGAGCGATTTCAATGAAACTCGGAAAGTTCATAGCACTATTCCCGGCGACCTCGACCGTGCCCTTCAAATTTTGTTACGACTCACCAATCCAACATGGCGGCTGTGCGAAATATTTCACCAGCATTCAATATCTCCGAAACTATTACCGATATTACCCTGACATTTTCTATGGTGATAGAGGGAACTACTATAAGTTCACTTATGTGACTTTTGAAAACTTTGTAACTACAAAACGAACATGGCGGCCAAGCGAATTTGCGACTTTTAAATAGACGTATCTCGCGATTTGACCGACCAAACGCAATGAAACTTGGTACAGTATATGTTTATATACATTGTAATGCACCGACATCTAACTTCGTTCAATTGTTTACATAATCACAAGATGGCGGATGTGCGAAATATTTCACCGGCATTCTATATCTCTGAAACTATTAGCGGTATCTCCCTAAAATTTTGTACTGAGATAAAGGGCACTACTGGAAGTCCATCTATAAGATTTTCAAAAACCGGTTAACTACAAAACGAACATGGCGGCCAAGCGAATTTGAACATTTTAAATAGACCTTTCTCGCGATTTAATGTTCCAAGCGCACTGAAACCTGGTACAGGAAATATTTATACACATTGTAATCCACTGGTATCTAATTTAGTTCAATTGTTTACATAACCTCAAGATGGCGGCAGTGCGAATTTTAAAATTAAGTTTCTATTTCTTGTGATGTAGTCATGCGATCGAAGTGAAAGTTTGAATAATGAACCTACGCAATAATTTTCCTTTAATGGTACATGACTCTATGGCCTATACATTTAACAATCAAACATGGCGACCATCCGAAATATTTAGACGATACTGAATATCTACGAATCTATTTTAGCAATCAAACTGCATTTTTTAAAGTTCATGGGGGCTATGAACTTAAGTTCACCTATAGGACTTTAAATAACCTGGTGATCACAAATCCAACATGGCGGTGACGCGAATTATAAATATTCAGATGGACGTTTCTCGCAATTTAACCATCCGCGTGCAGTGAAACTTGGTACAGTAAATCTTTATCCGAATGTTAATCCACTGGCATCTAATTTATTTCAATTGTTTCCATAACCTCAAGATGGCAGCTCTGAAATTTTTTTAAATCTCCTTGTTTTTTCTTGTGTCCTAATTATGCGATTGAAGTTTGAATACTACACGTTCACAATAATCTGCATGTAACAGTACATAACTCTAGGACCTACATATATAAAATCCAACATGGCGACCATCTGAAATATTTAGTCGGTTCTCAATATCTACGAATCTATTACAGCAATCAAACTGAAATTGTGTATGTTAAATAGTGGCAATTAACATAAGTAGGATAGAGTGGATCGGGGGATGATGCCTAACTTAGTGTTTTGAGGATCAGAATGCAAGTAAAAAATTTGAATTTAGGTTTGATACTGAACTAGTATTCTCTGTCAAGTGTTTTATATATAACGACTAGTTATCATTACCATACCATTAGTAATTTTATATTTTTCTACTTTTTTATGAAAATTTGAATTTAGGCATCTCACCCCGAGTATCGGGGTGAGATGGCAATTTATCTGGAAGGAGATTCAAGTGCTAGTTTTGTGTATCCATGGCACAAATTAGCTAAACTTAATTCACAAAGCAAATTTATTTTGATTTTAATACAATAAAATTATAAAAAGTACATTACAATCACATAAAATCAGCCGTAAGTGTGGCTCTTGCATAAGAGAAATATGTAGCTTCCTTATGTACTGTAGGTGACCAACTGGTTCTCGTTCTCTTCACCAAGGGAGCCTGTAAATAAATAAAATATAGTAATAATAGGCCTAAAATAACTATAATAATAATAATGATGATGATGATGATAATAATAATAATATAAACTGCAGTACGTGTATGCATACTTAAAGTGGATAAATTTGTATGTGAATAATTATTTTTTATTTAAAATGTTACGGTTAACAACCAGTCTCATTTTGCTCCACAATCAAACAAAACATTAAAATTAATAAGAAATTACTTACTTTGTGGGCCCATGCATGCTTCTTATCATCATTCTTCGACATACGTCATTTCAGAGTACGGTATGGGATGCCATAATTTTTGGAAGCTGCAAAACAATTCATCCCACCGTTCCTCACGTGTTCCATGGCCATTTGTAGACTTTCTTCAGACCACTGACCCCTGTTTGATGTCCTAATATACGTTCTAGTCATTTTCCTATTAAAAGAAAATTGTATGCCTGAGTATTCAAAATCGGCATCTTACCCCGCACAAAAAGTGGCATCTCTCCCGTGGGTCGGGGTAAGATGCCACTTACCGTGACGCGTGCAACATGGCAGCTGCGGAGCAATTGCCGGTAGCAACCTACACTGCAAAGTATTCAGCATGCTCCACATACAATAATATGTGTCTGTTCTACTTTTTTCACAAGCTAATGGGCACTTGAAAACAATTGTGATTTATTAACAAGACGTTAATTTTTGTTCTTACCTTGTATATGTTGATCCAGAAGCAGAGAAACAGTTCATCACAGCTTCATACGCATTGGAATTCTCGGCCGCCTGATGCGAGCAAGCGCGCTCGGTTTGTGTCGTGATCTGTTGGTAGCCGTAGGAACTACAAAGCTATAGGCATCTCCCCCCAATGGGCATCTCCCCCCGATCCAGTCTATATGAAAATAGGCTGTATAGTTCTTCACGGAACTACTTGTTATAATTATATTTTATTATATTTTTTATCTTATTTTATTTTAATTTTTATGTTTAAACGATTTTATTATTTTATTTTTAATATTATTTTAATAATCTTAATTTTTATAATTCTATTGTTTAAGCTTATTTTATTTTAATTGTATAAGCTTATGAATTTTTACAATTTATTTATTTTTAATTTTGAGAAGCCTCCGTGGCTTAGGCGGCAGCACGCCGGTCTCTCACCGCTGGGTCCGTGGTTCAAATCCATGTGAGATCTGTGCTGGCCAAAACGGAGGCAGACAGGTTTTTCTCCGGGTTCTCCGGTTTTTCCTCTCAAAATTTCATTCCAGCAACACTCTCCACTATCATTTCGTGTCATCTGTCATTCATTTAATCATCGCCCCAGAGGAGTGTGTTAGGCCTCGACAGCCGGCACAGTTCATATCCTCGCCGCTAGATGGGGGCTTCATTCATTCCATTCCTGACCAGGACGGAGACTGGAAGCAGGCTGTGGATTTTCATTTATTTTTAATTTTAATTTCTTTCATATTTTATTATTTAGGCCTACGATTTAATTGTTTTTGTTAAAAAAAGAGTAAAGAAGCGCAGGTGCGCTTCATAAAAAGGGAGGTAGTGCACAGTTCGCTACTCCTGTGGGGGTCCGGGCGGAGACAGTTTGGTGTCCAAGGTGAAACTCCACACAAGACACGGCGCAAACCTAGAAAATTTGCTGAGTTTTATTTGTACAGTGTTTACAATTCTATTATGGGGGCTTATTGCTTTGGGCAGTAGTAACCGAGCCTTCGTGGATTAGTTTGGAGTAAGGGAGGTGGCCGTTTACGAGTGGATTTGTGATTATTTTCGCATAGCAGCCTTGTTGATATTAATTTAAAAACATATTTTTGAGTCGGTTTTCAACAGCTGTGTTGGCAGTATTTTTGGAGGATTTTGTCAAATATTGCAAATATCTTCACCCACATAATAATAGACATAGATTCACAGTCTGATTGTAAGAGATCTGATGATGATCGCTTGACGATAAAAACTAGTCTTCCACGTGAATTTATCAATCTCATGATTTTTTGTAGGTATAGGGAATAACACCCAGTACAATAAAATTGGGCTCAATAGTGTTGACCAACTAAAAAGCATTTGAAATTTTGTTTAATGCATTGTCATCTATACATTCACTCCAGAGAAACTTTTTCTAATCCAAAGAAATGCATTTTTTTTTTACAGAATTAAGGAAGGTCTATGAATGTAAGGACGCAGCAGAGAAGAAAAAGCTGAAAGAAACCTTCTTGACAGAAATCATACCATTTACTTGCAACAAATTGGAGACACGTCTGAAGAACAACAATGGCCATGTAAACAATGGAAAGGTAAGCTTTTTAATGCATGATTGTGTTACTGTGACAGCTTGCCACGGTGGGTGAGTGGTTATCGTGTCGGTCTACCAACCACAAGCTGGTAAGTGATATTTGAAAGGCGGCAAAAATTACGACACGCATGTCATACGATGTTGGAATGTCAATTAACCCATATGAATTCAGTAGGCCGTTTTCATAATGGCAAAATTAATCTCGGGATTTTCCACCAATAGAAAGTTCCTCATTTCTCTACTAGAAAGAGCTATAGGCTCTAGTAGCTTAGATATCTAACCTCCTTGACTTTCATAGTGCTTCAAGGAACAACAAAATTCGGCATGCGAGCTACCCTCTGGGTGTCAAATAACAAAGCTTGCACCCGGCATCCGAGGCCATACGATATTATTATTATTATTATTATTATTATTATTATTATTATTATTGTTACAGTGACGGGTTCTCAAACTTTTTCTGTCGCGTCCCCCTTCTGAAACATAAAATATCCAGCCCCCTCCTTCCTCTTATTCTTCTTTCCGAAGGAGGGCTAGCACTATCACTTTCATGGGGTCTCCTTTTACCACTGCTAATAAGCCTTTTATCGATGGGTAATGACGTTACTTGTATCAGTTTATTGTAATTGGGGCTAACCACTTTCACTGAACACGCACTAGAATTCACCTGTTAACTCACAGTCTTTGAACTGTCTGTAACGGCCTGGTTGATTTCGAGTCGACAATGGCAGAAATAGAAGAATCTATTCTTGTAAGGAAGTGGCGGTCACATTGTCATTAGTGGTTGTTAAGTGTTTGGTAAGGAGATATCGCTGCAGGTGAAAGGGTGTTGTGTGGAAAATGTTACTCTACACCTTATCTCAGAATTGCTGCTGCCAGGATCTACTGGTCAGTTCTTGTGAAACAAGACAGCAAGAGTACGAGTTTATTTGTGTTGAATGGTCTTGGGAGCTTCCTGTCTACGGTAGGTTCATGGATATGAGGATAGCAATATTAGTTACAGAATATGAATATAGATATTTCAATCAGAGCCCCCCCCCCCCCTTTGAGGATCGCTGCTCTGTCTATAGGACGGAGACTCGCAGGCGCTATGTGGCGGCCGGACCACTGTGCAGAGTTGCCAACCTCTCAAACCTGAAAATCCCAACTTCCCACTCAGAATGTCCCTTTTCACCAGAAAATATCCCACGTAAAAATGTAATTTGTTCCAAACAAATGTATAATGAATAAAACGTGTGCTCTAGAGTCTCGATAGGCCTACTGTGTTTCTAATTGCAGCGCCATATGCGCTAAAATTGATTTTAACGGAACACAAAACTGTCTTGTAAACTAGCATTATCATACACTTGAACATTCACTTTATAGACGTTTTTATTCATTTAAAGTTTCAGATGTTTATCCTTCCCAGTATAAGTGTTTGAATTTTTTTAATGAAGATTTCACAAAAACACAAAACATAAGTTTTAATCTAAAAAAATGAAAAAAAAAACACACCAAACTGTCTGTTATCGCACAAGCGTCAGTTGGCGATTGTAATGTAATACGGTAGGCTACTATACTTCTCTGACAGGTTTACTTTTATTATATTGGCATGTATGAATCGTACCGATTGTGCACGTATATCCCAAATTCACCTCACTTCTTGCAAAAAATTCCCTTTATCCCTTTCCTAAAAATATTTGTCTAAATGTCGCACAATTTGGGACAAATCCCACGGGTTGGCATCACTGCCACTGTTTTTTGACTAGCGCTTAGAGACAGCCCAGCGGGGCTAACGAAGCGACTCGAATACTCACGACCGCAACCGATCATCCATCCTCCTTCACGATCTTTCGACACGCACCGAGACAGACCAGCGCAGCGTGGCAAACCGAACGTACCCGAAGCTTTACAACCTAGACCAATCATTAGTGCTAGGATTTTTATGTAAATACATATTCCTTCCCTTTGCTTATGAATAACTAAAAATGATAAATGTCCACGAATTAGAAACTTAGCTATCATTTAATTATATTTTATTGTTACATATTTTACATATTTGATCATAATGACTTTTGTTTTAGATATTTTTACTTTAAAATTAATATTCTGTTTTTTTATTTTACATATTTCATCAAAATGACAAATCAAGCGATTATCATAGAACAAATAGCCCGTCGATAAACGAAAGAAAAATGGCTGCCCAAGGATCATGCCCCGCTTGGTCTGTCTTATATAGTACGTGGAAGAGGTTGGCTGATCGGTTATATTCGTGAGCATTCGGGTTACTTCGTTAGCCCCGCTGGGCTGTCTCTAAGCGCTAGTGTGTATTGCAGCGTGTCGAGCAAGGCACTGGCGCTAGCACCAGCTGAAGCAGGTATATTAGAGTGTGGGTTATCTGTGATTCAGGTAGAAGGACTGCTGACGATTAACTTTTTTTTTCAAGTACCTACTTTTGCTACCGAATGCTACCGTCCACGACACCTAGCCGCGGACGTAGCTACTAACTGTCATCGCAGTCAGCACCTGGCGGCGAACGTTGGAACTAATATAGCATTATCATCAACTAACCTACAAGTTTTAGCTTCCACAAGTGTATTGTAGTTAGTGGAAGGTTCTTTCACATTCCATAAATCTATGACACGGTCCCGCCAGCTTTACTTCCCCTCCGAAGGAAGGCATGCTGAGGAATATTTAACGCTCTTAAAAAATCCGACCACTTCGGCCGGGTTTGAACCCGTGATCTTGGGCATAGAAACTCAGCATGCTACCAACTACGCCACCGGGACCGCCGCCATCTATTTTGTCTTGCAATATTAGTTAAAACAGCTGATATTTTTGGCTATTTGACCTAAGTAGGCAGTCTTGCGACATTTAATTTTAGACAAAAGTTTATAATCACTGTTTGCTCTTCTGAGGACATCGTTGTTCGTAACTTTATCGGTCCAGGTTTCATTTTTAGCCTTCTTCGATGTATCCATATTTCGAATGTCTAAGGCATCCAATGTTTAGAATGAAGCACTGGTTAGATAGGGGTATTCTTCTCTCTTTCTGTTGCACGTGAGACATGTATGACGCTGTCATTTTCTAGCAATCCACTGTTGCCATATCAGTCGAAAATTTGTCTTTGTCGAAAAAACAGCATATTCGGGTAGATTTGCCGATATTTTTTGTCCTATATTAAAACTACGTAAACTTGATAGAAAAGCTAGAAAAATTAGATATTCGTGTTTTTTTAACGATAAACTGTGTCCCCTTTTTAGTAAAATCGATCTTATATCATGTTGCATTGACTTTGCGATGCCTATTTTTCACACACGTGTAGCTAAATGTGCCGTCTTGATGATGGATTATTGCAATATTTTATACTGGCAATGTTACAATTTTCATGTAGGTAAAACTTCTGAATATTCTCTCATAACCGCATAGCAGCATTGAAAAAGTTCGTATGCTGCCAACTTTTCTATTTTTAAAGATAACCATGTCATGTCAGTTTGAGAGTTGTAGAGGAATGTTGGAAGAAGTTTTCTACCTGCTTACCTAGAGTGTAGGCTTAATTGTTTACACAGGCCGGGCTGTTCATTGACCGCGGATTATGTGAATGAAGTTTCGAAGGACAGCGGGTTGCAGATTGCTACTCACAGCTTTATTACTGTGCCCTTCGAGCTTGTATTTCAGTTGTTCAGCAGTCTCTATCTTGAGTGTGTGTGCAGCAGTTCTGTTAGATTTAACATGTTGTATTTTACGTATTTCACGTACAACAATGGATAGTTTTGTGAAAAGAAAGCGTGGTCAAGTGCTCAGAAGGGGGGGGGGAAAACAGGTCGTAATTAATGTGTTCAGTTATTTTAAGAATCTTAAACCTAACGAATGTATAAATAATTTAGTCAATGAAACTGCTCTGGCCACAGGAATATCAAAGACTACCGGTTTTAAAATACGTAGTGAGAGTGGACAGGGTCCAGTACTGTCGTCACGCAAAAAGAGGCTAAGTAATACACTTCGCAAGAATAGCACGAATGTTAAATATAATGACTTTATAATGACGTTATAGTTAATTTAATTTAATTTCGTTGTATGTGTTATGTTAGCGTAATATTAGTACTATTATACAGTACTTAATTCAAGTCTTCGTCACTGCACAATCGCTGAATGTGCGGAAAGAGTACGCGAAGCGCTTTGTACTGCCTCCTATAAGACAAATGCTTCATTCTAAACGTTTTTTCATGGTGCTAGCCTTCATAGTCCCAAGTCTACACAGAGTGTTGACCAGACATAATTTCTAGCCCTTCTTTGCCGGAGCTTCAGATTGTCATTGTTGAAGTAAGATGACAATTTTGTATACACTGCGTGCTATTTCTATGCGACTCTGATTTCAACGACGGGATCTAAACCGTCAGTGATGATACTCCCTACATATTTAAAATAGCGAACCCGCTCGACTGGAAGACGTCTGATGCTCAGAGTAGCCTGGTCAATATTTTACTGACTGTATGTCTACCCCTTATTAATCGCGTTTCCAATGAGGTCGGGGATGAGATGCGATGAACTATGTGGCGGATGGTTTTTACGGCCAGATGCCTTTCATGACGCCAGCAACATGAGAGGAGTTAATGAGAGATGAAATGAATGAAGAAGCTTGAAAGTTTAATTTCAAGTAGTTCCAACTTTGGCTACCAGACGCCACTGCACCCAGCGGTAAAAGTTGGATCTTGATAGAGCGTTTAACCAAATAACCTACAAATTTACCTACACACTGCCTATTGTAGTGATAGGTTCTTTATCATGCCATAAATCTATGACATGGACCCGCCGGCTTGACTTCCCCTCCGAAGGAAGGCATACTGAAGGATATTAACGCTTTTAAAAATCCGAAGGCTTCGGCCGGGTTTGAACCCGCTATCTTGGGCATAGCAGTTCAGCATGCTACCGACTACGCCACCGAAGCCGCTGATGATAAATGATGATGATAATGATGATGCTATGCTAAGTTTTTAAGAACTTTTCTCATTTCAGCTCTCATGGGGTGATATTTACCTGGTGGCATTCCTGGATATGCTAGAAGAAATCATCCCTGAGAACTTGAAGAAGGCCTCACCCCTGACTGTGGCTCTGCAGAAGAAGGTCCACGAACTCCCTGGAATCAAGGAGTGGGTAGAAAAGAGGGCTCCCAACAACCATAGCATTGCTAAAATGCTCGAGTGAATGAGAGTTATAGGTGTAAAAACTGCTGTAAAACTGTAATTTATTTGTTTATACAATTCAATATTATTTTTGAAATAAAATATTAAAATAATTATCATTACCGTTTAGTATAAACACCCTATATCTCTCTATATAAAACACCAAGGTGTGCCTTTCATAAAACTCAACTCCTAAACCAGAGAGGGATAGAAGATATAGTTTGCGTCATAGTAATTGTGTGTATAATTCAGGGAAGATCGAAAATTGTCTAAAAATTAGAAGGTTAAATAAAGACGATAGTCCCTGAAGAACTGTGCCGCTTCAAGCCTCCAAAGCACTATCAGTCATCAGGCTCAAACTAACTCTATGCTCAGAAATTCAGATAGGGCCGTAGACTATCAAAAAGGTTTGACTGGGATTAGCGATCCGAATATAATGAAAATTTTGGGATGGTTATATTTTGGGAAGGAGTCAAGGCACATGAAGCTGTTAATTAATTTGAACAATACAGTATTAAAGGATACAAAATTATTCGTCGTTTGAAAAGTCTAGAATTTTATACCAAATAAAATTAGAAAGTTACAATACTGAGGTATGTAAACCAACAAAATATAATGTTTGTAGGCCTAAAAAATAAAATGCAGTATTTTGTCGTAACGACGTACTGTACTGCATGTAAGATATTTTCACAAATCTGAGACTTCTTATGGAGTATGGTTTTTCCTCAATGGTACATAAAGGCTAGTCCACACCAAGATGTTTGCATTAACATTTTGTTCATGAACATTGTTCATTAACTTTGGTGTGGACTAGCCTTAACACAGAACATAACTAAAGAAATTTAATCATTAATTGAATATTCGTATGATTATAAATTTTAAAGCAATGTTACGTCTTCCTAGGCTTGATCCCCGAAGTTTTGTCACATATAATATTTGTTTATGAATTAAAATATTAAAAACCAATACACTTATCATGTTAGTTAGTTATTGTTGTTTTAAGGGGCGGAACTACGAGGTCATCTGGCCCTCTTAACACAGATTAAAGAATACAAATTTGGAATTGAATTTAAAATTTTGTGCCGGACACCTAAATTTAAAAAGACCAAATAATAATAAAACAAAAACAAAAAATTAAATAAAAATCAAAATTATGAAAATAAACAAAAATTACGGAAAACAAAAAATTATCATTAAAAAACGAACAAGTCGTTGAGACAATTTATACTGGAAAATTTATACTTATCATGTACTATTGTTACTAAGTGACATATGGCAACGTTGCTGTCGCACGCTACCCGCGTATCTGTTCGATTACAAGGTACAGAACATAATCCATTTCGTTGTGTGACATTAGGAATACATTTTGGCAACTCCAGCTATCTGATATGACATCTAGCGGTAAAAATGAGAAACTTACCAAGTAGGGTACATTTGTCACGTGGTGACTGTTTGTATATGGTTTCTTGTATTGGTAAACAGATCGTGGTAAATTGTTCGTGTCTTTATACATAAGTAATAAGTTTTACTCGTTGATAGAGTGAAAAATGAGTAAAAGCAAAGTGTATTGCTCAGTTTACGGCTGTAAGTCGATGTATAAGAGGGCTGCGGATATACGTTTTCATCACTTTCCAAAAGATGCAAATAGCAATAGCCGAAATGTGATGATACCTAATAATACCTAATAATAATACCTTTCCACCCCGGGAAGGATCTAACACTTGTCGAGGTAGACAGACAGAAGACCTGCGACGTAAAGCCAGCGAAGGTTATTCAGTTCAAAAACAGCTGTTACGATGGGCGCGCTGGTAAGATTGAAGTTACTTGAATAATTAATTAAATAATTAATTATTGGCTGCTTGGTAGGGAGAAGGGATGAGTTTAACTTGTATTAAAACTCGGGGGGCGACAGGGATTGCTTGATTTGGATGGTTAAAAGGTGGGTTTGGTGTTGAATATTTGAATGGTAGCGGAATCACTCATTCTACAGTGCCCCCGGGAGGCAAATTAGGCCTATATGACTCGTAGTGGAATAGCTCGAATATCGAATAACTTAGCGATTACGAGGTGTAGGCTTGGCGGAAAGGCTGGCGGATCATCAGTTTGACATCAATTCACGATATAAGTGGAACAGTGGCGTCTGGTTTGCGTGGATGCTAGTCTCGGAATGATAAAAGTAGCACAGCTTCGGTGTGTTATTTATTTGTTTATGTACCGTATTCTCTATTTGAATGACCTCGGCGTTGACTCAGGATCGACATTTACATTATATTGCGCATAATAGTACCAAAATTATGTCCGAAGTGTAGCCCTGTGTAAATTTGAATCAGCTGATCTACATCACCCATAAAAACTGATGTTTGATAATATGCAAATGACACCAAAAAATCCAGTGGAACACACAAATTAGATCACGTGTATCGCACAGTTATACATATATACAATTAAAAATAACACTGTCATTACTTTAGAGACCATATTTACTGATTAAAACCGAAAAATAAAAAGTGTTCCATATCAAACGCGTGTTATTGAGTATTTTAAACCCTACTTATCCAGACCGACCGCAGCGCCCCAAGTGTTAGTTTGAGTTGCCATCGTGGTGACGTAGGTTGATCGTTGCCAACCCCGCGCAACCATAGTTCCCATTCCAGAAACTACTATTCCCAGATTCGCGACAGTTGCAAAACGAGGCGACGGTAGAGCGATGTACTGTAAATAGTGTGGCAATCAGTTTGCTCTCATGTTACGTGTATAAACATAACCTCTTATTACTCTCGAGTGCCTTCGCCCTTAAGAACCTACTAAGAACAGCAACAAGTGCCCTTGAAGCGAGTGACAACAATGTTTCCTCTAACTTTTATATCCTTATCAAACTTTTGGCAATTTTGCCTGTCTCTGTTGCTAACGCCGTACGGAGTTTTGAGTTGGTAGAAAACATACTCTACTTCTGAAAACAGACTCAACGGTATAGCATTGTTATCTATCCACAGAGACATAGCCTACATCACTGACGATGAAGTTATAAACCGATTTGGTACCGCTTCAAGAAACCTTGACTTTATGTTATACCGGTAGTGTAAGCTGTAAATCAAAACAATAATGTTAATTCTTTCCATCTAAATACTATCCGGTGATTGTATTAATAACAAGTAGTTCCGTGAAGAACTATAGATCCTATTTTCATATATCCTACTTGAACTCTATCAACATACAAAATTTCAGTTTGATTGCTGTAATAGATTCGTAGATATTGAGAACCGTCAAACTATTTCGGTTGGTCGCCATTTTGGATCTTTATATATGTAAGCCATAGAGTTATGTACTATTTGATGACCATTTCTGCGTAGGTTCATTATTCAAATGTTCACTTGGATCGCATGATTAATACACGAGAAATAAAAACTTAATTTTTAAAATGCTCACAGCCGCCATAATGAGGTTATGTGAATAATTGAACTAAATTAGACGCCAGTGCATTACAATGTGTATAAACATTTACTGTGCCATATTTCACTGCGCTCAGATGGTTAAATCGCGAGAGAAGTCTATAAAAATGTCTCACCCTCGCTTGGCCGCCATGTTTCTTTTGTATTCTACAGGTTTTTGAAAGCCTCATAACTGAACTTGTAGTAGTATCCTTTATCACCGTACACAATTTCTGGGTGATATCAGTAATAGTTTCGGAGATATAGAATGCCGGTGAAATATACGCACAGCCGCCATCTTGAGGTTATGTAGACAATTGAACTAAATTAGATACCAGTTCATTACAATGTGTTTAGTCATTTGCTGTACCAAATGCCATTGCGTTTAAATGGTTAAATCGCGAGAAAAGTCTATTTAAAAGTTTCAACTTCCCTTGACAGCCCATGTTCGTATTACAGTAGTTTTTTAGTTTTTTGTAGGTTTTTCAAAGTCCCAGAGGTGAACTTCTAGTAGTTCCCTTTATCACCGTACAAAATTTCAGGGTGATATCTGTAATAGTTTCGGAGATATGGAATGCCGGTGAAATATTTCGCACAGCCGCCATGTTTGATTGGCGAGACGTAACAAAATTTGAAGGGCACGGTCGGGGTCTGCCAAAATAGCACTATGACCTTACCGAGTTTCATTGAAATGGCTCCAGCCGTTTAGAAGTTGTTAGGGGGAACACACACACATACGCACACATACACGGACAAAAGATGATCTCATAAGACTATGTTTTTCATAAAATGAAAATAGGCTAAAAAGTATCATAAAATGGATTTAGTAGTGTTTGACATTAGTTAGTTCGTTAGTTACTGAAGTTTTAAGGTGTGGAACTACGAGGTCATCTGCCCCTTGTTTGACATTAACCAAACATAAAACATCACAATAAATTGGTTGAAAAAGCAACTTAATGCCCAAGAGCCTTAAAACTCATTATTTTGCACCAAATTATACAGAAGTGTCCCGGGATGAGCCCCGGACTCCGTTTTCTTTGAGGGCTATTCCATGCCCCCAAACCCCCAGTTAACACCCCCTCCATCCCCCCAAAAATATATACAGGGTCATCGAAAAATAATGCCAACATTTCAAAAATTTATAGCACCGAAACCCTTTATGTTAAACGTGTAATTCTTTCACTGAACGCCAGCTGGTTAAAGTAAGTTTTGTTTTGGAGGGGACCTGACCTTGCTATGCGCATACTAGATGCGCAGTAGCCAAGGTCGGCCGGGGGCGCGTGCATCAATGACTGCACTGCCCGACAAACTGCACCTGATTACAAAGCTGTAATTCGATGGTTTAATCAGTTTAAGGAAACAAGGACTGTAGAGAAAAAATCCAGGCCAGGCCGACCACCAACATCAGCATTGAACGCACGCTTTCCCAATGGCTGGATTGGTACGTGCAATCGTTTCAGGAGTAACTGTCAAGATGGAGGCCGAAATTCGCTCCCGCAGGTGTACCAAATCCCAATTTTTTTCTTCATACACAATGTTTTTAATGTACCCCCAGAAAAAATCTAAAGGGGTGAGATCGGGACTTCATTGGCGCGCGCGCCCCCGGCCGACCTTGGCTACTGCGCATCTAGTGTGCGCGTAACAAGGTCACGTCCCCTCCAAAACAAAACTTACTTTAACCAGCTAGCGTTCAGTGAAAGAATTACTCGTTTAACATAAAGGTTTTCGGTGCTATAATTTTTTGAAATGTTGGCATTATTTTTCGATGGCCCTGTATACGCCCCTGCTTGATCCTACTTATGAAAATTGATATTCAGTCGTACGCACATGTACAACAACACTTTCAAGAAATTCAAATGAAAACACGAGTTTATCCTGTTAAGAATGCCACCATGTTTCAATGTAGCAAACGCAAACACGAGGGCTCAGAGTGGGGGGTAACACCCTGCCATAAGCAGAGAGAACAGCAGGAATAAAAGAACGCGCAGAGTGCAGCACTGCAAGATAGCTGGGCGTTCCGCTTTAAAAACAAAAAACAAAAAACAGCCTTACGTAATCCTTCACATTCAGTGGAACAGGTATGAAGGCCGGCGATAAACCGCCAGCCTGCTCGACAGACGAACACTCGGGAGAGCACAGGATGGCACCCAAGTACGTACTCACCTATTTCGACATGAGGGGCTCTGGGGAAGCCATTAGGCTACTTCTGTCTTACGGCCAGGTGGAGTTCACAGACCACCGCGTTACATCTGAAGAATGGACACAGCTGAAACCTAGTAAGTAAATTTAACATATCATTTCAGTGAATAGACCGTCCGGGAGAGTTGTGTGTGTTAACAAATACGCAGGGTATACGTATACTGTAGTTGCGACGTCAAAGGAATCGGCATGCGATTGATCCTCAGTCCTTTACAAGTGTTCCCCTCCCAGCAAGAGAACGGTTTCAGGAGGTTAATGGAGCTTTAAAGGGCTTTAAAAGACAAATACGAAGGTCGATTCATAAGTTATGGCAACTATTTTCAGCAATTTTCATTTATTTTCATTTATGTGTGTGCGTCCGTGTTTGTGTCCCTGTCCCGTACCCTCCCCTCCCCCCCCCCCATAATAACTTACAAACGGCTGAAGTGATTACAATGAAACTCGGAGGTCATAGTTCTATTTCGGTCGACCCTGACCGTGCCCTTTAAATTTTATTACGTCTCACCAATCCAACATGGCGGCTGTGCGAAATATTTCACTGGCATTCTATAACTCCGAAACTATTACTCATATCACCCTGAAATTTTGTACGGCGATAAAGGGCACTACTATACGTTCATCCATGTGACTTTCAAAAACCTGTTGACTATAAAACGAACATGGCGGCCAAGGGAAGTTGAAACATTTAAATAGACTTTTCTCGCGATTTAACAATCCGAACGCAGTGAAACTTGGTACAGCAAATGTTTATAGAAATTGCAATGCACTGACATCTGAAGCCTCCGTGGCTTAGGCGGCAGCACGCCGGCCTCTCACCGCTGGGTCCGTGGTTCAAATCCCGGTCACTCCATGTGAGATCTGTGCTGGACAAAATGGAGGCAGACAGGTTTTTCTCCGGGTACTCCGGTTTTCCCTGTCCAAATTTCATTCCAGCAACACTCTCCACTATCATTTCATTTCATCTGTCATTCATTTAATCATTGCCCCAGAGGAGTGCGTCAGGCCTCGGCAGCCGGCACAGTTCATATCCTCGCCGCTAGATGGGGGCTTCATTCATTCCATTCCTGACCCGGTCGGAGACTGGAAGCAGGCTGTGGATTTTCATTTCAATGCACTGACATCTAATTTAGTTCAATTGTTTACATAACCTCAACATGGCGGCTGTGTGAAATTTTAAAATGACTTTTTTTTATTTCTTGTGTTCTAATCATGCGATCGAAATCAACGTTTGAATAATGAACGTACACAATAATCCTCATCTTATAGTACATAACTCTATGGCCTACATACTGTATATTAAAGTCCAACATGGCAACCATCCGAAATATTTAGACGGTTCTTAATATCTACTAATCTATTACAATAATCAAACTGAACTGTTGTATGTGTATAGAGGCTATAACCATAAGTTCACATATGGGACGTTCAATAACCTGGTGAGCACAAATCTAACATGGCGGTGACGCAACATTTAAATATTCAAGTGGACATTTCTCAGGATTTAACCGTCCGTGCGCAGTGAAACTTGGTACGGTATATGCTTACATAAATTTTAATTCACTGGCATCTGATTCATTTAAAATATTTTCATAACCACAAGATGGTGGCTGAGCAAAATTTTGAAGTCTCGTTTTTATATCTTACGTCCTAATCATGCGATTGAAGTTTGAATAAAACACCTACACAATAATTTTTATGTAATAGTTCATAACTCTAAGGCCTATATATAAAAATCCAACATGGCAATCATCCGAAATTTTTAGACGTTTCTCAACTGAAATGTTGTATAAGTAGGATATATGAAAATAGGCTATATAGTTCTTCACGTAACTGCTCGTTTTGTTTCCCGGCAATGTGCCAACACGAGAAATTAACTATACAGTATAGGCTACATGGGAAGGTATGTCACATGACCTTCGTAATGTTTCCATATCATGTGGTATGGATACCAAAATCTGCGGAAGAGGACAATGTCAAATAGGACATTTTGAAATCACTGTTTTATTCTCGTACAACTTGTTTAACCGGCCGCGGTGGCCGAGAGCACTAACACACTACCTCGTGCCTCGCTGGTTACCTGGAGAGTGTGGGTTTGAATCCCACCTCGGCCGTACTGAAAATGTTTTTTAGTGGTTTCCCATGTTCACCCCCACGTAAATTTCCTTTCAACAAGTTCAACGACCAACTTCCTTTCCAATCCCTTCCCCGACATTTCCTCCATTAGACCCAAGTTAGCGGTCGCCTGGACGATCGGCCTGTCACTATCCCAAGTTGTATCTGCTAACAAAGTGTATTCAGCTCCCACACACCATCCTTGCTATGGTAGAGGAATGATCCCTCGCAAAGTCTGAGGGTGACACCGAGCAGGGAGGATAAGCGATAAAAACTAATTAAAAAACTTGACGAGACTTACAGTAGTCGCATAATGATGTGCAACATCTGACATAGAAGAAACCTCACATGAAATTTTTGATACACCGGTATTTTATAATAGTCTTCTAGCAGTAGTACCCGGCTTCGCCCGGTTGAATGATGATAATGTATCAAAGTCTCCTTAGAAATATAATGGACTTAAAATCTAGGTCATTTGCCCCCCAAAGACAATGAGGGCATAATATCTAGTTCATTTGCCCTTTTGATAAGGATGATAATGAAAACTACTGTTGAATTGACACGTCAAACTTACAAACTACCGGTACCGTAATAGAAATACATATTTCAAAATTCACAGGCGAGGAAGACTTATTGTGTGTGGTGATTAATTGTGTAATGGGCGTAACATCTAGGTCAAAAAGGAAGGAAGCTTGTAATTTAACGTGACCGTTAATCTCGCGATCATAAGCCACGGGACCTCCGTTTTACGTGGAATCCGAACCACAGGACATGGCATTTCACATCGAAAATCTCACATGCATTGACCGGGAATCGAACCCGGTCCGCCTTGGTGAGAGGCATAGAGCTTGACCGCTGCGCCACCACGCCCCTCATCTAGGTCATTTGCCCTTATGATGAGAATGATAAGGAAAACTACTACCTGTATAGAATTGACACTTCAACTTATAATGTACACAATGTACTGTAATAAAAATAAATATTTTAAAAATCACAGTCGAGAAAGACTTTATGCGGCGGTGATTAGTGGTATGATGCGCGTAATATCTAGGTCATTTGCACTTATGATGATAATGATAAGTTAATGAAAAAATGACTACTAAACGAACATGGTGTAATTTTAAAACTGATATAGGTAATTCAGATGTCTAGCTTCGATGTCTTCCAAAGTCTCAACCTTATTTTCTGGCTTAGGCCTGTACTCGATGCGTCTAGTGAAAGAGCTTATGGCGTACTGCTCGGCAAAGAATATGGGTCCAAGCTGCACGAACCTGAGATGATCGCAGATGATGACGAAATATGATGACACACGGTCAGGGTTCCCCGTCGTATATAGATTGGCCGGGGAATCACTCACTCTTTCACAACACCACAGTGGCTTGAGCAACGGCCCTGTGCTGGCATCAGCATAGACAACTCTGGTAAGTCCTCTCATATCAGCAAGCTATTCTCACAACTGCCCCCCCCCCCGGGTCTCACAACTTGTGGGACGTGCGGTGGCGACCACGGGACCCCAGCTGAGTCTGGCATCACTTCTACTTCCTGGTGCCGGGCTCCTATCAGTTCTTCTTCCTGTCGGCCTCCCTTGGTCAACTCTTATTCTCTTCCGACCCTGACTGTATTAGGGTATCCGAGGGCTAGGGAGTCTTTCAATTTCCCGCCTTAATTGGCCGTTGTCTCATCTTTCCTGATACCCTCATTCTTCGAGGGGTCTGCCTTCTTTTCCGTTTCATAATATCTCCTGTCTTCTGCTCAAGGCCCTCAAAGAGGCAGGGTGTGTGTATCCCCACCACTTCTGGTACACCCTCAAGAGCTCATGGCGGGTGAGTTAGGAAGCTGGCAACCCCGAGGGATTCCTGAGCTAAATGCAGGGAATGGAGAGGTATGTCAGAAATTTCAAATTGACAGTGTTACTCATCGGGTTCCAAAGGGTAAAGATTAACTGGAGTGTTTATTTCGAATTCCAAAGGGTAAGTATTGTACCCAATGCGTATAATCTCGATGGAAAATATGCTTCTGCCTCCAGCTAGCTTCAGGACTCGAGGGTGTACCGTCCTCCCACTGAGCAGTTGCATACTTTGGATTTGAGGCTAAGAGGTATCAACTCTACAATGATAAAGCACAACTCTATTCTAAAACTTTAATTCAGTAAATAAAATCATGGCTTTAACAAATAAAACAATCCCCATAACCATAAGACAAAAGCAAACAAAAATTACTTTCCACAATCCACCAATATGAACATAACATAATCATAATAAATCATATCATACCACAAACCTTTACCCTTATGTGAACATCACAAAGATATTCTAGTGCGCTGATGCACGTACAACTTCAGAAACAAACTGTACATTGACACTACTGTCATACAATGTGACTTCTGTAATATCACAACATTACTGATTCATAAAACCTTCTTAATTTGACAATTATGTGTACCGTGTGTGTTTTGATCTTTCTTTTCCCACCAAATGCTTCACATGCATTAGCCTATTCTGGTGTTGCACAGCAAACTACGTGCAACTCCATATTTATGTAAGCTACCCCTACTCCACTATTTATATAGTTCCACTGTTTATATAGTTCCACTGCATGCCGTTTTGTGATTTCATATAAAACGTTATGTTATTGTTGTGTCGGATGGTATAATCAAACTACCTTGCGCACGTAGCCTGTGGAATCTGGTAACCAACTTCTGAAAAAGTTGTCAGTGACAGTATAAATGCAACGTCTAACCATTCGTTAGATAGCTAAAATCATGAACCATCAGGGTAATATATAATTATCAATGTGTTCTCAAACCACATTGCTTCATTACTCAACATGACAATATTTCATTTCAAGTCATTAACAGGGTCTAAAATCTGTTCCTTTCAACTTGCCTTCACGGTTCGCCTTGACCGTCCCCAGACCCTCTCCTCGAGCGGTCGGTATACAATAGAATGTGGAATGGGGTTCCACCCTGACTCGACCCTCGCTTTTATGTTTGAAGGCTTACTTCCAAAGCATAGTAAGATTTTACAAGACAATACTGTGCTCCCAATGGCACACATATCTCAATGGATTTTAACTGAATATTATGCACACAGGTAGTGAATGAGCTTTATATTTATTCCTACCCCGAGGATACAATAATTACTGGCACCAAACAGGTCCATTCAACATGAAGGTACGAGGTTCTTATAACATTGGTCTCATAGGCAACCGGTGTCTTAAATAATATGCGGTCAGCCCAATGCTGCCAGTCTGAGGTTCGCTTCAACAAGCCGAATCACTCACAATAATAAGTTCTCGGGGAATCATTAGAGCGTCGAGGTGTCCTCGTTTTCCTCGCACCTAATCACGGGATTCCAACCCGGAACATTCACATCCTTCATCAGAGTTAGGGTCCAACACTAAAACTCTGGCACAAAGTATATCTCCGCTATGCCCCCGGCATAGGAGATTTCATACGTAGAATAGACCACCTGGCTCCTTTACCTCGTCCTATAATATTAAGAGAAATCTATCATTTACTCTATAAGCTTCTCACATAAGCTGCAAATTCAATTCACTAAAAGCTCTTCCATTCCTGGTATAATTATATTCCCATTAATACAATATACTGATATCAAACTCTTTCTTTAATCCCGTAATGTAATCTTACTGTATAATCTTACTGCTTGGATCAATAAGTCTTGCAAATAGCGTAATTATTTCCTGTTTACAATAATTTCCTGATGCGTTCATTAATACCTTTGATATTCATAATTATTATTATATTTCTCACTGACATAATTTACCAAAATCATTCATTATTATTATTATGATTTCTGACATATTTTACCAAAATCATTCCTTAGTATTATTATTATATTTCTGACATAATTTACCAAAATCATTCCTTATTATTATTATTATATTTCTGACATAATTTACCAAAATCCGACACAACCAATCATCTTAAAACTCGAACAACTGTGCTCGTAACATTTACATAACTGATTGCCATCTTAATTAATAGTGGTAATGATTAATCCACTTATTGATGCACATTAACATCTCAACTCTATGAAAATCAATACAATAATGACTAAACCTGGAGGGTCTACCTCCTAATCTGATTCTTACTGGCATCTTTACTGAAATCACGTCACATGCAGTGGCCTATATTCTCTAATTAACCATAATTTTGTGGGGTACTCACATATCTCAAGGCTTCTCATGGTGGCTCCAACCACTCATATCCTTCCAAGTCGCCTGCCATATGCAGGTTTAACGCGACATTTTCATCTTGAATACACACATTTTATAACACACAACTTCCGTTAACCATACGGCACTTTGCATTTCTATAAGGAAGCTATTGCTCCCAAACATGTGACACTTTATAACACTTATAAAACCACTACTTTAAAAGATATTTTACATATGCTTTATACACAACACACGTCACTGTGTACACTTTTCATTGCTTGAAATTCCCTAGCAAAGATCAAAATTGCAGGTGTCGGCGGCATCTCCCGTGCTCCTACCAACTCCTGATTGAAAGTCTGGTTTACCTGCCCTCGGAATTCACCAACAGTTTTTATACATACTCCTACGGTAAGCTTCCTGCGTCGCATAGATATGCTAACTTCCGTCCTGAGCGTTATTATTTGGTATCCTTACAACATTACCAAATGCTTCGTAAAGTTTCTCCCAGCTCATTCCAGCGTAATTAGACATGAATGATCAGTCGATATTTGATACATTGCGCTTAACACTGTCCATAACTTTACACAAATTATTATTATTATTATTTACAATAGTTCTGCCACTCATCTTACACGATGTTTCCTACGTGAACACGCCATTGTTCGTACTGCTGAGTATACCTGCAGCGCGATTATTATTAATAAAAGCTTATTAAATGCCTCAATCAAATGTAGAACTCTTTGTGCGGGCGTCCTTTCATGAGTCGGACCAACATATGTTCCGCCATGACGACTGCCTGCGCCTCTCTTGACAAACTGTGACAAACTGGTGTGCGACTGGCTCCAACTAGGGTAAGACTGACGTGTAACTAACTTGTAACTGACTGGTAACTGACTGCTCTGCTAAGGGTCGACTCCCTTATATCGGATTCACACAGAAAGTAGAGCGCAATCTCCCCGCGGGATCTCGGCTCCTCTCCCAGCATGATTCTGGTCTCGAAACCATGTTCATTGGGTTCCATTTTCTTCTCTGATCCTATAACTGACTGCGTGCTGAAGAATCGCTCGGCCAATTAACTAATATTAATTCCTTTCTCTATAGCGTGGGAACGCTATCTCCCGGGATTCCCTGGCGACCTCCTCAAATCCCGCCGCGAACAATGATAGTTCTACGGTCCTTCCGCACTTCCTTAAATATGCGTCAATTTCGCAGATTAAAGGCTCTAAAATTAGCCTCCAGTCTAAAGATTCACCTGTGGGCAAGTCTCATATCATTTCGTTACTCCAATCACGAGTAATCAATGATTTTCCTCGTGATCTCTCCCCGCCATTCTCAAATCCATTCTCCGTCGGGAAAGAACTGGGTCATTATTCAGGCCCTCACCCTCTTCCAGACGACAGAATGAGGTCAGAGAGATGGACGTGGCTCCACTGAACACCTCCCACAATTCTGGGCTAATTTGTAAAAATGTCAACTCTGCACTAGCAGTGCTCCAAGCCCCATATAGCCTACACCAAGTAGTCTAATAATACTGTCTTCTGCTCAATTTCCCTTCATTATTTTTGTAAATAATGTCACTGCAACTGAAATCACACCAGTGATTTAATATACACTTCTCTCTAGGGGTTTTTACAATGAAACTCCCTCCACAGACCTCGGGTTCGTTCCCTCGTGGAACCTTTATACTGAGATCACAGTCTCTGAGAACCACGTTCGATTCCAGTCAGCATAACCTCCTCGGGTTCAGTATGTAAAATTTGGTTCAGATCGGTGAAACCGTGTAGATTTGTGCCAAAGGGCCTAAATGCAGGGAATAGATTCGTCTGTCCGAAATGTCATGTCGACAGTGCTACTCATCGGGTTCCATAGGGTAATTATAAACAATTTCGTTCAAATCAGTGAAACGGTGTAGATTTGTTCCAAAGGGCCTAAATGCAGGGAAAGGGGTGATCTGTCCAAAATTTAAAGTGGACAGTGATACTCGTTGGGTTCCAAAGAGTAAGTATACAAATTTCGATCCAGATTGGTGAAACGATGTAGATTTGTACCAAAGGGTCTATATACAGGGAATGGAGTATTCTGTCCGAAAGTTCAAGCAGTGTTACTCGTCGGGTTCCAAAGGGTAAGTAACTTACATAAAGATTGGTTGAGATGGGTGAAACTATGTAGATGTTTGCCAAAGAGCCTAAATGCAGTAAATGGAATGGTCTATCCGAAATTTCATTTAGACAGTGTTACACGTCGGGTTCCAGAGGGTGAGTATGTAAACAGGGTAGAATTTTTCCAAAGGGACTAAATGCAGGGAATGGAGTGGTCTGTCCAAAGTTTTAAGTGGACAGTGTTACTCGTCGGGTTCCAAGGGGTAAGTATACACATTTAGGTTCAGATCGGTGAAACGATGTAGATATGTGCAAAGGGGCCTAAATGCAGGGAATGGAGTGGTCTGACCGAAATTTCAAGTGGACAGTGTTACTCATTGGGTTCCAGAGGGTAGGTATACACGTTTTGTTTTCGATCGGTGAACGATGTAGATTTGTGCCAAAGGGCATAAATGCGGGGAAAGGAGTGGTCTGTCCGAAATTTCGAGTGGACAGTGTTGCTCGTCGAGTTCGAAAGGGTAATTATTTGAGATCGGTGAGACGGTGTAGTTTTGTGCCAAAGGGCCAAACAGCAGGGAACAGTGTGGTCTGTCCGAAATTTAAAGTGAACAGTGTTACATGTCGGGTTCCTAAGGGTATGTATGTAAAATTTGGGTCAGATCGGTGAAACGGTGTAGATTTTTGCCAAACGGCCTAAATGCAGGGATTGGAGTGGCCTATCCGCAATTTCAAGCAGACAGTGTTAGTCGCAGTGTTCCAAGGGGTAAATATACAAATTTTGGTTGAAATCAGTGAAACGGTGTAGATTTGGGCCAAAGGGCCTAAATGCAGGGAATGGAGTGGTCTGTCCGCAATTTCAGGCAGACAGTATTACTCGCAGGGTACCAAAGGGTAAGTATCCGAATATTGGTTCTGATCGGTGAAACGGTGTAGATTTGTGCCAAAGGACCTAAATGCAGGGAATGGGGTGGTCTGTCCGAAATTTTAAGTGGACAGTGTTACTCGCAGGGTTCCAAAGGGTAAGTATACAAATTTAGGTTCGGATCGGTGAAACGGTGTAGATTTGTGCAAAAGGGCCTAAATGCAGGGCATGGAGTGGTCTGACAGAAATTTCAAGTGGTCAGGGTTACCCGCAGGGTTCCAAAGGGTAAGTATACAAATTTTGGTTCTGATCGGTGAAACGGTGTAGATTTGTTCCAAAGGGCCTAAATGCAGAGAATGGGGTGGTCTGTCTGAAATTTTAAGTGGACAGTGTTACTCGCAGGGTTCCGAAGGGTAAGTATACACATTTTGGTTCAGATCGGTGAAACGGTGTCGATTTTGGACAAAGGGCCTAAATGCAGGGAATGGAGTGGTCTGTCCGCAATTTCAAGTAGATAGTGTTACTCGCAGCGTGCCAAAGGGTAAGAATACGAATGTTGGTTCTGATCGGTGAAACGGTGTAGATTTGGACCAAAGGGCTTAAGTGCAGGGAATGGGGTGGTTTGTCCGAAATTTTAAGTGGACAGTGTTACTCGCAGGGTTCCAAAGGGTAGGTATACAAATTTTGGTTCAGATCGGTGAATCGGTGTGGAATTGTGCAAAAGGGCCTAAATGCAGGGGATGGGGTGGTCTGTCCGAAATTTAAAGTTGACAGGGTTACCCGCAGGGTTCCAAAGGGTAAGTATACTAATTTTGGTTCAGATCGGTGAAACGGTGTAGGTTTGTATACATAACAGACAAACAGACAAACTTTGTGCTTTATATATATAGATAGATAGATAGATAGATAGATAGATAGATAGATAGATAGATTATTGGCACAAATATTAATCTATTGTAAAAGGGAGTGTTTTACAGATATTGTATTATAGTTTATAATACGGAACTCATGCCTAAATAAAGAATACGATATGGATCAACTAGATTAATAGACGCGACACCGCTCATAATCTTAAATTTCCTATAAATAGGCCAACTTGCGAATAAATGCAATGTGCACAGCAGTAGATCATGAAAGGCTTGCCCAGTTCCCGGACCTCTTGATTCACAGACCAACACGTAATTTCATATGGATTCTGTTGAAATGAGTCATATTGATATGATAACTATCGTTTAAAACGATAATCTGGTAGCAAAAAACCTAACCCGTCGGGGATTCGAACCCAAGATCTCTATATTCAAAGTTAAAGACGCTAATACCACGGCTATTTCGACCACGCAAATATTAAGTACAAGATGGTGACTTATTTTCACGTACCAATAATACTGCATTTCATTTATATTTTGCTTATTTCGATAATGTTCCTGCGTCCAATCCACCTCCGTCCCATTTTTCAATATCACTCCCCAAAAATATCCAGTAACCGAGTGGAAATATGTTCACATCAAAAATGTAGTAAATTGAGAAGAAACCATCGGAGACATGATTCTACACCGGTAAGGATGAGTTGGAACGATACAACATTGTTGTTATTGTTTTGATTTAGGAACTTGGACATTTCAGCAGCCTTGTGTACAGATTACGCCACGGTTTTTGGCAGGCCAGTCGTACAGAGGCAGTGGCGTACCGATGGGGGGTTAGGGTTTAACCCCCCCCCCCCCGAAACATTTCGTTTCTTGAATCATTAAATTGCACCATCTATCACTTGTTTAACACTACCGCTAGTGGGGCGTCTTAACTACTGTATATATTTTAAAAGTGATCACGTTCATCACTTGGTAAAATATCCTGCACTCTATTCGCAGAGAGACGACTCCTTCACCTTTGGAGCAAGCTATGGATCAGTTTTACTGTTGAAGTATCCGATCGGTAACTTCTTTCACTTTGCTTCGGGTTGCTTTAATCGTGTGTGTCCGTTTCGTTAAAGATAATTCGGTTCATGAGAAGTTTCTGCAATTATTTCTATCAATGATACAGATAGAGTCAATAGTAAGAACATGGAGAGCTGAACAATATTTTCCTCTCACTGTGTCTGTCTGTTAGGTAGTCAGCCCGAAGGCTGAGTGGATCCTCAAAAAGTACCGCCGTTAGGTTATGTGGGTAGATACCCACAAAAACCTTAGGCAGCGCTATATTGAGGCATACTAGGCAACATGAGGAGGGAGGTACTTTGCCATTACTTTCCTCACTGAGTCAGTACAGCAGTACTAACCCCATGAGTAGAACCTTTCACAGCATCCACAGGCACTGACTGTGCCCTGAATGTCATTACTAAGCGCACATAATATCAATATTATAAGCAACTACGTATGGATATGATGATACAGGTCGGACGTTTGTTTTCGACGATTGCCCTTGACCTTGAAGCCTGCGGGTGAGCCTACACACACTCACTCTCTCACCCTATCGATTCACACTTGTCACCACCGATCTGATGTAATGGAATTCCAGACTTAGCAGACAGTACAGTCCACGCCGAAGTATTGTGTGACGCGGAAGTACAAGTTACATAGTTACGAACAGAATACCATTATATTTGCCAATGACTGTACTTCAGGAGTAGTGTGAAAGAGCGTTGTCTATCATCGGACCGCTTGGGGCAGCTGATAACACAGGTACTGTAGTAACTCGCCTCCAGGCTTCCATTATGATTTTTCACTCGTCTAAAACAAACGTCCGGCCTGTATCACTGCATCATTTCAGTTGTAATATTTAGTTACTGTTTTGAATATTTTTTAGATTTATTTTTCATTTTCTTACTGTGCTGCGAAAATAATTAGGCCTAAAATAGTTTTCATTCAAAAAAGAACGGTTAATTGATTATTGTTTTTTAAGAATATTAATCGAAATATAATTTTAATTATGTATGATGATGACTGTCGTTTTAAGGGGCGGAACAACAAGGCCATCTGCCGCTTTAATAATGTACACAATTACCCTACTATATTAATGAACACCTCCCCAAAAGGAAATTCTCCGTACGCCACTGTACAGAGGACAATCTGCGAACCTCAGGCATGTGTTATTCTAATTACATCTGTGTGAAGCTAAATTGTAGGTTAAGTTTAAACAACGTTCTTAGGTTCCTACGTTCGTCGTCAGGAGCTGACTGCGGTGGTATCTAGTAGCCAAGTTCTGAACTAGTAGTCGTTGACGGTGGGGTTCGGCGGCAAAAGTAGGAACTACTTGAAAAATGCAATGTCTGCAGTCCTTACTTGAATTAAAAACAGATAACACACACTAATACAGTCATCACAATTAACACCGGTTATCAGACAGACTCTACACACATTCAAAGTACCGCGTTGACGCAGCCCCTAAACTCAACCAACCAACCAACCAACCAACCATGTGTAATTGATTGATACTTGAGTTTTCAGTTGCGCGGAAAGCAAATATCATAACACTTGCACATGCCTGAGGTTCGCCACCTGTCCTCTGTACGACTGTGAAATCGGGGCTCACCGGCCAAATACAGTGGAGTAAACTTTTCTGGGTGTGAGTAATTGTGTGTTTAATTGAGGGGAGGAGGCGGCCGTGGCGTACGGTGGGGTTCGAACCCATCTCTTCTCAGATTTGCCTCATAAGGCTGAATGTACCCTGAGACCACAGAAGTGGCGACGTATAACAGCTTGGCTTCACTATCATGTGGACTTAATCTAACGCTTATCAGTTTCATTATCATTGAGTATACAGTACATGCAGTTATTTTATCAGTAAACTAGCAACACGCCCCTGCTTCGCCCGATATCTTTAACGGTTTACCCAGCGTAAGCTTAAAAGGCGCACGGACAGCAGGTCCCAGATGCAATTCAGAAAAGCCGAGGTGAACAGCGAAACTCTAAACACATAATATACTCTTCTCTGAAGTCTTAACTCGACACGACTCGACAGTTTAATTGGCTCGTTCGCTAGCTCGTAAACTCGCTCCGAAGCTACTGTAGTAATTTAAATTTCCACAATGGAGATTGTTGGAAGAAATGAAAGCGTAAAAACACTTACAGTGGGTGATGTATTAAAGATAGAGATATGCTGTCACGGACGTTTTTGTAGAACTTTTCATTCTGAACAAATCTTACACTCATAGTAGGCTATATAGCCTAGATATTTTTAGCGGTTTACCCAGCGTAAGCTTAAACGGCGCACGGACGGCAGGTTTTTTTTTCGACTTGATTCACTGAAATCGTTACTGTTCGGCTTCCTTTGGTCATAAGTGAATGTTTTTCAACAGAAACCTTCCTCGAGAAATCCTTTACATAATGGTGAATACCACATCAAAATCGATCCAGTGGTTCTCAAGATTACCCGTTACATCCAAGAATCGGGGATTTTGTTTTATACTGTGTAGAGATGCATTATACAACCGACAGTAGTGGCTACGCTGGCTAACGCGCAGCATTAGGTCATGGGGCCAAGCTCTCTGCTGACTCGGTAGACGCGTGGGTTCGAGCTCCACCGTCGGCCGTCCTTGAAATGGTTTTCCGTAGTTTCCCCATTTTCAACACCAGGCAAATGCTGGGACGGTACCTTCTGACAGGCCTCGGCCGCTTCCTAGCACATCCTAGCCCAGTTTCATTCACCATCATTCATTTCATCTCTCATTAACTCCTCTCATGAGGTTGGCGTCAGGAAGGGCATCCGGCCGTAAAAACCATCGCCACAAACACTTCCATCGCATCTCATCCCCGACCCCGTTGGAAAACGGGAATAATAAGGGGTAGACATACAGAGATGCATTATACAGTAAGTTAGTAACCACCATTCAAGAATGGGAAGGAAAGTTGCAGTTGTACAGTTGGCATCACTTAACTTTAACCATTAAAAATGAAATGATTTATTATTTCAAGAAAACTTCTCATTCAAAACAATGTTGCCAACATACATTAGATATTTACTTATGTCACTGTCGTAAAATGATTATACAATAAAATAACAGTAGATCAATGGTGGCTGAGACCCCAGAAGTTCGGGTTCGATTCCCGGCGTTGCCAATAAATTTAATTCTGGTGTGGCGGCTCCCTCACATTTTCACACCCTCAGATGCTAACTGACTACGTCAGGATTCAATCCTGCAACCTTGGGAACAGCAGGTAAGAACCTTACCTCTGCATCACGCAGGTGGTGACACAAGTAACCGATTGTAACAAATTAGCTTTCAGAAGAAAGAGAATTACTCACAGCGGTGACGTATTGCACTCTGATTTCATAAACATCAACAATTTGTATAGAAAGTGTGATTAAACAAATAACAAAATTACGAGCCTTACAGTAGTCGCATATGATGTGTAACATGTGACATGTTATCCAACTATGTGTCTGCCGGGAGCGCAAATCCCTTGTTAACAGTGCACTCTGTTGGTCATTGAAATAACTACTTGTAAAACTCCAGTGTCAAATCATGACCGGTGCGTTTGCGCAAGGTACGTCATGGCACTGTACCCGAATTCCTCATAGCCACCACCTATTATCCGCTGAGATTGAAAGGATTGCAGGGACGTTGATACCCAGCCCTACTAGGTGAATAACTAGGAAATCCTCGGCGCATATCGGCCATGCAATAGTACTACTAACTAGTTACACATTTACTAGCAATCAAACAAAACAAAAAATGGTAGGTCGAGAATCTCGGATCTCGAGAGTGAACGGTGAAATTGAGACTAAGTGGGCTCTAATATCCAACTAGCAGTACTATCGCACGTCGATTGTCAAATGAAAAGATTATCAGTTTCTATAAAATGAGCAAGCAAACTAAAAATAGTCAAACCAAATTAGAGTTCAGTACCAATGATTTATTGTAGGAATATCTTTAATGGGGTCTCCAAACCTAGAAGTAAACCATATGCGATATACGTTCCACAGCAAAAGTAAGAAGATTTAATTAATAAATCATAATTGTTTTCAGAAAATATGATATAATGAATATTTTCACACCAAAGAACGACAACTTGAAGATGAATTATTGTAGGAATATCTTTAATGGGGCCTCCAAACCTTGAAGTAAACCGTATGCGATATACATTCCACATAGGGCAGTATGTTGGCCGACAGTACCTCGAATGCTTACATTAAGTAAGAATACAGAAAAAGTATGAAGATTTCATAAATCATAATTGTTTTCAGCAAATATGATATAATGAATATTTTCACACCAAAGAACGACGACTTGAAGATGAATTATTTTAGGAATATCTTTAATGGGGTCTCCAAACCTTGAAGTAAACCGTATGCGATATACATTCCACATAGCCACGTGGCCACATTGCCGACAGTACGTCGTGGTACTGCACCATTATTCCTAAAAGTCTTAAGTACAGATATGGATACAGTATTTTGGGAACGCCCTGTAACTTTCTAGCTAGCCTCTGAAGTCTATCATGACAGCTGGTCTACAGCGAGCAAAAGTTATGCTATCAAGAAGAGATCGGCAGAGCTCGTGTTTCCGACGAGAAACCCGAAGGTCATCGATAATAACCATGTTGACTTTGTCTAACATTATATCGATCGATTCACCTGAGAATGATTAATACAATTTTAAGTATATTTAGCGCTATATGTAAGCAGTTACATATGTCTGTATGTATATGTCCATGGCAGAAAGCTATTATCAAGAAAGTATGAAAAACAGAAGGTGATCTGTTAAGTCACTGCTGATTACATTTCGACTGCGATATATTTTATATCGAGTCGTGACGTATTGAGGAGTGGGGGAGCGCATGTAGTGCTCAAGCGACCTCGTGCGGAGAGCAAGTACAAGAGAAACCGACAGCGTGCAGGTTTGAGCCTGGCAATTGTGAAAGTGAAGTCGCCAGCTAACGGGATTTTAAAAACGTGTGACCGTGGTGAAGTGTATACGCTAGTTCGTTCAGCATCCTACGTGAAGTAGACACTTACTTAATGGGGTTCAGACGTGGTCTTAAACATGTAATAAGTTTATCATTGCGACCGTGTATCTACAGCTACTAACGGGCCAGGCGGGTGAATACTTTCATAATCCCGACCGCCAGCTCGGCTGTATTGTGTTATAACACTCTGCATATAAACCTTCGTGGAAATGCAGCCTAGACTTGATTCAAACTTTTCACAGTGGCTATACTTCTTTGAAAAAAGCACGTTCTTAAGCAAGGTGTCAGAGGGAAGGAATACTATGAAGCTTATATCCATTACGATGGTAGGCTAGATTAATATAAGAATACTGCATTAGCAGGGTGTAGCGGGGACATGTTGGCAGCAACTTTCATTTTTATCATGAAGTGTGCAAGCGACTCTCGTAGTGAAAGGGGCCGCGTGGACCCTTGTGAACTTGCTCACATTCGCGTCCATATATTGGAACTATTTAGCGGCTGTTCGAGTTCACCCTCGCTTCGTGACGAGTTGATAAACTGTTTGTGGTCCGGCCTTCGGTATTCTAATGTGTGTGGGAAGATATCGCCAGGATATGTTGGAACCATTTCGACCGACCGGGAGTTGTTCGAGCCGAGAAGGACTTTGGTTCGTTCTCTTGAGACCCAGTTGGAGTCCGGCATGTTTTCTGTTGGTCTGGAGCATACTATGGCCAACGATATCCTTTTTTCCTCATCCAGATTCGCCTAAGGTACAGATCACTTCAACTTGTTACAGTAGCGTAGCGTGGACATTTTGAATTACCACACATTGCCATATTTGATTTTGTAGATTAAATGGTTGAGTAGAAAGTGCAGGTTCGATGTTTATTTCGAAGCTGACCTTCTATGATGCCAGGATTTCGACTCATAAAAATGAGTGCATCCTTTGTGTATTTTGATGGATAAATTTAAAATTTTCAGTAGTATTTTACTGTATTTAAACTGAAATGGGCGGCTTCGGTGGCGTAGTTGGTAGCATGCTGAGCTTCTATGCCCAAGATAGCGGGTTCAAACCCGGCCGAAGCCGTCGGATTTTTTAAGAGCGTTAAAAATCCCTCAGTATGCCTTCCTTCGGAGGGGAAGTAAAGCCGGCGGTCCCATGTCATAGATTTATGGCATGTTAAAGATCTTTCCACTAATTACACCTGTGTGAAACTAAATTGGATAGGTTAAGAATATAAACAACGCTCTTAGGTTGCTACGTTCGTTGCCAAGAGCCGACTGCGGTGGCGTCTAGTAGCTAGTTCTGAACTAGGCCTAGTAGTCGTTGACGGTGGCGTTTGGCGGCAAAAGTAGGAACTATTTGAAAATTCAAAGTTGCAGTCCCTACTTGAATTAAAAAACAGATACACACACTAATACAGTCATCACAATTAACACCGGTTATCAGACAGATTCTACACACACCCAAAGTACACGGGGCTACATGACCGCGTTGTCGCAGCCCCTAAACTAAGGAACCAACCAACCAACCAAACTGAAATGCTCATTCTTATTTGTCGAGAAATCAATGTAGGAGGAAGATATACAGATAGTTTTTTTTTGTAAGAACATTTTAGTAACACATTTTTTTTTGAGAACTCTGATTGAGTTTTACATATTTTAATGTATTGTTCTTTAAGCACTTTCGCGTGGATCATCGTATTCTTTGAGGAGAATTTTCCTTTCCGTATTATTATTACGATATTATGAAGTTTTCGGATCCTGTTATTCTGAATATTACTTCGAGTCCTTTGACTATTTTTCTTCAGTTCATTAATAGATTTAACTTGTATTTTTCTGAGCGTGGTTTTCGAGATGGATTGACTAATGGGTCAATAGTCGCTTAGCCTTCGTTGCTAACCTAGATCCATGCTGTAGGACTAATCCATCGACATTTTCGCGTTCGGGAAATTCAGGGAAGATCTTATTTTGAGATTGGATTTATTTTTATAAATCGCTTTTACAACCTCAGCTTGAGTGGTTGTGAATGTTATACTTTTCTTTTCTTATGAAGTTAACACTGGATTAAATTGATATCATTGCCTTTGGTGCAATAGTTTTTCTCTATCAAGAGGGTATTTGAACGACATCCAAATTTGCGAGGATAATCCCAGGGACGACTTACTATAAGTCGTATGTTTAAGAATTATGAATAATGTAATACATCAATGTAAGGCAAGTTTTCTAAAAATAGGTGGAGTATTTCTGGAATCCACTGGGCTTTATCGGTAATCTGTTACAGAATCATTTTTTGTTTTTGCACACGAGTTCAGGCATTTTAAACAGCTGATTTTCATAATTGTGGATTTATAACAGTAAGGCTCCTACTATAGGTGCATGTTAATCTAGAGAGGCATGTATTAGGAATAATGCCCTTGTGTTTAAGTATATTGATACTGTGCTTTGCGAAGCAATATTTTTCTTGATGAGGATTGAGCCAGGTGTGCCAATCAGGATTAAATTTAATGGGGTTTTAACCCAGAGAGGCGTTGTTTTTAACCTAGTATGGTTAATATTTGGTCATAGGTGACTTTATCGCTGTTGTTATCGTGAAAATGCCTGTGTGAAGATTAATATTTTTCTGAGCAGTATTGTTGAGAATCTTGAGTGGATATCAAGTTCAATATTTCCAGTAAAATTAATATAACGACTTTGCCATAGGATGTATGTTTAACAAGGATCACCGATAAATATTTAATACTAAATCTAGGATTAATTTTGCTTAACTTAACTGTTCGGCAGAAATTACCAAGTTATCTTGAAATTAGAAATGAAACAATTTTAAGCAGAAATGAATGTCGTGACACTAAGTCAGTGGGAGGAGAATAATAGAAATTATTCTAGAATTTTGTGTAAATTATATTCTGTAAATATGCCATATATATTTCATCGTGTAATAACAATCCAGTATAATCAATGAGATTTTTGATTGGTCGTGATATCGACAAAATTGATATTTTTTTGTCATGTTTATTCTTGAAATAAACTAATTTATTACTTGGTTTTAATTATTGCGTGATGCTTTATAGAGGTGATGGAAGGGTGTATTAAGGGGGCCATCGCTAGGTATTTTAGGGTTTACCACACCTTTGAGATTCTTTCTTCCTCTTGAAGAATTCTTGTGTTTTGAGCTAGTCTTTTCTTTCTCTGAGCCTTGGTCAGTCTTAATACATTCTGTTAGGTATTCGAGTGGCCCTATTATCCCTATGTCTGTTGGTAGAACTTGGGGGTCTTTAGAGCCGGGGAATTTTCAGGTTCTACGATCCAGCTGCTATCCAGGGATTCAACAGGTATTGGTAGGTAAAAGGGTACAGTACCAATCTCCACAACCACGCGTGCTCATTGCTTCCGTACCATTTACGTCCCTTTTCCAAAATTACTCCTACAAAAAATATCCAGCAACCTAGTGGAAAGATGTTAGATATCAACAAGACGATATCCCCTGCCAGAACTGGGTCGCGTCTAGCCCGCATACCAATAAAGCTGGGCGGGTGGTATATACACATTCGAAGACGTTACGATGACCCAAGCCATGCCTTTATGAAGAATATTCCACCCATGGGCCACTCTTTCGTTTGTTTTACAAATAGCGTGTAAGAATTTTATTAAAATAACAGTATTTAGGTAAATAGAGAAAAATGCATAATTGTACAAAAAGCATTGATATTTGTTAACAGAGACTCCAAATGGTCAAGTCCCCATACTGGAATTCGACGGAAAAATACTACACCAGTCAATTGCAATCTGTCGGTATCTGGGAAATGAATTTGGTATTGGAGGCAGCAACAACTGGGAGGCAGCTCAGATTGACGCTGTGGTTGACGACATCTGTGACCTTAGAAAACGTAAGTTTCTCAATTCATAAATGAAAATGAAAATCCACAGCCTGCTTCCAGTCCCCGACCGGGTCAGGAATGGAATGAATGAAGCCCCCATCTAGCGGCGAGGATATGAACTGTGCCGGCTGCCGAGGCCTGACGCACTCCTCTGGGGCAATGATTAAATGAATGACAGATGAAATGAAATGATAGTGGAGAGTGTTGCTGGAATGAAAGTTTGACAGGGAAAACCGGAGTACCCGGAGAAAAACCTGTCTGCCTCCGTTTTGTCCAGCACAGATCTCACATGGAGTGACCGGGATTTGAACCACGGACCCAGCGGTGAGAGGCCGGCGTGCTGCCGCCTAAGCCACGGAGGCTCCTCAATTCATAAATAATGTATTTTAATGAAGTGACGAATTTATTTATTAATTCATTGATTTAATCATTTATTTATTCATGTATTTATTTTTAGCCTACTTTTCACATTTTGCAAAAATGAGGAAAAAGTAGACTTATGAGATCGATCCGGGAAAATGTGTGTCTGTCCGTCCTTCTGTCTGGCTGGCTGGCTGTGTGTGTTTCCCCCCCCCCTATCAACTCCTAAACGGCTGCAGCAATCGAAACCAAATTTAGTATGAGTAAAGATGTATACCGGAATATCTCAAGCCCATATTTGAAAATGATGTCAGTGCTACCAACTGCTGAAAAAACGCAATAGAAATTTGAGCTCCATGTTGGATATCATGGAAGGTATGCAAGGGACCTATTCAAAAATTGGCACACATGTAGATAATACTATTTCAGTTTAATTTCCAGGAGGCTATACACGACAGTGTTGCCAAAATAATATTAAGCCTTCTGATAGGTCCGATATTTAAATGCATATAACTTCTACACTATTAATTGGATTTCAACCAAATTTTGTATGTAATATGTGTACATAAACAGATATGACTGAGTGAATTCTTAAGAGCCACCAGGGCTGCCAACTGTTAATAATTGCTCTCTCTCTCTTTTCTTCATCCAAATACCAATATATCTGAAAGTATACAAGCCGACAGCTTTAAACTATGCACACGTATAGTACCTGGCATTTTAGATTAATTTGGAGTAACTTACATACTTCAGTTCTACCAACATGATTCTAAGCCTGCTGATAAGACAATTTTTAAATACATGTAACTCCTATACTATCAGTTGGATTTCAACCAAATTTCGTATGTGCTATGTGTAACATAACAGATATGAACTATAAGTATTCTTAAGAGCAATGAGGGCTGCCAACTGTTAATAAATGCTGTCTATATTTTTAACCCTAATATCAATATATCAGAAAGTATGCAAACCAACAGCTCTATACTTTGCACACGTATAGCACCTGACACTCTAGATTAATTTGGAGTAATTAATATAAGTCAGTGCTGCCAACATGATTCTATGCTTGCTGATAGGTCCAATTTTAAATACATGGAACTTCTATACAAAAAAATGGATTTCATCCAAAATTGGCACAACAAGATATCATAATATTTCCGATTATTTCTAACCAGCATGGCATTGTTGTCAACATGCTTTTACGCGTGCTGATAGATCCAATATCTAACTGCATGTAACGTCCATTGGACTTCAACAAAATTTGTATTTTGTACCTTAAGAGATGGAACTAAGAATATATTCAATCACCACGGCTGCCAACTGTAGTGCTCTATTAGGCTACATTATACCAGGAATATTTCAAACTAATTGGCCATTTCGATATTACCAACTTAATTTGGTCATCATTCTAGATGGGTTCATATACTGTAGAATAATCATTGGCATGAAAAGTAGGCTCTGTAGTTCGTCACGGAACTTCTTGTTTATTTATTTATTGATATATTTATTAATTTATTTGTAATTTAATTTATTTATTGATAGATTTTTAGTTAGTTAGTTATTGTTGCTTTAAGGGGTGGAGCAATGAGGTCATCTGCCTCTTACTTATATATTTATCGTATGGTGGAATTGACCAATCATATTAATATCATATTTGAAGGTACATATTCCAAAGAAAGGTACAGTCATTCATAGTTAGATATTA